>JACEFZ010010307.1:252500-382500 GCA_014155875.1 Cepaea nemoralis | reverse complement strand
ATATGTTTAAGATCATTAGTAAATGTACAGTACATATTGTTTGATCCTGTAAACGTGTTAAACATTTGTGATTTGTGAAAATTGTCACCGTTTGACCTTGTCAACATTGTGATTTAGCCGCCATTTTGACCTTGTCGCCATCTTGTAAACTTGATGTCTTTGTCCTTACTGAATGTCATCTTGATGTAAGTGATGTGTCATCAATGTTATTGAGTGTTCAAATACAGATAGATTGTCTTTGTGTATTGAGTTTGTGGAACGCAAAGAGTTTTGGAAAGAGTGTAACTTCTGTTGAAAGAAACACTGTTGACGACAAATTTACGACACACAATTATACTCGACGCCAAACAAACCTTAACAACACTTAGTGACTTGCAGGCACACACCAACAAACACACGCTAACTTATTTCTCTCCAAAAACAAAGCAGGTTTTTTGTGTACCATCCATAACCCTGCCGTAGAGGTCATTAGTGGTTCCGAAGTACGACCCTACAGTTTTCTAGCCCGATTGCCCAACCATTCTTCACCATATCCAAGGGCACTTGAGTATATTTTTCTTTACTTTAACTTTACGTATGCATTAGTAGGCACGCATCGTATAGTCAAATCAATTGTAAGTTGTTTTTTCTACTAACCATTTATAAGATATTTTGTGCGGTTGATTTTCATTGACATATTTGCATCATCATGTCGTCTTTATTTGATTTCATCGATATGGGTTTAAAATTAAAGTTAGAAGGTGATGAATTAACACAATGGAGTGAGAAGAAATACGCTGAATACTGTGAACGCGAAGATAGAGCAGCAGAAAGAGCTCTAAAACAAGCAGAAATAGCTGCCAAACAAGTAGAGGCAGAAACAGCATTAAAGCAAGCTGAGATAGACAGTGAACTTAAGAAAGCAGAAATAGCAGCCCAGAGTAAGAGAGAAGAACTTGAATTACAGTTGAAAATGAAACAACTCGACACCGAGACTGCAATGAATAAAGAGTCAAAGAAATCTGAAAGACTGGAAAAAGAAAACCAGTATAAGAAGTACCAAGGTATCGTTCGTAACTATACCTCGGGTGACTGCATAGCAGCCTTTACCCAAAATTTTGAGACATTAATGGAACATTACCAAGTTCCACTTTCGGAATGGAATATTTTATATATGAGGAGTCTATCTGGGGAACCTCTGAAAGTTATTGAAACCATCCCCAAAGACCTCAGAAAAGAGTACCATTACATTAATCTAAATAATGGCACATTTCATGTTAGATGAAGCAGGGTACAGAGAACAATTCAGTAAACTAAGTCCAAAATCAACTCAAACGTTCTCTGACTACCTCTGTTTAGTCCGAGACATTTTCAGCAAATGGACTTCATCAGCCAAAATTAACAAAAATTATGATAAATTAGAAGATCTCATCATTCGAGATAAAGTTATTTCTTCTATATCCCATCATCTTTTTCTAAGTTCTTGCAGGAGAATGAATGCACAAGTGTGGAAGAAATGGAAAGACGTGGTTCGGCCTATTATACGGCAAATAAACAGTGTTTTGCCACTGAAGCTACTGACAGTAACTGGGTAGCAGCAGCCAACTATGAGAACAACTATAGTAGGCAAAAACCACACAGGCCTACCTCTGATAGAGTTAGACAATGCACTCACTGTAAATTATCTCACCATTTGAACGAGATGTGCGATAAAAACCCAGGGTACCTAACATACTTGCAAAATATGGTAAACAGACAAGACGTAGAACGTAGATCGTTCAAAAGTGCACGTAAATGTTTTCTCTGCAAGGCTTACGGTCACTATCGTATGGATTGTAGAGGCAGGCATATGACCAACAAAGCCAATGCCGCCTTGTTCGATAGCTCAACGTCAGAAGACGAAAATCCAGAAAAACATCCTGTACATGCAGCACAGGCTTGTGATGTATTTAGTGCTAACAAATGTACTGTCTGTAATACCTTTTATGAAAATGGTATCTTAACATGCGGGCACGCCGTCCCTATTACCAATGAGGAAGCTAACTTGGTAATAGACTCAAAATCAGACTATGTACCATATTGTAATAATGTTGTTAACATCACTCAACCTCATTCTTTATATAAAGAGGTCAATGCTCAACAAGAAAGTGAGGAATTGAACAAAACCTCAAAACTGTCGTTAGGAAAATTAACATTCCATAAAGGTTACATCAATGACACGGTATGCACATGTGTACGCGACACAGGGTCCTGTCTTATCGGTCTTCGAAAGACCTTAGCTGATCCTAAAGACTACCTAGATGAGTACATCTATTGCAAAACTGTTTCAGGGACAGTAGAGAAATATCCCATGGCACGGGCCAATATAAAATCACCTTTCCTATCAGGCAGAGTAACTTGTGCTTTATTAGACAATCCATGTTGTGATTTATTAATTGGAAATGTATTAAATGTGACAGATTACATACAGTCCAAACCTCACACAAGGCAAAAAGTTAACACCACAACAAATACTGCCTTAACTACCCCACTCATCATACAACAACATGATGAACAGACCAAGATACCACACCATACCAACGTGATTACCATCTCAAAACAAGAAGAAACAGAAACTGGTGTGTATCAGCACAAAGAAAAAGGTGCAGAAAACAAACAGTTCACAACAGCGAGGAAATATCACAAATCATCATGGTATATATTATACCTCCTATACTCTCTGTTAACTACACACATAACCAAGTGCACACAGTGGATAGTTATACTTGCACTACTGATTGTGAATACAAAACAAATGTCTTCACAAACAGTTATATTTCCACATCATCATGACACAACACAGATGATATTACTCATGACAAACCAGCAGACTTTGTTACTTATGTCATTACTGTTGAACCAAATTTTGTTACTGCCACTCATAATCTCTATGTTAAATCAACTCATACGAATACCTATGCTGAACAATGTAAAACATCAGTCGGTGGAATTACTGACAAAAATCAGCAACAAATTACCCTACATATTGTGGAAAATATACACAAATTGCAAAAGATCATACAAACATGCACGATTACATTTCACAACTATACATGGTGTATTATTATTGTTTGAACTATTGAATGTATACACACATGTACGAGTGCAGGTTTGGAGATAGCACTCAAAATGATCTCAACATAAAAATTTGAAAATCCTTTTGGAAGATTTTAACCGTAACCCACTTTATATCCTTAGATCCAGTAACTCCAGACAGGCCTTGTCTGCTATACGACTCCTCCTATCTGACATTCCTAATATCATTCACTATACTGACGACATCTGTGTCCATACAGAGACAACGACGGAACTATAACATTGACACCTGGACAGGACGTTCTACTACTACTACCTAGTATCAGACAGCACTGACTAACAGTGAAGCCTTCAAAGGTGAGCATGGCTTACCAAGAGATATCATTTTTGGGGTACAGAATATCCAATGGCTTTGTCATGACAGACAACAAAATTGTCTCAAAAATTCTAAAACTGTCACTTCCAACAAATAAGAAACAAGTCCGCAGTTTGTTGGGACTTATCAATTATTATAGAAACTTTATTCCTGATTTTTCAGAACTGACTGAAGTTTTTTCTAACTTACTAACCAAGAATAAACCCGAAAAAGTTGTAAACGATGAATGCCTACGAAATGCATTTGATAAAGTTTTGGCACACTTTTCTGATAAGAATTCACCTAATCTCATCCTTAAATTGCCCAACATTCGTTTACCTTTCAGATTGAGAACAGATGCTAGCTCCATTGCGATCGGTGCGGTCCTATTGCAGGAATACAACGACATCCTGCATCCCGTTTGTTTTCTATCAAGAAAACTAAGGCCCCGAGAGCGGGCCTGGTCCATTCCGCAATTAGAGGCATTGGCCTTAGTAGAAAGTGTAACAAAGCTGTCCAGATATCTTCTAGGACGTCACTTTATCATCGAAACTGACAACAGTCCATTAAGGTATATCAATTCCGCAGTACCATCAAATAATATGATTGCTCGCTGGTCCTTGAAGCTTCAGAATTTCAGTTTTGAAGTTCGCCATATTCCCGGCAGAATGAATACAATCGCCGACCTTTTGTCCCGTTGTCCGACAGACCCAGTAAGCAATGTCTGAGTGCACTGTGTAATATTACACTCAGCCCAACACAGCCACCAATGTGTGAATTTTCTCCATTCACCTACTGTGTAAGGTCTATAATTAAAAGTGTGATACGGTTAAGAAACCGACATGTATAATATACGTATTTTAAACAAGTCATGTAATGAGTGTAGTATAATTGTGTAGTGTGTGTTAGAATGAGAACAATATTAATTGTATATATACACCAAGAACAATGTCACAGACGCTTAACCACTTACCAGAAGCGAACTTTACCATTGTGACATTTGTGAGTGATTTTCTTCACCGTGATATTTTAACATGTGCAAATGTGGACCGAACATTGACTCCTACACCACCTCTGCAGCTAATGTAATCCAAATTGTTCGACGTTTAACATCAGAAATAAGAACAGTCGATCTTTATCCAGAAGTTGTGAACACATCGGAAATAAGAACATTCCATCATAATCCGTTGTGATACTATAACATCAAACACGAACTGTGAGAACATTTTACTATCCGTTCCGAAATAAAACCGGATCATTTGTGTTCAGAAAATGTAACATCAACCAAATTGTGCGTTTCGTATATATTTCCGGTGTAATTTAAAAAGTCTAGCAAAATTAGCAGACGACATACAAAATTTCAAAAATTTATGACACTTGTAAAATCCTTTTGAATCTATAAAATATAATATACCAATTTGGTACTTATTTATTTTGATTAGTGTAATCTTAGAATCATATCTTGATTAATGTATTCATATTACCGACTTTTTCTCGTCAATATGAAGAAACGTCAAGCAATGACGCTAAGAAATTAAATAATTATTGCAATTTATAGAATTTCTTTATTGTCAAAATTACTTCCCTTGCATTTGTGAATTACATCAAGGGCCATAATTTGAAACATATTCATTAATGTGTATTGTATAGATAGACATTTTGTTGCTCAAATGGTTAACACAGCAGGTAGGCGTCCTCCAAGCATGTCATAGAGCTGCCAACATTGCAAACCAACATAAGAGCTCCTGACCAAATGAGGGCAGAGTTTAAGTGTTTAATACGACTAATACAAAGCCGTATTTCAGTCTGGCTAGATGGTTGTTGCAAAACAATCATATTATTACGTTTTTTTTCAAAATAGCTGCGAGGTAGATGCGTGAAGCTGGTGCTACTGATCTGACTGGGTATTATTGCGATGGAGGTAACCAGGCATCAGGGGGATGAAACCTGAATTGTGTTAAAAGTTGTACTTCATTTGTCATTTCAATGCAACTTACATGTTGTGTATATATTTCCATGCCTTATATGTATTTTCATGCATAACACTGGGAAAAAGTAGTCTCTGACATGAAATTAACACTACCCCAGTATATACATACATCATGAATGAAAGAGGGCATCTTTCATTGAGGTACCCGGGGAGAATGTCAGAGCCTAGCTATGCAGCGACATCGTTACGGCACCCGGCGGACAAGAGTTGTCGGCTGGCGAGATTCTTACCTGACACGCGACCAGCGCTGACGACAGACGCACGCAAAGCCACGTGACCCCACCAGAGACAGGGGGCAGTGTGTGTGATAATCTCAGACCAAGCTGGGACTGGACATCTGAACGGACGTGTGTGTCGAGAGCAAGGCGTTTGTGTGAATCTCCGTGGTTGTGAGCTGAACGACTGATATCGTGAGCGTCAGACCTATGAGCTGTATTGTGGTTGTGAGTTATATGTTGTACATTGCTGTAATTATCGTTATGTATTTAATGTGGCAATAAATCCATAGAACTTGTGTTGCTGTGTCTTACGTCGAATCACGTTATACTGTACTGTCTCACATGTGTTAGCCAACGAGCCGAATATAAGATCCTGACAACATGCAAGTCACCGGCCCCTACCCCCACTTTGTGTATCCCCCTTCTGGAGGTCCATATGTGGCATGGCACAGTTGACAAGATGTGGTCACTTTGTGTTTACATACATTGCTGTGAATTGGCGAACACCGACCCCAGTAGCAGTGGACAGTGTGTAGTCGGTGAGGGGTTGTATGTGTGTATGAGGGATGTGTGTGTGTGGGGGGGGGATATTTGGGAGGATTATTGGAAGTATGTGGCGTTTGGTGGGTTGGGGGGTGTGGGTAGGGAATGTGTATTTGGGTAGGGTGAATGGGTGTGTAGGAGATTGTGTGGGTTGGGGGATGGGTGTGTAATGCGTGTGGGGGGGGGGTGAGTGGGGGGGGTGTCTGTGAATGGGATATGTCTGTGTGGGTGGGAGTGTGTGAGTGTGGATGGGGAAAGTGTGAGTGGGTGGAGGATGTATGTGTGGGTGGTGAGGATGTTTGTAGGTGGGGGATGTGTGGGTAGGTGGGGAGATGTGTGAGTGGTGTGAGAGATGTGTGGGCGGGGATGTGTATGAGGAATGCATGTGGGGGATGTGTGTGTGGGGAGAATGTGTTTATGGGTGGAGTTTGTGTGGGAGGGGAGATGTGTGAGAGGTGGGGGAGGTGTGGATGATGGATGTATGTGAGGATGGGGGATGTGAGTTTGGCTGGGTGGTTGGGGTGTGTGTGGGTGGAAGGGTAGATGATAGATGCTTGTGTTGATGGGCGGGTGGGTGATGTGTGGGTGTGAGTGGTTAATGGATGAGTACGTGAGTGGGTGGATGTGTGTGAGAGATGAGTGTATGGTTGGAGGATGTGTGTGGTTGTGGGAAGATGTGTGTGAGCGGCGGATGTGTGTGGGTGGGGTATATGTGGGTGGTGGGATGTGTGTTGGTGGGAGGTGTGTGTGTTTTTGGGTGTTTATGGGTGGGGGATATGTGTGGGCAGGTGGGGAGATGTGTTTGTGGGTGGGGATGTGTGTATAGGTGGGGGATGTGTAGTTGAGAGGTGGCGGATATTGGGTGGGTGAGTGGGTGTAGGTTGGCTGATGTGTGTGTGGGTGGGTGGGGAAAATTGTTAGGGTGCGGGATGTATGTGTGGATAGGTGCGGGATGTGTGGGTTGACGGGGGTATGTGTGTGTGGTTTTGTGATGTGTGTTTTGCTGGGTGGTTGCGGGTGTGTGGGTGGGTGTGTGCGTGTCGGTTATGGGATCGGTGGGGGATGTATGTGTAGGTGGGGAAATTTGTGTGGGTGGGGGTTCAGTGGGTGGGTGGCGGCATGTATGTTTGCCTGAGTCTGTGTGAGTGCTTGGAGGTATGTGTGGTGTGTGGGATGTGGTGGGTGGGGGATGTGTGGGTGGCTGAGGGATGTGTGGGTGGCTGCGGGGTGTGAGGGTGGATGGGGGATGTGTCTCACAACATTGCAATATGCACTGTTTATGTTTACAACTTTCATTTGACAATGCTTTTTTCCCCCCATGTGAATGTACCATGCGTAATATGCATTGTTTATGCTTACAAAATCCATTTGACAATGTTTTTTTCCCCCTATGTAAATGTAACATGCACATTTGATGAATGAAAGATGAGTGATCGAAAGGGCCGAATGTAAGACGGGCCTGAGTGCCCAATTTTTAAATAAAGTTTGTTCGTCCATTTGTTCGTTCGTTCGTTCGTCCTCTCCAATACCCCTACCCCTTCAGTCACAACAGAGAAGTTATAATGAGGGACCATCCCAGCCACAACAGAGAAGTTATAATGAGGGACCATCCCAGCCACAACAGAGAAGTTATAATGAGGGACCATCCCAGCCTCAACAGAGAAATCAAATCAAATCAAATCAAATCAACTTTATTAGGGTCACAAATTGGGCGCGCAGGCCCGTCTTACATTCGGCCCTTCCAATCACTCGTCTTTCGTTCATCATGAGCATTATACATTTACATAGGAAGAAAAATAAACATTGTGAAATGAATGTTGTAAACATAAACAAGGCTAATTACCATGTTATGAGGCCCATCTCCCACCTATCCATACATCACCCCACCCACACAACACCCCCACCTACCCACACACACGCGCACCAAGGGACACATACACACCCCCACCTACCCACACACACGCACACCAAGAGACACATACATACCCCACCAACCGACCCATCCCTCTCCCGCACATCCCCCACCCACACACACTGCCCTCACCTGATCCCCCAACCAAAACACACTCGCCACCCACAAACATTCCCCCACCAACCCACACATCCCACGCCCATCCACATACACATCCTAACCCACACATCCTCTCCCCACCCACACCTCAAACCACCCATCCCCCAGCCACATCTCCATCGACAACATATTCCCCACCCATGCACACAATCCCCCACCAACCCACACATCGCACATCCACTCACACATCCCCAAACCATACACACACATCCCCACCAACTGACATGTCCCTACCCCCCCCCCCCACACACACACACATCTCCCTAACCACCCATACATCCCCAATCCACTCACACACACCCCACCACCCACACATACAACTTCCACCCACCCACACATGCCATAACCTAATCCCCCACCACACAATCCCCCACCCGCACATCACATACACCCCCTACCACGCACTATTCCCAACCCACGCACCACACACACACATATCCCTCACCAACACATCCCCACTTACACACCACACACATATCCCCCACCCAGATACCACACAATATTCCCACCCACACCCACACAGATACCCTTACCCATCCACCCCACATACCCCCACTCACACACCACAAAAATCCCCCACCCACACACACATACCTCACCCACACAATATCCCCAACCAACACACCACACACCTCTCCCCACCCACACACGCATTCCCTACCCGTCCACCAACACACACTCACTCACGCATACATCCTCCACTACGCACCCACACACCCCCACCCACCCCCCAACCAAACATCTCTCGATCACAATACCCCTACCCACACACATCCTCCACCCACTCACACATCCCACCCCGACACATACAACTCCCTCACCCACCTACACATCCCTAAGCCACTCACACACCCCCACCCACACATTCCCCATCCACACACACACATCTCCCACCCACACACCCCACATACTTCCCCCAACCACCACAATCCCCTACTCACCCACACATATACCCCACCCATACGCACATTCCCCGCACCCATCACACACATCCCCCACACCACACACTATCCTCCACCCATACCACCACAAACATACCCTCCACCCACACATCATTCACACATCCCCCACCAACACACCGCACACATATCTCAAACCCACACACCATACACTTCTCCCCACCCGCCCTTGCATCCCCAATCCACCCAACACAATCCCCTACCCACACAACCCCGCCTCCCACACATACTTCCTCAAACCATCCACACATCTCCACCCACATAAACACACATCCCCCGCATCCGTCCCATACACATATCCTCCACCCATACACACATCCCCCACACCCATTCCAACACCCCTACTTTCACCCCCACACATCCATCCACACATCCCACCAACACCCACAAATACCACTACCCACCAAAACCCACACACCCCAACCCATCCAAACGCATACCCCCACCCACACACCCCCCACCCACACATATCCCCACACTCACACACATCCTCCACATACACTCACACTTCCTTACATCTAGACACATACAAAATGTCTCACGTTAGTATTGAAACTAGTATGAACAAACTCCCACACTTTACTCACACACATACACTGACACTTGTCATGAGCAGTCTCATAAAAATGTTAAACATGGAGAAAAATGTGTACATAAAATGTATGTGACGTAAAAATAGTGATGCTCTCTCTCTCTCTCTCTCTCTCTCTCTCTCTCTCTCTCTCTCTCTCTCTCTCTCTCTCTCACACACACACACACACACACATTCACTCTCACGCTCACACATTCACTCTTCCGCTCATTCATTCACTCTCCCGCTCATTCACACTCACGCTCACTCATTCACTCTCCCGCTCACTAATTCACTCTCCCGCTCACTCATTCACTCTCCCGTTCACTCATTCACTCTCCCGCTCACTCATTCACTCTCTCGCTCACTCATTCACTCTCACGCTCACTCATTCACTCTCCCGCTCACTCATTCACTCTCTCGCTCACTCATTCACTCTCTCGCTCACTCATTCACTCTCCCGCTCACTCATTCACCTTCCCGCTCACTCATTCACTTTCCCGTTCACTCATTCACTCTCCCGCTCACTCATTCACTCTCACGCTCACTCGTTCTGTCTCTCATTCACACTCACTGACTCTCTCACTCAAACTACAGTAATGAACATGAGTTTATATTATGCATGATAAAATCAAATGGTATTTAACTGATAATATGACAGATGAGAATACACAAACATATGGATTCGCGTGTTACATAACATGCGTGTTACATAACACGCATCTGCTCAGCTCTCTCTCTCTCTCTCTCTCTCTCTCTCTCTCTCTCTCTCTGTATTCTTTCATATACACACACTCACACGCATGCGCGCGCTCACACACACACACACTAACACATCAACTCTCCCACTGTCTCACTCTCTAACACACAATCCTTCACACACACACACACACACTCACTCTCTCAATCACACTCTCTCACACATACACATACACATGCACATGAACGCATGCACGCACGCACACACTCCCTCACTTACTCTCACACATACACGTACGAATGCATGCACTGACACATTCCCCCACCATTTCTCGCTCAATCACTCTCTCCACACACACGCATGCACGTGCGCACACACTCTCTCCCTCTCTCTGACACCCACTTTCTCTCTCTCTCTCTCTCTCTCTCTCTCTCCTCATCTCTCTCTCTCTCTCTCTCTCTCTCTCCTCTCTCTCTCTCTCTCTCTCTCTCTCTCTCTCTCTCTCTCGCTCCCACACGCACACACATATATAGTGAACAATTATAGTTAAACAATTATAATGAACAATTATACTGAATAATTATACCAGTAAATGAATTATGGTGGCATATAGTCGGTATGGATTAAGTATTGAAAGAGTTTTCGGTTAAATGTGTAGGGACTCATTGGAGTTTTCAGATCTGGAGGCAGATCATTCCATAAGTGAGCACCAGAATATGCGAAACATATTTTGTATAGGTCCAATCTAGGCTTTGAGACATGTAACAAATTTAGGCGCTTGCTGTTCATTGCATTAGATTGAATCAGCGGCAGAAGATACTCTGGGGTATTTTGAGATATAATTTTATTCACTAATTTGGCTTTGTTGAAAAGGAAGCGCTTTTGTAGTGGTAGAAGTCTTAGATGACTGTACAAATTATTACTTTCAACGTGCTTTATACCAGAAACCAGACGAATAGCGCGGTTTTGTTTATAATGAGGGACCATCCCAGCCACAACAGAGAAGTTATAATGAGGGACCATCCCAGCCACAACAGAGAAGTTATAATGAGGGACCATCCCAGCCACAACAGAGAAGTTATAATGAGGAACCATCCCAGCCACAACAGAGAAGTTATAATGAGGAACCATCCCAGCCATAACAGAGAAGTTATAGTGAGGGACCATCGCAGCCTCAGATGAACTATCATGTGAGAGAATCAGCCACATGTCCGACATTAATCTGACAGGGATTGTTGTCCTCAAGACCACGGGCTCACTATTATGTCGTATATGTGACATAGTGTCAATGACAGGGATTGTCGTCCACTAGGCTAACGATGATGTAGAGAATGTGATGTAGTGTCAGAAAGTCGGCCTTGCTACACTGATGTTGTTGTCTACACTGATGTTGTTGTCTACACTGATGTTGTTGTCTACACTGATGTTGTTGTCTACACTGATGTTGTTGTCTACTAGGCTAACGATTATGTAGAGAATGTGATGTAATGTCAGAAAGTCGGCCTTGTCTACATTGATGTTGTTGTACTCTGACTGTGTCCGACATGTGCAGTTTGCCATGGAGGCGGGCTACCACCACCTGTGGCCCGCCAGGAGTATATGATGATCGCCCAGCCCAACGTGGACCGGTCCTACACCGTGGTGCTGGTTATGCCTTTCACCATGCACGAAACCATCACCAGCCAGCAGGCCCTGCTTGACCTCTTCAGGAGAGACATGCCGGACGCTCTCTCCCTGATTGGAGAGTGAGTGCGCTTACTGTTATCTTATGTTCTATTATGTTCTGTTGTGTTATGTTATGTAATGTTGTTTTATGCTATGTTATGTTTTATTGTGTTGTGTTATGTTATATTGTGTTATGTTATGATGTGTTATGTTATGATGTGTTATGGTAAGTTACATTGTGTTATGTTGTACTATGTATTAAAAGTCATATTTTCTCCTACTGGTGTTTCGTTCTGGGTGCAGGATGAGATCTCTTAACTTATCTCCAGCTTAAGAATGGAGGTGGAGGCAGTCACTGCGGCTCTCCGCTGGATGGAGAATACGACACAGACACACATCGTGATTGTAACTGACTCAGAAAGCATGCTGACGAGGGTGAGGACGGGCAGACTTCGTGCGGAGTGGCTTGCTTCCCTTCGGAGGTCACGGGTGACAAGCATCGCCTGGATTTTTTCTCCGGGGCTTGCCGGTGTGCTGGGAAATTAACAGGCGGAAAGATTGGCGGGCTCTGCAGAACTTGGTGGAGTATTGATACATGACAAGGCAGACGTGGTTGCGGCCTTGTGGGAGCACGTGCACACTTCGAAGGAGCAAATGGATTACCATGGTCTGGCAAGAATGAGACAACGAGGAGTGTTGAAGGGATCTGGCCGACGCTCAACGCTCAGAGGAAAGACGAGACGGACTTATAATCAGATTGCTACTGGTACTATTAGTGTTGGAACTCTTCGCTGGCTGCTGAGGATGGGGACGGAGCACTTATGGGAATGCCCCGAATGCTGTGATGTCGATTCCTAAATCAATCAATCAATCAATCAATCTCTTAACTATGTCAGAATCTGCCAGGTGAGCAACCACTTCGTCAGATGTGACTAATTACCACCCCAGATCCCAGAGAGAAAACTTGGTACAAATGTCTTTTGTTTGCTTATAGAAGAAACTGTCCATGTGTACTCAAGAAAACAGCAAAGAAATGGCTCGTTGAATAGACAAATGTAGTTGTTGGTACCCCCAGGAGTGAGAAAGAGGAATTAAGATATGCATGATAAGCTTGTGGCACATCAAAAAAAAAAAAAAATGCTTAGGCAAGGTATCTCCTTGACTTATCCCCTCCTGGAAACATATGTTTGAACCCCTTACAATCATGTACTTGTTCACATTTACTTGGTCTGCTGATGACAGTTGAGTTGTTCAGAGCCATGAATGTATACCACGGGACGGTCTTCATCATCTCTGATGAATCGAGGAATTTGCCTTTTCGTCAACCTAAAGTGTCAACCTGTTATCCAGAATGACAACCCGACCTCAACAACATCCAGCCTTTTCGTCTCAAGCGAAGTATACCAATTCTGTTGATTAGACTATCCATACCCATCATATTGCCGTATGGGAAGTGACTGTGGCGTTCCTGAAACAATGGATTCTCTACAACCAGGGAAGCTTTACCTTATCCAGTCTCATCATTTGGCGATGAAGTATTTCTGGTGGAAAAGATTTTTTTTTATAAAGACTTTACCTAGTGTCGCAAAGCAATGAACATTAACCATTTGTATTAAGAGGACTTGTCCGTAAACACACTCATTCATTGGATTTTTAGTTGAAGGACTCTGCACGCTTTTAACGAATATCATTAAGAAGTGTCCACTAGATGAAATTGGTTTATCATTACCTGATATTGGATTTACTCTTAATTATGTTTGCAGAATATGGTGTTGTACTCTTTTTTTTTTTAACATGCAGATCACAGATCTTCCCAAATCCCATCATTTGTCGCAATATTTTTGTTTGATTTAGAACACGAGATCGAGTCTATTCCTTGTTGAATTTTGTTCAGCATTTGGTTTACTACAGTACACACTGTTTATAACTTATATAGTGAGCTACAGGTGGCTGAGAGATCGCACGGGGGCACATCTTATTTTCAGAGTGAGCAGTCCGCAGTACCTTTCCAGGCTCACTACGTCTTCCGTAGGAAAACCTATCTTCATACATTTAGTGTTGGAATTTTCCACTTTTCTGTCTTGTTCCACACTTAGGGGTTCGTGAGCCGTTTTCCACGTTTCTTATGATGGCTGATTAAGAAGGAATGGGTAACCCATTCCTAACGGGAACTCACCTATGCATTGTTTGTTTTCACTATACCACAACTGATTATGTGTCACTTATGCTGTCTGTATGTCACTTATACTGGCTGTGTTTTCACAGGAAGAACTTAGTGAGCAGATTTTTCTCCCTGAAGCTACAGCCACTGATCTCTACAAAGGTAATCTGTTCAAGCCCAGGTCGGTATGTAGTACACCGTAGTAGTAGACACTTGGACACAGTACAGTCTGTGGTACACCGTGGTAGTAGACACTTGGACACAGTACAGTCTGTGGTGCACCGTGGTAGTAGACATGTAGACAGTACAGTCTGTGGTACACCGTGGTAGTAGACACTTGGACACAGTACAGTCTGTGGTGCACCGTGGTAGTAGACATGTAGACACAGTACAGTCTGTGGTACACCGTGGTAGTAGACACTTGGACACAGTACAGTCTGTGGTACACCGTGGTAGTAGACATGTAGACACAGTACAGTCTGTGGTGCACCGTGGTAGTAGACATGTAGACACAGTACAGTCTGTGGTGCACCGTGGTAGTAGACATGTAGACACAGTACAGTCTGTGGTGCACCGTGGTAGTAGACATGTAGACACAGTACAGTCTGTGGGACACCGTGGTAGTAGACATGTAGACACAGTACAGTCTGTGGTGCACCGTGGTAGTAGACATGTAGTCACAGTACAGTCTGTGGTACAATGTGGTAGTAGACATGTAGACACAGTACAGTCTGTGGTGCACCGTGGTAGTAGACATGTAGACACAGTACAGTCTGTGGTGCACCGTGGTAGTAGACATGTAGACACAGTACAGTCTGTGGTGCACCGTGGTAGTAGACATGTAGACACAGTACAGTCTGTGGTGCACCGTGGTAGTAGACATGTAGACACAGTACAGTCTGTGGTACAATGTGGTAGTAGACATGTAGACACTGTACAGTCTGTGGTGCACCGTGGTAGTAGACATGTACACACAGTACAGTCTGTGGTACAATGTGGTAGTAGTAGACATGTAGACACAGTACAGTCTGTGGTGCACCGTGGTAGTAGACATGTAGACACTGCACAGTCTGTGGTACACCGTGGTAGTAGACATGTAGACAGTACAGTCTGTGGTAGTAGACATGTAGACAGTACAGTCTGTGGTACACCGTGGTAGTAGACATGCAGACAGTACAGTCTGTGGTACACCGTGGTAGTAGACATGTAGACACAGTACAGTCTGTGGTACACCGTGGTAGTAGACATGTAGACAGTACAGTCTGTGGTACACCGTGGTAGTAGACATGTAGACACAGTACAGTCTGTGGTAGTAGACATGTAGACAGTACAGTCTGTGGTACACCGTGGTAGTACACATGCAGACAGTACAGTCTGTGGTACACCGTGGTAGTAGACACTTGGACACAGTACAGTCTGTGGTACAATGTGGTAGTAGACATGTAGACACTGCACAGTCTGTGGTACACCGTGGTAGTAGACATGTAGACAGTACAGTCTATGGTACACCGTGGTAGTAGACATGTAGACACAGTACAGTCTGTAGTACACCGTGGTAGTAGACATGTATACACAGTACAGTCTGTGGTACACCGCGGTAGTAGACATGTAGACACAGTACAGTCTGTGGTATACCGTGGTAGTAGACATGTACACACAGTACAGTCTGTAATAGTAGACATGTAGACACAGTACAGTCTGAGGTATACCGTGGTAGTAGACATGTAGACACAGTACAGTCTGTGGTAGTAGACATGTAGACACAGTACAGTATGTGGTAGTAGACATGTAGACACAGTACAGTCTGTGGTAGTAGACATGTAGACACAGTACAGTCTGTGGTGCACCGTGGTTGTAGACATGTAGACACAGTACAGTCTGTGGTGCACCGTGGTAGTAGACATGTAGACACAGTACAGTCTGTGGAACACCGTGGTAGTAGACATTTAGACACTGTACAGTCTGTGGAACTCCGTGGTAGTAGACATGTAGACACAGTACAGTCTTTGGTAGTAGACATGTTCACACAGTACAGTCTGTGGTACACCGTGGTAGTAGACATGTAGACACAGTACAGTCTGTGGTGCACCGTGGTAGTAGACATGTAGACACTGCACAGTCTGTGGTACACCGTGGTAGTAGACATGTAGACAGTACAGTCTGTGGTACACCGTGGTAGTAGACATGTAGACACAGTACAGTCTGTGGTACACCGTGGTAGTAGACATGTAGACACAGTACAGTCTGTGGTACACCGTGGTAGTAGACATGTAGACACAGTTCAGTCTGTGGTACACCGTGGTAGTAGACATGTAGACTACAGTCTGTCGTACACCGTGATAGTAGACATGTAGACAGTACAGTCTGTGGTACACCATGGTAGTAGACATGTAGACACAGTACAGTCTGTGGTAGTAGACATGTAGACACAGTACAGTCTGTGGTACACCGTGGTAGTAGACATGTAGACAGTACAGTCTGTGGTACACCGTGGTAATAGACATGCAGATAGAACAGTCTGTGGTACACCGTGGTAGTAGACACTTGGACACAGTACAGTCTGTGGTACAATGTGGTAGTAGACATGTAGACACTGCACAGTTTGTGGTACACCATGGTAGTAGACATGTAGACAGTACAGTCTGTGGTACACCGTGGTAGTAGACATGTAGACACAGTACAGTCTGTGGTACACCGCGGTAGTAGACATGTATACACAGTACAGTCTGTGGTACACCGTGGTAGTAGACATGTAGACAGTACAGTCTGTGGTACACCGTGGTAGTAGACATGTAGACACAGTACAGTCTGTGGTAGTAGACATGTAGACAGTACAGTCTGTGGTACACCGTGGTAGTAGACATGTAGACACAGTACAGTCTGTGGTAGTAGACATGTAGACAGTACAGTCTGTGGTACACCGTGGTAGTAGACATGCAGACAGTACAGTCTGTGGTACACCGTGTTAGTAGACATGTAGACACAGTACAGTCTGTGGTAGTAGACACTTGGCCACAGTACAGTCTGTGGTACAATGTGGTAGTAAACATGTAGACACTGCACAGTTTGTGGTACACCATGGTAGTAGACATGTAGACAGTACAGTCTGTGGTACACCGTGGTAGTAGACATGTAGACACAGTACAGTCTGTGGTGCACCGTGGTAGTAGACATGTAGACACTGCACAGTCTGTGGTACACCGTGGTAGTAGACATGTAGACAGTACAGTGTGTGGTACACCTTGGTAGTAGACATGTAGACAGTACAGTCTGTGGTAGTAGACATGTAGACAGTACATTCTGTGGTACACCGTGGTAGTAGACATGCAGACAGTACAGTCTGTGGTACACCGTGGTAGTAGACACTTGAACACAGTACAGTCTGTGGTACAATGGGGTAGTAGACATGTAGACACTGCACAGTTTGTGGTACACCATGGTAGTAGACATGTAGACAGTACAGTCTGTGGTACACCGTGGTAGTAGACATGTAGACACAGTACAGTCTGTGGTATACCGTGGTAGTAGACATGTAGACACAGTACAGTCTGTGGTAGTAGACATGTAGACACAGTACAGTCTGTGGTAGTAGACATGTAGACACAGTACAGTCTGTGGTAGTAGACATGTAGACACAGTACAGTCTGTGGTATACCGTGGTAGTAGACATGTAGACACAGTACAGTCTGTGGTATACCGTGGTAGTAGACATGTAGACACAGTACAGTCTGTGGTAGTAGACATGTAGACACAGTACAGTCTGTGGTAGTAGACATGTAGACACAGTACAGTCTGTCGGTAGTAGACATATAGACACAGTACAGTCTGTGTAAGTAGACCTGTAGACACAGTACAGTCTGTGGTATACCGTGGGTAGTAGACATGTAGACACAGGACAGTCTGTGGTTAGTCAGACATGTAGACAGTACAGTCTGTGGTATAACCGCGGTAGTAGACATGTAGACACAGTACAGCTCTGTGGTATACCGTGGTAGTAGACATGTAGACACAGTACAGTCTGTGGTATACCGCGGTAGTAGACATGTAGACACAGTACAGTCTGTGGTATACCGTGGTAGTAGACATGTAGACACAGTACAGTCTGTGGTAGTAGACATGTAGACACAGTACAGTCTGTGGTAGTAGACATGTAGACACAGTACAGTCTGTGGTAGTAGACATGTAGACACAGTACAGTCTGTGGTATACCGTGGTAGTAGACATGTAGACACAGTACAGTCTGTGGTAGTAGACATGTAGACAGTACAGTCTGTGGTACACCGTGGTAGTAGACATGTAGACACAGTACAGTCTGCGGTAGTAGACATGTAGACAGTACAGTCTGTGGTAGTAGACATGTAGACACAGTACAGTCTGTGGTAGTAGACATGTAGACACAGTACAGTCTGTGGTACACTGTGGTAGTAGACATGTAGACAGTACAGTATGTGGTACACCGTGGTAGTAGACATGTAGACACAGTACAGTCTGTGGTACACCGCGGTAGTAGACATGTATACACAGTACAGTCTGTGGTACACTGCGGTAGTAGATATGTAGACACAGTACAGTCTGTGGTATACCGTGGTAGTAGACATGTAGACACAGAACAGTCTGTGGTAGTAGACATGTAGACACAGTACAGTCTGTGGTAGTAGACATGTAGACACAGTACAGTCTGTGGTAGTAGACATGTAGACACAGTACAGTCTGTGGTAGTTGATATGTAGACACAGTACATTCTGTGGTAGTAGACATGTAGACACAGTACAGTCTGTGGTAGTAGACATTTAGACACAGTACAGTCTGTGGTAGTAGACATGTAGACACAGTACAGTCTGTGGTAGTAGACATGTAGACACAGTACAGTCTGTGGTAGTAGACATGTAGACACAGTACAGTCTGTGGTAGTAGACATGTAGACACAGTACAGTCTGTGGTATACCGTGGTACTAGACATATAGACACAGTACAGTCTGTGGTAGTAGACATGTAGACACAGTACAATCTGTGGTAGTAGACATGTAGACACAGTACAGTCTGTGGTAGTAGACATGTAGACACAGTACAGTCTGTGGTATAGCGTGGTAGTAGACATGTAGACACAGTACAGTCTGTGGTACACCGTGGTAGTAGACATGTAGACATAGTAGAGTCTGTGGTAGTAGACATGTAGACACAGTACAGTCTGTGGTAGTAGACATGTAGACACAGTACAGTCTGTGGTAGTAGACATGTAGACACAGTAGAGTCTGTGGTACACCGTGGTAGTAGACATGTACACACAGTACAGTCTGTGGTAGTAGACATGTAGACATAGTACAGTCTGTGGTAGTAGACATGTAGACACAGTAAAGTCTGTGGTAGTAGACACAGTACAGTCTGTGGTACACCGTGGTAGTAAACATGTAGACACAGTACAGACTGTGGTACACCGTTGTAGTAGACATGTAGACACAGTACAGTCTGTGGTACAATGTGGTAGTAGACATGTAGACACAGTACAGTCTGTGGTACAATGTGGTAGTAGACATGTAGACACAGTACAGTCTGTGGAACAATGTGGTAGTAGACATGTAGACACAGTACAGTTTGTGGTACAATGTGGTAGTAGACATGTAGACACAGTACAGTCTGTGGTACACCGTGGTAGTAGACATGTAGACACAGTACAGTCTGTGGTAGTAGACATGTAGACACAGTAAGTCTGTGGTAGTAGACATGTAGACACAGTACAGTCTGTGGTACAATGTGGTAGTAGACATGTAGACACAGTACAGTCTTTGGTAGTAGACAGGTAGACACAGTACAGTCTGTGGAATACCGTGGTAGTAGACATGTAGACACAGTACAGTCTGTGGAACACCGTGGTAGTAGACATGTAGACACAGTACAGTCTGTGGTACACCGTGGTAGTAGAAATGTAGACACAGTACAGTCTGTGGTACACCATGGTAGTAGACATGTAGACACAGTACAGTCTGTGGTACAATGTGGTAGTAGACATGTAGACACAGTACAGTCTGTGGTACACCGTGGTAGTAAACATGTAAACACAGTACAGTCTGTGGAACACCGTGGTAGTAGACATGTAGACACAGTACAGTCTGTGGTACACCGTGGTAGTAGACATGTAGACACAGTACAGTCTGTGGTACACCGTGGTAGTAGACATGTAGACACAGTACAGTCTGTGGTAGTAGACATGTAGACACAGTACAGTCTGTGGTAGTAGACATGTAGACACAGTACAGTCTGTGGTAGTAGACATGTAGACACAGTACAGTCTGTGGTAGTTAGACATTGTAGGACACAATACAATCTGTTGTAGTAGCCATGTAGACACAGTCCAGTTCTGTGTCGGTAGTAGACAATTGAGACACAATACAATCTGTTGTTAGTAGATATGTAGACACAAGTACAGTCTGTGGTTCGTTAGACATGTAGACACAATACAATCTGTTTGTAGTAGATATGTAGACACAGTCTGTGGTAGTAGACATTGTAGACACAGTACAGTCTGTGGTAGTAGACATGTAGACACAGTACAGTCTGTGGTAGTAGACATGTAGACACAGTACAGTCTGTGGTAGTAGACATGTAGACACAGTACAGTCTGTGGTAGTAGACATGTAGACACAGTACAGTCTGTGGTAGTAGACATGTAGACACAATACAATCTGTTGTAGTAGACATGTAGACACAGTACAGTCTGTGGTAGTAGACATGTAGACACAGTACAGTCTGTGGTAGTAGACATGTAGACACAGTACAGTCTGTGGTAGTAGACATGTAGACACAATACAATCTGTTGTAGTAGATATGTAGACACAGTACAGTCTGTGGTAGTAGACATGTAGACACTGTACAGTCTGTGGTAGTAGACATGTAGACACTGTACAGTCTGTGTTGTTGTTTGGTTGTTGTTGTTTGATTGTTGTTGTTATTTGGTTTCTTGTTGTTGTTGTTGTTTGATTGTTGTTGTTATTTGGTTGCTTGTTGTTGTTGTTTGGTTGTTGTTGTTGTGTTTGTTATTTGGTTGCTTGTTGATGTTGTTTGGTTGTTGTTGTTGTCATTTGGTTGCTTGTTGATGTTGCTTGAAGTTGTCTGGTATATTTTGTTTGATTGTTGTTGTTGTTTGATTAGTTGTTTTTTGGTTAGGTTGTCTTTTTGATGTTTTCTGGTTATTGTTGTTTGGTTGATGTTGTCTGTTTGTTGTTGTCTGGTTGTTGTTTGGTTCTTGTTATTTGGGTGATGTTATATGGCTGAAGTTCTCTGGTTGATGTTGTTGTTTGTTTGATATATGATTGATGTTATTTGATTATTGCTTGTTGACTTCTGCAGTGCTACCCTTACCACATGGCAGATAAAGTTGTCATCCTGGGGGATGCGGCACACGCCATGTTGCCCTTCTATGGACAAGGCATGAACTGTGTAAGTCACCAGCATTGCTGGTAATTCTGTTATATTGTTCAATGATCTCCTGGAGTCTGTGTGTAACTGACACACTCCACCCCATCATTTGTTGTTGGAAACATTAGTGCATGTGAGTGTACAAGATTACATTAGTGCATGTCTGTACAAGATTACATTAGTGCACTTTAGTGTACAAGATTACTCTAGTGCATGTGAGTGTACAAGATTACATTAGTGCATGTGAGTGTACAAGATTACATTAGTGCATGTGAGTGTACAAGATTACATTAGTGCATGTGAGTGTACACGATTACATTAGTGCATGTGAGTGTACAAGATTACATTAGTGCATGTGAGTGTACAAGATTACATTAGTGCATGTGAGTGTACAAGATTACATTAGTGTATGTTAGTGTACAAGATTACATTAGTGCATGTGAGTGTACAAGATTACATTAGTGCATGTGAGTGTACAAGATTACATTAGTGCATGTGAGTGTACAAGATTACATTAGTGCATGTGAGTGTACAAGATTACATTAGTGCATGTCTGTACAAGATTACATTGGTGTATGTGAGTGTACAAGATTACATTAGTACAGTACTGCTACACAGATTTGACATTAGTTGGTTTGTGAGTGTCAAGATACATTAGTGCATGTGCAGGTACAGATTACTCTAGTGCTGTGTGCGTGTACAAGATTATATTAGTGCACGTCTGTACAAGATTATATTAGTGCATGTCTGTACAAGATTACATTAGTGCATGTCTGTACAAGATTACATTAGTGCATGTCTGTACAAGATTACATTAGTGCATGTCTGTACAAGATTACATTAGTGCATGTCTGTACAAGATTACATTAGTGCATGTCTCTACAAAATAACACCTACATATGTCAGTAATCTGATGTTTGTGTTTCCATGTGTTTATTCTACCTGTCAGGGATTAGAAGACTGCCTTGTGCTCTGTGAATTGTTGGACAAACACGGGGATGATTTCTGTAAGTTGTTGTGTTTACATTTAGAACATTTTTACTTGTATCCACACTTAGTACATCCTTACTTGTACCTACACATAGAACATCCTTAGATGTAGAACGTCATAAGCTGTAGAACATCGTAAGTTGTATCCACACTTAGAACATCGTAAGTTGTATCCACACTTAGAACATCCTTGGTTGTAAAAAATCCTTGGTTGTAAAACATCATTGGTTGAATCCGCACTTAGAACATCTACCCATCCATCCATCATGTGCCATGCCGGTAAGCGTGGGCGGTCATGTTCTGCCATCTCACTCGATCACCAGAGTCATGGATTAGCTCCGAATCCACACTTAGAACATCCTTGGTTGTAAAAGATCCTTAGTTGCATCCACAATTAGAACATCCTTAGCTGTAGAACATCCTAAGTTGTATCCACACTTAGAACATCCTTTCTTGTAGAACACATACAACATCCTTGGTTGTAGGATATCCTTGGTTGTAAAACATCATTGGTTGAATCCGCACTTAGAACATCCATCCATCATGTGCCATGCCGGTAAGAGTGGGCGGTCATGTTCTGCTATCTCACTCGATCACATGAGTCGTGGATCAGCTCGGAATCCACACTTAGAACATCCTTAGTTATAAAAAATCCTTAGTTTTGTCCACAATTAGAACATCCTTAGTTGGATCCACACTTAGAACATCACCAGTTGTATCCACACTTAGAACATCACATGTTGTATCCACACTTAGAACAACACCAGTTGTATCCACACTTAGAACATCACATGTTGTATTCACACTTACAACATCACATGTTGGATCCACACTTAGAACATCACATGTTGGATCCTCAGTTAGAACATCACATGTTGTATTCACACTTACAACATCACATGTCGGATCCATACTTAGAACATCACATGTTGTATCCACACTTAGAACAACACCAGTTGTATCCACACTTAGAACATCACATGTTGTATTCACACTTAGAACATCACATGTTGTATCCTCAGTTAGAACATCAACATTTGTATCCACATCAAGAGGAGACAGTTCTTTGGGAGTTTGTAGCATGTAAATAAAGGGACACAGCTGATTATAATTGCTAGTGGTATGGAAACAGATGAATCATCCAATGACACCAGGGAAATATCTGAACCAGCTTCTGGAATACTTGTGATAATTGAACCATCTTCTAGGATACTTGTGATAGTTGAACCATTTTCTGAGATACCTGTGATAAACATTAACCCCTGGAACACACGAGGTTTATAGCATATAAATAAAGACATTAGCTGCTGGAAGTCACGAGGTTTATAGCATATAAATAAAGGCATTAGCTGCTGGAACTCACTAGTTAGTTAGTTAGTCGACAGATCATCCTCATTGCACATCGAACCATTCAGTCCATAAGCAGTGTTGCCATCTCCCTTTGATGAAAAAGCACCAAAATCGACCCCAAAAAGCACTAAAAAGCACCAAAATGTTTTAGGAAGCACCAAAAAAAAAAAAAAGCACCAACTGTTTTTATTACAAATGTAACAAGGTAGCACAGTATAATTTATTATTATCACTTCATATTACAATGAAGTTTATTCCAGATCCGCCAAATCCCAATCAGAACTACTTTCGAGCCAAAAAAGCACCAAATTGCAATACTACTTTTTGGGAAATCACTAAAACAAGCACTGGTGGTATTCATTCAAAATGTTATAAAGTAGCACATTATAATTTATTATTATCACTGAATATTAGAATGAAGTTTATTCCAGATCTGCCAAATCCCAGTCAGACAACTCCTCTTAAGTTTCTGTAGCTATTTCCTGTTGTGTTTGCTCCTGCGATGATGAGGATGAGGGAAATGATTGAAAGAAACGTGTATATGCCTCCTGTGATCCAATTTTTCGCAGAATATCCTTAGGTAGTTTATAATCATGACAGCATTTGCCATATCTTTTCATTCCATATCTAATAGTCAAAACAGCTGTCAAACTCTTGATGCTCAGTCTGTTCCGCAATTTTGATTTTATAACTCCCATCTGACTGAAAATACGCTCCACGTCCGCATTAGAATGAGGTAAAATGAGCACAGTTAAAGCTAAATCTGTAAGATCTTGGAAAGGATTTTCACCGGTGGCATCCCTGTATGAGGCTATTTCTGCCCACAGTCCAAGTATGTCAGAGGTCTGTGTCCACTGCATATGATGAAGTTTTCTCCACTGGAAATCGATGCGGGTGAGAGTAGCTGCATCTTCTACAAACATTTTAGCAAGATCCAATATACAGGGCTTCATTGGCTGTAGACATTCACTTCCACTAAGACATGACATGGACTGCAACACTCGAACGTTATCGGGTGTACGTAAACGCAGCTGTGTCAATAGCTCTATTAAAAACTGGATGCACCTTCCACGAATTTCTTTCTCATCGGGAAACTTGTAGTCTGCTATTTCTTTCTCAAACTCATAACCTAGATTGGGATTAGAATCTAAATAATCTTGAATAGCATCACTTTCTGTTATTTTTTTCCCCCAGGAATAGCAATCTTTGAACTGATAGAATCAATGAGCTGGACAAGATCGCTGAGTAGTTTTGTTGGATCCTGTATATCTGTTTCGAATTTTTTATTCACACTTTGAACTTCTCCGAGAATATGCTTGAGAAATATGAGATACACATAGTTTTTCATGTCGCTAAACATAGAATGTAGAATTTCTGCTGTATAACAGCGCTCGTTGAGTCTTGCTACATCAAAATGAGTTCTGAGCTCGACCCACTGCTGCAATATTCTGACAATGGCAGATTGAATGGACATCCATTGTGTCTGGCTTAATTGAACAACCTTCAGCGGATGTTGTCCATAATTTAATAAAGCAAAAAGCTCCCTGTACTGGGCAGACAAGCAGCTGCAGCCGGTGACACTGCCAGCTGAAGGGAATGACATACACACCTAACTAGTACCAGATGAGGAACTACGGATTTTAATTTTGTATATATTCCATTGTATACACCAGTCATGACAGATGTATTGTCAGTGGCGAGTGCAACTAGTCTTTGCATCTAATGTCCATTCGTGTTTAAACAATCTTTTAACGCATTGCATATTGCCTGCGCATTGCAGTCACTCACTTCATCTAAATCGCATTAAAGGGAGTTAAATTACTTGAATATTGCACGGTAATGTACTAAGACTGTTTTACTCCCTCGCTTCAGTTCAAATTCGGCTTTTTAGTGTCCCCAAAATGATTAAAGAAATTTTTACCCACCCAAAAAAGCACTAAAAAGCACAAAACAATTTTGTTAAGCACTAAATTTGCGCGGCCGATCTAAAAGCAAAATTTTCGCACTAAATGACTTGAAAAAGCACTAAATTTAGTACGAAAAGCACTAAAGTGGCAACACTAGACCATAAGTTCTCGGATCCCCTCCTCAGTAAATCCTACAGCCAGTAGCAACTAACGACATCAGTTCTGTGTTGGTTTATCAATCTTCTTTGGCTTCCTGCGTAGTGTTCTTGTTTGGCCACACCTCTTTGCATTTGCTGTTCTCGCAGTCTGCCCATGGTTGTAGATTCACAGTCATCACTTGGTTCTCGCAAAAGTCTTACTTCTCGTAGAGCATTCAGAATGTCAGCCTGGTCCATGGAGCGTCCGCCATCCACCGTAGCGTTACCTGCGAGCTTGTCAGGCTGCTCATTTCCTTGTACTCCCGCATGCCCTGGCACGAAGATAAAACTAATCTTTGCCAGCCGTGACCGCTCCAGAGACAGCAACCATTTCCTTCGGACCCACCCCATCTCTATCTTCTTGATCATGCTCATTGAGTCACTACGGATACACGCCCGAGTGAATGTCTGTGTCTCGAGCCATGTTATTGCTTTACTTACTGCCATGACTTCCATAGCCAGGCTCCTTGTGGTCAAAGCAAAAGCACCAGAATCTTCCTTCACAATTCTCCCACCGGCCTGAGCCGTAAAGGCCCATGAACTTCTCACTCGTCGAACGACCGACTCATCTGTGTAAATGACAGCATCACCCTCCAAAGAATTCTCGAAAATCAACGCCTGTACTTCGGCCTCCACAGCAGCCGGATTTTCTTGTCTGCATTTTCTGTCTAGTTGGATGGAATCAGAGGGGAAAGAAGACCCTGTTGAGCTTGACTCTAGTCCGACTTTGTGAAGACACGTGAAGGGGTGTAGCATAGTGGGAGCGCAAGCGCAATTGAAATACCACTACTTTTATCGTTTCTTTACTTATTCAGTCATTTGTTATCGATGTTCTTTTACTTTATTCCAGTCTTATCTATCAGTCGTTGTTAGGATTTGACATCCCGCAACAGACGGCAGCAATATCTTCCGGCGGGCCTATTCTCGCTGGTCCACGATAGAGATCCCGCCCAGTGGAAGATTGGAGATTTGCTCCTCAACAGACGAGCAATATCGCCAGCGATATCTCTCTGAAGCTCTGCCCAGGCATTGTGATTTAATTTTGGCCACATTCCAACTCACATACTTTGGTCTGTCAAGACTGCAAGGTGCCACTCACTGGATGCAAACTGAAAAGGCATACATAAATTTGTTGGCATTCGTACCCACTCCTCGCCAGGTTCTAAATCCTCACGTGAACACACCTGTTGAAGTATGTCTTCGGCTTGACCCATCCATGACTTCCCTCTTTTTAACCTGTTGCCCTTTACCTTCTTAATTTCAATGTGCAGTGGATGTTGTGTGTTTGCGTTGACTCTGAGGTAGGCACGAGCTCTGCAAATGTGTATCCTGTCCCTGATGGTTGGAAAATCAAGAAGGCAGCGCATCGCCCTGCATACCGTATCTCTTGTACATCCAAGAATAATACGCATAGCTTCGTTCTGTATCCTTTCCATCTGCTTAAGGCTGATATTCAGGATTGCCATGACATACTCAAAAACAGAAAGGACCAGACCCTCGTACAGGAGACATAAATGGCGCTGCTCACAGTTTGCCGCCGCCATCACCGGCATCGCAACCAAACCTCGCTTGGCCTTTGTTATCGCCCTATCTATGTGCTCATGATACGCAAACTTTGATCAAAACGTATCCCCAGGTAGTTAATTGCCTGCGTTCTTTCCTACCGTCTCTGAACCCAGATGAGCATTTGGTGTTGGAGTGTTGATAATGATTATTCAAAGACAACCATGTAATTGCTACCTTCGTTGGGTTGACCATTGCCACAGATTCCACACACGAAGTGCTTATGGGATATTGTTCTGTTTGTAGATCCACAGCCACTCGATCTCTTTCCTTACTCTGACGATACACTAACACATCGTCGGCATATGACAATGTCCTCCCTGGTCCTCTGATCTGCTCGCCGGTAATTCTCACTGTGTAGGCGTTGAACAGTACCGGAGATAATGGTGATCCCTGTGGTAGGCCAGGATATATTGTTGTTGGTTCCGAAGTCCAACTGCCACATCTAAAAACTACTTTCCGTTGGAAGAGAGCTGCGGCGATCCAACTAAGGAGGAATGGGCTTATCTTGAGTTCAAGAAGCTGAAACATTAAGAAATCCAATGGTACTCTGTTGTACGCATCCTCAAGATCAATCGCCGCAGCACATGTTTCAATGCCTGAGTGGAAACCTTCGTAGACAACATGGGCAAAAACTGCTGCGTTGGTACAGGTTTCTCTATTTGGACGGTATCCTCCAATGGTAGGTGGGAAAACACCTTGCTTCTCTAGCTGACTTAATATTTTCCTGGCAATTAACGTCTTCTGCAGCTCGCCTGGTGTAATAACATTTGAAGCCGGCTATTTTGAGTCTCGTCTTCTGAGGTGCTACAATATCGTTTCATGTGCTAGGATTTCCAAAATTGGGCCTCGTTGTTTTACTCTGGCACAGTTCCAATGTAGAATAGGCATGTTCTTGCGGCCCAGACGATCGCATTTTCGCCAGTGACGCCTGGCTCCGGCCCGTCTCCCCTGTCGTTTACGCCTCGGACCTTGTCTAGTCGGCGTTTTCTTTACCCTTTGTACGGGACACAAACGCTGGTCTGCCATGATGAAGAAAACCAAAACCACTACACACCACTATATGTACTACACAGTAACCTAAACATGCTGCGAAAAACACTCAGGATTGATTCCCACAGATGCACGAACTCCGTTGCACCGGCGAAAATCTTGAGAGGAAATTCCTGGCTGACATCCTAGCTTAGAAATTGCATGCACGAGATGAAATTATCCATCTCCTACGTGAAAAAACGGAGCCGTTTCAAAACACACAACCGTGCTCCGCCATCTTGACCGGAAGTTGAGCTCACACGAGGTTTATAGCATGTAAATAAAGGCATTAGCAGCTGGAACTCACGAGGGAACAGACAGCCGAGATAAGTGATGCACCAATGGAAGTAAATACGATTTGCGAATGACATGAAACACATTATTACCATTATAATAAACTCTACGATAATTACCGAAAGTAAGTCTGTGTATTACAGCATTAGGGTGCTTTCATAACAGTAGATGGGAGATGTATTACAGCATTAGGGTACTTTCATAACAGTAGATGGGAGATGTTTTACAGCATTAGGGTACTTTCATAACAGTAGATGGGAGATGTATTACAGCATTAGGGTACTTTCATAACAGTAGATGGGAGATGTTTTACAGCATTAGGGTACTTTCATAAAAGCAGATGGGAGATGTATTTAAGCAACAGTGTACTTTCATAACAGCAGATGGGAGATGTATTTCATTAACTGGGTACTTTCATAACAGCAGATGGGAGATGTATTACAGCATTAGGGTACTTTCATAACAGTAGATGGGAGATGTTTTACAGCATTAGGGTACTTTCATAACAGTAGATGGGAGATGTACTACAGCATTAGGGTACTTTCATAACAGCAGAAGGGAGATGTTTTACAGCATTAGGGTACTTTCATAAAAGCAGATGGGAGATGTATTTAAGCAACTGTGTACTTTCATAACAGCAGATGGGAGATGTATTTCATTAACTGGGTACTTTCATAACAGCAGATGGGAGATGTATTTCAGCAACTGGGTACTTTCATAACAGCAGATGGGAGATGTATTTCAGCAACCGGGTACTTTCATAACAGCAGATGGGAGATGTATTTCAGCAACCGGGTACTTTCATAACAAATCAAATCAAAATCAACTTTATTAGGGTTACAAATTGGGCGCGCAGGCCCGTCTTACATTCGGCCCTTCCAATCACTCGTTTTTCATTCATCAAGAGCATTATACATTTATGGGAGATGTATTTCAGCAACCGGGTACTTTCATAACAGCAGATGGGAGATGTATTTCAGCAACCGGGTACTTTCATAACAGCAGATGGGAGATGTATTTCAGCAACCGGGTACTTTCATAACAGCAGATGGGAGATGTATTTCAGCAACTGGGTACTTTCATAACAGCAGATGGGAGATGTATTTCAGCAACCGGGTACTTTCATAACAGCAGAAGATGGGTAGATCAATTTACAGCAACTGGTACTTTCAGACAGCAGATGGGAGATAGAGTCTAGTCAGCAACGGACTACGTTCCTATAACAGCAGATGGAGATGTATCTGTCGGACGTTAAAATATACAATAGCCGAGAACAAAGGCGAAGCATTTCAGGAGATGATCAATTTTTACTTCGATTTATCTTTGTCTATAGAGGTGAAGGAAATAGTTTCAAGAACTATTTTGAACCAGTCGTAATGTACGGAAGTGAATCATGGACAATTAACATATAAGTGATGAATGATGTGGAAAATGTGTCTGTACAGAGGAATGATGAGAACGCGCACTGGTCGGATAGAACACAGTAGTGACTACATCCGACAGAAGTACGGATAGAGCAAGTAGTGACATACAGTCTGAAGAAGTGACGGATAGAACAGTAGTGAATCATCCTGACAGAAGTGAGATAGAACAAGTAGTGAATACATCCTGACAGAAGTGAAGGATAGAACAAGTAGTGAATACATCCTGACAGAAGTGACGGGATAGAACATGTAGTGAATACATCTGACAGAAGTGATAGATAGAACAAGTAGTGAATACATCCTGACAGAAGTGACGGATAGAACATGTAATGAATACATCCTGACAGAAGTGAGGTATAGAACAAGTAGTGAATACATCCTGACAGAAGTGGACGATAGAACAAGTAGTGATACATCCTGAAAGAAGTGAGGATAGAACAGTAGTGAATACATCCTGACAGAAGTGAGGATAGAACATGTAGTGAATACATCCTGACAGAAGTGAAGGTAAACAAGTAGTGGACATACATCCTGACAGAAGTGAGGATAGAACAAGTAGTGAATACATCTGACAGAAGTGACGGATAGAACAAGTAGTGAATACATCCTGACAGAAGTGAGGATAGAACATGTAGTGAATACATCCTGACAGAAGTGAGGGATAGACAAGTAGTGAATACATCCTGACAGAAGTGAGAGATAGAACAAGTAGTGAATACATCCTGACAGAAGTGAAGATAGAACAGTAGTGAATACATCCTGACAGAAGTGAGGATAGAACAAGTAGTGAATACATCCTGACAGAAGTGACGGGATAGAACAAGTTAGTGAATACATCCTGACAGAAATTGACGGATGAACAAGTAGTCAATACATCCTGACCAGAAGTAATGGATAGAGAAACAAGTATGTGAATACATCCTGACAGAAGTGCGGTTATAGTGAATCATCCTGACAGAAGTGATGTAGTAGACATTTGACATACTCCTGACAGAAAGTGATCGGATAGGAACAATGTACGTGAACTACATCCTGACAGAAGTGATAGATAGAACAAGTAGTGAAGACATCCTGGACCAGAAGTGATGGACTAGAACAAGTAGCTGAATACATCCTGACAGAAGTGATAGGATAGAACAAGTAGTGAATACATCCTGACAGAATGTGAGGGATAGAACAATGTAGTGAATACAGCCTGACAGAAGTGAAGGATAGAACAAGTAGGTGAAGACAATCCTGACAGAAGTGACGGATAGACCAAGTGTGAATACATCCTGACAGAAGTGACGGATATGAACAAGTAGTGGAATACATCCTGACAGAAGTGACTGGAGTAGAACAAGTGTGAATACATCCTGACAGAAGTGACGGATAGAACAAGTAGTGAATACATCCTGACAGAAGTGATGGATAGAACAAGTAGTGAATACATCCTGACAGAAGTGACGGGTATAACAAGTAGTGAATACATCCTGACAGAAGTGACGGATAGAACATGTAGTGAATACATCCTGACAGAAGTGATGGATAGAACAAGTAGTGAATACATCCTGACAGAAGTGATGGATAGAACATGTAGTGAATACATCCTGACAGAAGTGATGGATAGAACAAGTAGTGAAGACATCCTGACAGAAGTGACGGATAGAACAAGTAGTGAATACATCCTGACAGAAGTGAGGGATAGAACAAGTAGTGAATACATCCTGACAGAAGTGACGGATAGAACAAGTAGTGAATACATCCTGACAGAAGTGACGGGTATAACAAGTAGTGAATACATCCTGACAGAAGTGACGGATAGAACATGTAGTGAATACATCCTGACAGAAGTGATGGATAGAACAAGTAGTGAATACATCCTGACAGAAGTGAGGATAGAACATGTAGTGAATACATCCTGACAGAAGTGATGGATAGAACAAGTAGTGAATACATCCTGACAGAAGTGATAGATAGAACAAGTAGTGAATACATCCTGACAGAAGTGATGGATAGAACAAGTAGTGAATACATTCCTGACAGAAGTGATGATAGAACAGTAGTGAATACATCCTGCACAGAAGTGAATGGATAGAACACGTAGTGAATACATCCTGACAGAAGTGAGGGATAGAACAAGTAGTGAATACATCCTGACAGAAGTGAGGATTAGAACAAGTAGTGAATACATCCATGACAGAAGTGAAGTGTGATAGAACAATGTAATGAATACATCCTGACAGAAGTGATGGATAGAACATGTAGTGAATACATCCTGACAGAGAAGTGAGTAGATATAAAAAAGTAGTGAATACATCCTGACAGAAGTGACGGAGATAGAACAAGTAGTGAATACATCCTGACAGAAGTGAGCGGATAGAACATGTAGTGAATACTATCCTGACAGAAGTGATAGATAGAACAAGTAGTGAATACATCCTGACAGAAGTGAGGGATAGAACAATGTAGTGAATACATCCTGACAGAAGTGATAGATAGAACAAGTAGTGAATACATCCTGACAGAAGTGACGGATAGAACAAGTAGTGAATACATCCTGACAGAAGTGACGGGATAGACATAGTAGTGAAGTACTATCCTGACAGAAGTGATACGGATAGAACAAGTAGTGAATACATCCTGACAGAAGTGAGTGATAGAACAAGTAGTGAATACATCCTGACAGAAGTGACGGATAGAATAAGTAGTGAATACATCCTGACAGAAGTGACGGATAGAACAAAGTAGTGAATACATCCTGACAGAACGTGACGGATAGAATAAATAGTGAAGACATCCTGACAGAAGTGACGGATAGAACAAGTAGTGAATACATCCTGACAGAAGTGACGGGTATAACAAGTAGTGAATACATCCTGACAGAAGTGATGGATAGAGACAAGTAGTGAATACATCCTGACAGAAGTGACTGGTATAACACGTAGTGAATACATCCTGACTAGAAGTAGGCTGGATAGAACATGTAGTGAATACATCCTGACAGAAGTGAGGATAGAACAAGTAGTGAATTACATCCTGACCGAAGTGACGGATAGAAATGTAGTGAATACATCCTGAAGAAGTGATGATAGAACATGTCGTGAATACATCCTGACAGAAGTGACGGATAGAACATGTAGTGAATACATCCTGACAGAAGTGAGGGATAGAACAAGTAGTGAATACATCCTGACAGAAGTGAGGGATAGAACATGTAGTGAATACATCCTGACCGAAGAGATAGATAGAACACGTAGTGAATACATCCTGACAGAAGTGAGGGATAGAACAAAGTATTGATACATCGTGACAGAAGTGAGGGATAGAACATGTAGTGAATACATCCTGACAGAAGTGAGGGATAGAACATGTAGTGAAAACATCCTGACAGAAGTGAGGGATAGAACAAGTAGTGAATACATCCTGACAGAAGTGAGGGATAGAACAAGTAGTGAATACATCCTGACAGAAGTGACGGATAGAACAAGTAGTGAATACATCCTGACAGAAGTGAGGGATAGAACATGTAGTGAATACATCCTGACAGAAGTGAGGGATAGAACAATTAGTGAATACATCCTGACAGAAGTGATAGATAGAACAAGTAGTGAATACATCCTGACAGAAGTGAGGGATAGAACAAGTAGTGAATACATCCTGACAGAAGTGACGGGTAGAACAAGTAGTGAATACATCCTGACAGAAGTGACGGGTAGAACAAGTAGTGAATACATCCTGACAGAAGTGACGGATAGAACAAGTAGTGAATACATCCTGACAGAAGTGATGGATAGAACATGTAGTGAATACATCCTGACAGAAGTGATAGATAGAACAAGTAGTGAATACATCCTGACAGAAGTGATGGATAGGACAAGTAGTGAATACATCCTGACAGAAGTGAGGGATAGAACATGTAGTGAATACATCCTGACAGAAGTGAGGGATAGAACATGTAGTGAATACATCCTGACAGAAGTGATGGATAGAACAAGTAGTGAATACATCCTGACAGAAGTGATAGATAGAACAAGTAGTGAATACATCCTGACAGAAGTGATGGATAGAACAAGTAGTGAGTACATCCTGACAGAAGTGATAGATAGAACAAGTAGTGAATACATCCTGACAGAAGTGATGGATAGAACATGTAGTGAATACATCCTGACAGAAGTGAGGGATAGAACAAGTAGTGAATACATCCTGACAGAAGTGAGGTTTAGAACAAGTAGTGAATACATCCTGACAGAAGTGATGGATAGAACAAGTAATGAATACATTCTGACAGAAGTGATGGATAGAACATGTAGTGAATACATCCTGACAGAAGTGATGGATAGAACATGTAGTGAATACATCCTGACAGAAGTGAGGGATAGAACAAGTAGTGAATACATCCTGACAGAAGTGGCGGATAGAACAAGTAGTGAATACATCCTGACAGAAGTGATGGATAGAACATGTAGTGAATACATCCTGACAGAAGTGAGGGATAGAACATGTAGTGAATACATCCTGACAGAAGTGATAGATAGAACAAGTAGTGAATACATCCTGACAGAAGTGACGGATAGAACAAGTAGTGAATACATCCTGACAGAAGTGAGGGATAGAACATGTAGTGAATATATCCTGACAGAAGTGATAGATAGAACAAGTAGTGAATACATCCTGACAGAAGTGAGTGATAGAACAAGTAGTGAATACATCCTGACAGAAGTGAGGGATAGAATAAGTAGTGAATACATCCTGACAGAAGTGAGGATAGAACAAGTAGTGAATACATCCTGACAGAGTGAGGATAGAATGATAGTGAAGGACATCCTGACAGAAGTGACGGATAGAACAAGTAGTGAATACATCCTGACAGAAGTGAGGATATAACAAGTAGTGAATACATCCTGACAGAAGTGACGGGATAGAACAAGTAGTGAATACATCCTGACAGAAGTGAGGATAGAACAAGTAGTGAATACATCCTGACAGAAGTGATGGATAGAACATGTAGTGAATACATCCTGACAGAAGTGATGGATAGAACAAGTAGTGAATACATCCTGACAGAAGTGACGGATAGAACATGTAGTGAATACATCCTGACAGAAGTGATGGATAGAACATGTCGTGAATACATCCTGACAGAAGTGAGGGATAGAACATGTAGTGAATACATCCTGACAGAAGTGAGGGATAGAACAAGTAGTGAATACATCCTGACAGAAGTGAGGGATAGAACATGTAGTGAATACATCCTGACAGAAGAGATAGATAGAACAAGTAGTGAATACATCCTGACAGAAGTGAGGGATAGAACAAGTAGTGAATACATCGTGACAGAAGTGAGGGATAGAACATGTAGTGAATACATCCTGACAGAAGTGAGGGATAGAACATGTAGTGAATACATCCTGACAGAAGTGAGGGATAGAACAAGTAGTGAATACATCCTGACAGAAGTGAGGGATAGAACAAGTAGTGAATACATCCTGACAGAAGTGACGGGATAGAACAAGTAGTGAATACATCCTGACAGAAGTGAGGGATAGAACATGTAGTGAATACATCCTGACAGAAGTGAGGATAGAACAGTAGTGAATACATCCTGACAGAAGTGATAGATAGAACAAGTAGTGAATACTCCTGACAGAAGTGAGGGATAGAACAGTAGTGAATACATCCTGACAGAAGTGAGATAGAACAAGTAGTGAATACATCCTGACAGAAGTGACGGGTATAACAAGTAGTGAATACATCCTGACAGAAGTGACGGATAGAACAAGTAGTGAATACATCCTGACAGAAGTGACGGATAGAAACATGTAGTGAATACATCCTGACAGAAGTGATAGATAGAACAAGTAGTGAATACATCCTGACAGAAGTGAGGGATAGAACAAGTAGTGAATACATCCTGACAGAAGTGAGGGATAGAACATGTAGTGAATACATCCTGACAGAAGTGAGGGATAGAACAAGTAGTGAATACATCCTGACAGAAGTGAGGGATAGAACAAGTAGTGAATACATCCTGACAGAAGTGATAGATAGAACATGTAGTGAATACATCCTGACAGAAGTGATGGATAGAACAAGTAGTGAATACATCCTGACAGAAGTGAGGATAGAACAAGTAGTGAATACATCCTGACAGAAGTGAGGGATAGAACAAGTAGTGAATACATCCTGACAGAAGTGATGGATAGAACAAGTAGTGAATACATCCTGACAGAAGTGAAGGATAGAACAAGTAGTGAATACATCCTGACAGAAGTGACGGATAGAACATGTAGTGAATACATCCTGACAGAAGTGATGGATAGAACAAGTAGTGAATACATCCTGACAGAAGTGATAGATAGAACAAGTAGTGAATACATCCTGACAGAAGTGATAGATAGAACAAGTAGTGAATACATCCTGACAGAATGACGGTGAACAGTATGAATACTCTGACAGAAGTGATGGATAGAACAAGTAGTGAATACATCCTGACAGAAGTGATGGATAGAACAAGTAGTGAATACATCCTGACAGAAGTGATGGATAGAACATGTAGTGAATACATCCTGACAGAAGTGATGGATAGAACATGTAGTGAATACATCCTGACAGAAGTGAGGGATAGGACAAGTAGTGAATACATCCTGACAGAAGTGAGGGATAGAACATGTAGTGAATACATCCTGACAGAAGTGAGGGATAGAACAAGTAGTGAATACATCCTGACAGAAGTGAGGGATAGAACAACGTAGATGAAATACATCCTGACAGAAGTGAGGGATAGAACAAGTAGTGAATACATCCTGACAGGAAGTGATGGATAGAACAAGTAGTGGAATAATCCTGACAGAAGTGAATGGATATAGAACAAGATAAGTGAATACATCCTGACAAAGTGAGGAAGAACAAGTAGTGAATACATCCTGACAGAAGTGATGGATAGAACAAGTAGTGAATACATCCTGACAGAAGTGATGGATAGAACAAGTAGTGAATACATCCTGACAGAAGTGATGGATAGAACAAGTAGTGAAATACATCCTGACGAAGTGAGGGATAGAACAAGTAGTGAATACATCCTGACAGAAGTGAGGGATAGAACAAGTAGTGAAGTACATCCTGACAGAAGTGATAGATAGAATAAGTAGTGAATACATCCTGACAGAAGTGACGGATAGAACAAGTAGTGAAGACATCCTGACAGAAGTGATGGATCGAACAAATAGTGAAGACAACCTGACAGAAGTGACGAATAGAACAAGTAGTGAATACATCCTGACAGAAGTGACGGATAGAACATGTAGTGAATACATCCTGACACAAGTGAATTGAGCAAGAGAACTTGTCACTGACATCAGATGAGGACAGTTAACATTATTTGGATTTGATATGAGAATGGGAATGTTGTTATGTTGTCAAACGGGGAAGTTCGAGGGAAGAGAGGCAGGTGGAGAACAAAAGTGAAGTTGCTGGACAGTTTGTTCATGGCATGGTTGACCAATAGTATTAGAAATGATTGACAATACACGAGGTAGAAGGCTGTGGACAGATATGATCGCCAACGCCACTGCCATTTATTGAACAGGTGTAAATGTCGTACATCTGTATATCTCTTCCATCACTGTAGTGTAAATGTCGTGTATTTGTCTATCTCTTCCATCACTGTAGTGTAAATGTCGTGCATCTGTCTATCTCTTCCATCACTGTAGTGTAAATGTCGTGCATCTGTCTATCTCTTCCATCACTGTAGTGTAAATGTCGTGCATATGTCTACTTCTTCCATCACTGTAGTGTAAATGTCGTGTATTTGTCTATCTCTTCCATCACTGTAGTGTAAATGTCGTGTATATGTCTATCTCTTCCATCACTGTAGTGTAAATGTCGTGTATTTGTCTATCTCTTCCATCATTGTAGTGTAAATGTCGTGTATTTGTCTATCTCTTCCATCACTGTAGTGTAAATGTCGTGTATTTGTCTAATTCTTCCATCACTGTGGTGTAAATGTCGTGCATCTGTCTACTTCTTCCATCACTGTGGTGTAAATGTCGTGCATCTGTCTATCTCTTCCATCACTGTAGTGTAAATGTCGTGCATCTGTCTATCTCTTCCATCACTGTAGTGTAAATGTCGTGCATCTGTCTATCTCTTCCATCACTGTAGTGTAAATGTCGTGCATATGTCTACTTCTTCCATCACTGTAGTGTAAATGTCGTGTATTTGTCTATCTCTTCCATCACTGTAGTGTAATGTCGTTTACAACACTGCTATAGAAATCTTGGGTCCAGGCCCCCCCCCCCCCCCCCCCCCCCCCCCCCCCCCCCGAAAGCATAAAGACTGGTTTGATGAAAATTCCGAAGACATCACCATTGCTGGCCGAGAAACATCTTCTCCTCAAGGCACATTTGAATGACCCAAAGTCAACATAAAAAAGATGCCTTCAAGAACATTCAGAGAGTAGTGCAGCAGAAACTTCGGCACATGCGGGACTCCTGGCTGAGCAGCAAAGCTGATGAAATTCAGGGCTTTGCTGACAGACATGATATGAAAAACTTCTACGACTCACTGAAAGCGGTCTATGGTCCTACATCACCAGGCATAGTTCCCCTCCTCAGTGCAGATGGGGGAACATTGGTCACCGATAAGAAAGAAATCCTTCAACGCTGGGCAGAGCATTTCAGCAAAATCTTAAATGCAACTTCCTTCTTCGATGATGAAACCATCAACTGCCTTCCTCAAGTTCCCACCAATGAGACACTTGTTGACCTGCCAACCATAGTGGAAGTAAACAAAGCCATCCAGCAACTCTCCAGCGGCAAGGCACCTGGTCCTGACTCCATCCCAGCAGAGATATATAAGGCAGGTGGGCAGGTCCTAACAGAGCAGCTTCACCAAGTCTTTACAAACATATGGGTGAACGAGACCATGCCACAAGATTCAAGGACGCGTCAATAGTCCACCTTCACAAACGTAAAGGAAATCTCCAATCCTGTGACAACCACCGAGGCATCTCCTTGCTTTCAATTGCTGGGAAGATACTCGCCAGAATTCTTCTCAATCGCCTCACAGTCCATCTCGATCAAGGTCTTCTTCCTGAGAGTCAATGTGGCTTCAGAAAAGAACGTGGAACTGTTGACATGATTTTCTCTGCAAGGCAGCTGCAAGAGAAATGTCAGGAACAGAACTGCGAAATGTTCTCCACTTTCATTGACCTTACCAAGGCTTTTGATACAGTCAGCAGAGAAGGGCTGTGGAAGATTATGGCAAAATATGGCTGTCCACGAAAGTTTGTCCAAATAGTGCGGCTATTTCATGATGGCATGCAGACAAGAGTACAGGAAAATGGTGAACTGTCTGAGCCCTTTCCTGTCACCAATGGAGTGAATCAAGGATGTGTCCTAGCACCAACACTGTTCAGCCCCATGTTTTCAGCCATGCTGATGAATGCCTTCGAGAACGACGACATTGGAATAGACATCAACTACCATATGGATGGAAAGTTATTCAATCTCAGAAGGCTGAAAGCTAAAACCAAAATTAACAGAGACACCGTCAGAGATCTCCTGTTTGCTGATGATTGCGCTCTATATGCCAACTCAGAGGCGGACATGCAACATAATGTTTCAGCTTTCTCACATGCCTGTGCCAACTTTGGGCTCAATATCAACTTGGAGAAGACTGTAGTTATGTACCAGCTAGCTCCAGGGAATAACCACACTGTGCCGAATATCAAAGTGAATGATCATAGACTAAGTGTTGTGGACAAATTCACCTATCTTGGCAGCACTGTGTCACAAACTGCCACAATTGATGACGAAGTGAATGCAAGAATCTCCAAGGCCAGTGCGGCCTTTGGCAGACTGTACAAGAATGTATGGGACAGAACTGGAATAAGCCTGCAAACAAAGCTAAAAGTCTACAAAGCAGTTGTATTATCCACACTGCTATATGCTTGTGAAACCTGGACTGTTTATCAGCGACACGCTAGGAAATTAAACCACTTCCACACAGTCTGCCTAAGGAAGCTACTGAAGATTAAATGGCAAGACAAGATTCCAGACACTGAAGTCCTAGAAAGAGCGTCCATGCCCAGTATCCACACTCTACTGATGAAGAATCAGATTCGCTGGGCTGGTCACTTGACTCGCATGCCAGATCACAGGCTCCCTAAACGAATTTTTTTACAGCGAACTGCGTTGTGGTAAACGCTCCCAAGGTGGCCAGAGGAAACGCTTTAAAGACACCTGAAAATCTCACTGAATGCTTTTGGAATTCATCATGACACCTGGGAGGACTGCAGCCAGAGACCGAAATTCGTGGCGTGCATCATTACGCAAGGGTGCAGTCATATGTGAGGCAACCAGGACTGCAAGAGCTGTGAAGAAAAGGCAGGACTAGAAAAACCACTGCAGGAAATCCTCCTCCAGAAACGTCAAGCATTCTTTGCCCACATTGTCAAAGAACATTTCGAGCCAAAATAGGCTTTATCAGCCATCTTAGAACCCACGGCTCCATACCTTCAACCCCACTGGATGAAATGAATGGTCATCATCATTCTTGATGGACAAACAACAACAAATGTCGTGTATTTGTCCATCTCTTCCATCATTGTAGTGTAAATGTCGTGCATCTGTCTATCTCTTCCATCACTGTAGTGTAAATGTCGTGCATCTGTCTATCTCTTCCATCACTGTAGTGTAAATGTCGTGCATCTGTCTATCTCTTCCATCACTGTAGTGTAAATGTCGTGTATCTGAATATCTCTTCTAGTCCTGGTGTGTAAATGTCGAGTATCTGACTATCTCTTCTAGCCCTTGAGTGTAAATGTCTTGTATCTGTCTATCGCCTCTAGCCCTGGCATGTAAATGTCGTTATCTGTCTATCGCCTTTAGCCCTGGCATGTAAATGTCGTGTGTCTGTCTCTCTCCTCTAGCCATGACATGTAAATGTCGTTGTATCTGTCTATCGCCTTTAGCCCTGGCATGTAAATGTCGTGTATATGTCTATCTTCTCTAGGACAAGAGTATAAATGTCGTGTATCTGTCTTTCTCCTCTAGCCCTGGAGTGTAAATGTCGTGTATCTGTCTATCTCCTCTAGCCCTGGAGTGTAAATGTCGTGTATCTGTCTATCTCTAGCCCTGGAGTGTAAATGTCGTGTATCTGTCTATCTCTAGCCCTGGAGTGTAAATGTCGTGTATCTGTCTATCTCTTCTAGTCCTGTACTGTAAATGCCGTGTATCTATCTCTTCTAGTTCTGTACTGTAAATGCCGTGTATCTCTCTATCTCTTCTAGTCCTGTACTGTAAATGTCGTGTATCTCTCTGTCTCCTCTAGCCCTGGCCCTGCCGGAGTACACGGCCACCAGACACCCGGACGCCACGGCCATCAGTGACCTGACCTTGAATGACTACATCCAGGTAGATCTGTGGGTGAACGAGCGGGAAGGGGGTAGGGGTGTGAAGACAAATAGGGAGACATTGGGTGGAGACAGAGGGAGAGACAGAGGTGGAGACATAGATGGAGACATGTGGTAGACTGGGAGAGACAGAGGGGAAGACATAAGGTGGAGATAGAGGAGGGGGGACATGGTGTGGAGACAGGGAGAGACAGCGGGGGAGACATAGAGTGGAGACATAGGGTGGGGACACAGGTGGAGACATAGGGTGGACAGATAGAGGGAGAGACAGAGGTGGAGACATAGGGAGAAGACAGAAGGTTAGACAGAGAGGGAGGCAGAGGGGTTACATAGGGTAGTCATGGACAGACAGAGAGGGAGACATAGGGTGAAGACAGAGAGGGATACCTATGGGGAGACATAGAGTGGAGACAAAATGGAGAGACAATGGGGGAGACAGAGGGGATACAGAGGGTGGAGACAGAGGGGGGGGGGGCAGTGGGAGACATAGAGTGGAGACAAAATGGAGAGACAGAGAGATCCAATGGGGGAGACAGAGAGGGAACATAGGGTGGAGACAGAGGAGGGGGACAGTGGGAGACATAGAGTGGAGACAAATGGAGAGACAGAATGAGACAAAGGGGGAGACAGAGAGGAAGACAGAGGAGGGACAGTGGGAGACATAGAGTGGAGACAATTGAGAACGAACGAGCGAACAAACGAACAAACTTTATTTTCAAAGGATTAAGAATTGGGCACGCTGGCCCGTCTAACATTCTGCCCTTCTATCACTCTCTTTCATACATTAGTTCATTCACACATCATTCAAGGCTAACTGAGAAGAGACAGAGGAGAGAAGAGAGAGAGAGAGAGAGAGACAAAGGGGGAGACAGAGGGGAGACAGAGGAGGGGGACAGTGGGAGACATAGAGTGGAGACAAATGGAGAGACAGAGGGAGACAAAGGGGGAGACAGAGGGGATAAAGAGGGAGGAGACAGAGGGGATAGATAGGGTGGAGATAGAGAGGCAGACAGAGGGGATAGATAGGGTGGAGAAAGGGGGAGACATAGGGGATATATAGGGTGGAGACAGAGGGGGAGACAAAGGGAATACAAAGGGTGGAGACAGGGAGAGACATGGGGTAGAGACAGAGAGGAAGACAAAGGTAGAGACACAATATTGAGACAGAGAGGGAACGAATGAACGAACGAACAGACTTTATTTTCAAAGGGTAACAAATTGTGCACGCAGGCCCGTCTTACATTCGGCCCTTCCAATCACTCATCTTTCTTTCATGAACAGTGCATAGGAAAAAAACATTGTCACATGAATTGTGTAAACATAAACAATGCATATTACTATGTTATAAGACACATCCACCACCCACCCACACATCCCCCATTCACTCCAACTCCCCCACCCAACCACACACAACATACAATACATTCCCCAGGCAGAGGTAGAGACATGGGTGGAGACAGAGGAGGAGACAGAGTGAGAGACATGGGGTGGAGACAGAGGAGGAGACAGAGTGAGAGACATGGGGTGGAGACAGAGGAGGAGACAGAGTGAGAGACATGGGGTGGAGACAGGTGGAGAGAGAGGGAGAGAACGAACGAACGAACGAAAATCTTTATTTTCAAAGGGTTAAGAATTGGGCACGCAGGCTCGTCTGACATTCTGCCCTTCTTCTATTTCCTCTCATACATTCTTTCATTCAACATCTCTTATGAAGCAATTCTTTGACAACAAAAGAACAATAAGCATTAAAACGCATGAAAAATAATGAATAATACATGACTCGTTGAGTCAAAGTTTAACATGGGCATAATAAATACCCAAGGTGGGGGTAACGTGCCACACATATGGGAATGTTTTTATTTTTTATTTTTCTGGCTAGTTGTCTTTCGAGATAATTTACCATTACTATTTTCTTTGTTGCTGTTTTTTTTTTTTTAAGGGGCATGTAGTCTGTCCTGAGGTAGTGTTCAAACAGGTTGCGACTGTATGTATAATGATTGGTGGTGTCTTTGATTTCTTGTGGAGATTGTTCCACAACTGAGTGGCAGAGTATGCTAAGCTTGTTTTATATAAGTCTATCCTAGATTTAGGGACATGAAGTATATTTAGTCGTTCGCTATGTCTTGCATTATATTTAAACAATGGCCAAAGGTAGCTTGGGGCATTTTGAAATAGGATTTTGTGAATTAGTTTAGCCTTATTAAAAAGTAGGCGTTTGTGGAGTGGCAGTAACTGAAGACGTTCATGTAGGTTAGAATTGTCTGTAAGCTTATCACCATTGATTAGACGCACTGCCCTTTTCTGGAGTGAATAAAGGCGTTTTGTTATTGATTTGGAGCATCCATCCCAGATTGTGGAGCAATAATCAATATGTGTTTGTATATGGGAAGTATAGAATATCTTTCTTGTGTTTTCGTCGAGGAAATTTTTAATTTTGGCAAGTTGGTATAATTTTTTGGCTACTTGTTTAACTAGAGCATGAACATGGGAATTGAAGGATAGATTTTGATCTATGATAAGACCCAGTGCCTTGTGCTCGGTTACACTTTCTATAGGCGTGCTACCAATGTGCAGCTGAAGAGTTCTCTGCGAGTTATACGTGTGAAGTCTTTGCCTGGTTCCTGTTAACATAGATTTTGTTTTAGAAATGTTAATTTGCATGCAGTTTGCATGACTCCAGTTAACTACACTATTTATTTCCTATTGCAAGGATAATTCTAGCACATTACAATCAATAGCGTTTGTATATACTGTGCAGTCGTCTGCAAATAGATCGCAGGACGATGACAGATATAAGGGAAGATCATTTATATAAATGGCAAATAACAGAGTGCCAAGTATAGACCCCTGTGGTACTCCAGTATTAATGGTAATGGCTCGGGGTAGAGATTTATTGTGCGATACGACTTGTTTTCTGTCTAATAAAAATGAGTTTATTAATGTCACTATATCAAAGCTTACTTTCATTGTTTGTAGTGTTTTAATTAGGATAGTATGATCTATCATATCGATGCTTTTCAAAAGTCTATAAACATCGTTCCACATAGAGTATTGTTGTTAATATTTTGATGCCAGTTTTCTATCATGTTTGTTAGGGCAGTATGGCAGGAATATTTTGGCCGAAACCCTGACTGACTGTCAGCTATTAGTTTGTAGCGAACTAAGTGCTCTAGTGTTGTTTTGTGGATGTGCTTTTCTAGCGGTTTGGATAAAGAGGATAATATGGAAATTGGCCTATAATTACTCATGATACAATCGTCTAATGTCCCAGCTTTTAAATGAGGATACACTTTAGCCATTTTAAAGGCTGATGGGAAGTGACCTTTGGTGAGACATTGATTGTATATAAAAGTTAGTGACTCGCAGATGACCGGTGCAGCATAGCGAAGGATCCGATGGGAGAGATAGAGGGTAGAAACATAAAGCTAGATAGAGGGGGGAGACAGAGGGAGGGACAGAGGCAGAGACAAGATGGAAACAGAGGGTGAGACAGAGTGGGAGACATAGGGTGGAGACATAGGGTGGAGACATAGGGTGGAGACAAAGGCAGAGACAGAGATGGAGACATAAGGTGGAGACAGAGGAGGAGACATAGGGAGAGACATAGGGTGGAGATAGAGGGAGAACAGAGGGGTAGACAGAGGGGGAGACAGGGTGGAGACATAGGATGGAGATAGAGGGAGTGATATAGGGTGGAAGTCAGAGGGGAGACAGAGGGTGGAAAACAGAGAGGAGACAGAGGGTGGAAGACAGAGGGTGAGAAAATGAGAAAAGCATCAGTGAAACAGAGGGTGGGAGACAACAACAACAACAACAGCAAAACTTTATTTTCAAAGGGTTAAGAATTGGGCACGCAGGCCCATCTAACATTCTGCCCTTCTATCACTCTCTTTCATACATTATACCATTCACACATCATTCAAGGCTAACTGAAAACAGCAACAGTATAAAAGATATGCATTAGAGAGTTTGAGACAGAGGGTGGGAAAAGGAGAGAGCGATGGGGGAAACATAGAGTGGGAGACAGTTTAGTTTAGTTTAGTTTAGTGAGGGAGACAAGGATGGGAGACAGAGAGTGGGAGACAGTGGGAGACACAGAGAAGCATAGAGGAAACAGAAGATGGGAAAAAGAGAGAAGTATGGGTGAAACAGAGGGTGGGGGAGAGAGGTTGGGAGACAGAGAGGGGGAGACAGAGTGTGGGAGACAGAGGGTGGGATTGATTGATTGATTGACTGATTAATTGATTGATTGATTGATCTTTATTTATCACAAGAAATCACAAGGAATCACAAGAAACATCCCAGAGAAGTTGGAATCACATGAAACATACTAGTGAAGTTGGAATCACATGAAACATACTAGTGAATTTGGAATCACATGAAACACTCTAGTGACATTACAGACATGGGAAATAGAGAGTTGGAGACAGAGGTTGGACGACAGAAGGTGGAAGACAGAGGGTGGGAGACAGAGGGTGGGAGACAGGGTGGAAGACAGGGTAGGAGACAGAGGATGGGGAGCAGAGGGTGGGAGGCAGAGGGTGGGAGACAGAGGGTGGGAGACAGAGATTGGACGACAGAGGGTAGGAGATAGAGGGTGGGAGACAGGGTAGGAGATAGAGGGTGGGAGACATGGTAGGAGATAGAGGGTGGAAGACATGGTAGGAGATAGAGGGTGGGAGACATGGTAGGAGATAGAGGGTGGAAGACAGGGTAGGAGATAGAGGGTGGGAGACATGGTAGGAGATAGAGGGTGGGAGACATGGTAGGAGATAGAGGGTGGGAGACATGGTAGGAGACTAGAAGTTGGACGACAGAAGGTGGGAGACATAGGGTGTGAGACAGAGGGTGGGAGACAGGGTAGGAGAAAGAGGGTGGGAGACAGAGGGTGGGAGACAGGGTAGAAGAAAGAGGGTGGGAGACAGAGGGTGGGAGACAGGGTAGAAGAAAGAGGGTGGGAGACAGAGGGTGGGAGACAGGGTAGAAGAAAGAGGGTGGGAGACAGAGGGTGCGAGACAGAGGGAGGAGACAGGGAAGGAGAAAGAGGGTGGGAGACAGAGGATGGGAGACACGGTTGGAAACAGGGTAGGATAAAGAGGGTGGGAGACAGAGGGTTGAAGACAGGGTAGGAGAAAGAGTGTGGGAGACAGAGGATGGGAGAAAGGGTAGTAGAAAAAATGTGGGAGACAGAGTATGGGAGAAAGAGGGTGGGAGACAGGGAAGGAGAAAGATGGTGGGAGACAGAGGGTGGGAGAAAGAGGGTGGGAGACAGTGTAGGAGAAAGAGGGTAGGAGACAGAGGGTGGGAGACAGGGTAGAGAAAGAGGGTGGGAGACAGTGTAGGAGAAAGAGGATTGAAGACAGAGGGTGGGAGACAGGGTAGGAGAAAGAAGGTGGAATACAGAGGGTGGGAGACAGAGGGTGGGAGACAGGGTAGAGAAAGAGAGTGGGAGACGGAGGGTAGGAAAAGGGTGGGAGACAGGGTAGGAGAAAGAGGGTGTGAGACAGAGGGTGAGGGGCAGAGTATGGGAGACAGGGTAGGAGAAAGAGTGTGGGAGACAGGGTAGGAGAAAGAGTGTGGGAGACAGAGGGTGGGAGAAAGAGGGTGGGAGACAGGGTGGGAGATGGTAGGAAAAAGAGGATGGGAGAAAGAGGGTGGGAGAAAGAGGGTGGGAGACGGGGGTTGGAGACAGGGGTGGGAGACAGGGTGGGAGACAGAGGGTGGGAGAAAGATGTTGGGAGACAGAGGGTGGAAGACAGAGGGTGGGAGTCAAGTTAGGAGAAAGAGGGTGGGAGACAGAGGGTGGGAGACAGGGGACGGGAGACGGGGGTGGGACAGAGGGTGGGAGACGGAGAGTGGGAGACAGGGGGGAGACAGTGGCTGGGAGACAGGTGTGGGAGACAGGGGTGAGAGACAGGGGTGGGAGGAAGGGTAGGAGAAAGAGGGTGGGAGACAGAAGCGTGGGAGACAGGGTAGGAGAAAGAGGGTAGGAGATATAGGGTGAGAGGCAGGGGGAGACAGGGTATGAGAAAGAGGGTGGGAGACAGAGGGTGGGAGACAGTGTTGGAGAAAGAGGGTGGGAGACAGGGTAGGAGAAAGAAAGTGGGAGACAGAATGTGGGAGACAGGGTAGGAGAAAGAGGGTAGGAGACAGAGTGTGGGAGTCAGAAGGTAGGATAAAAAGGGTGGGAGACAGAGGGTTGGAGACAGGGTGGGAGACAGAGGGTGGGAGACAGATGGTGAGAGACAGAGGATGGGAGGCAGGGTGGGAGACAAGGTGGGAGACAGGGTGGGAGACACATTGGGAGACAAGGTGGGAGGCAGAGGGTGGGAGACAGGGGGCGGGAGACAGGGGTTGGGACATAGGGTGGGAGACGGAGAGTGGGAGACAGGGGGAGACAGTGGCTGGGAGACAGGGGTTGGGACATAGGGTGGGAGACGGAGAGTGGGAGACAGGGGGAGACAGTGGCTGGGAGACAGGTGTGGGAGACAGGGGTGGGAGGAAGGGTAGGAGAAAGAGGATGGGAGACAAAAAGTGGGAGACAGAGGGTGGGAGACAGGGTAGGAGAAAGAGGGTAGGAGATAGGGTGAGAGGCAGAGGGAGACAGGGTATGAGAAAGAGGGTGGGAGAAAGAGGGTGGGAGACAGGGTAGGAGAAAGAGTGTGGGAGACAGGGTAGGAGAAAGAGGGCAGGAGACAGAGTGTGGGAGTCAGAAGGTAGGAGAAAGAGGGTGGGAGACAGAGGGTTGGAGACAGGGTGGGAGACAGAGGGTGGGAGACAGATGGTGAGAGACAGAGGGTGGGAGGCAGGGTGGGAGACAAGCTGGGAGACAGGGTGGGAGACACATTGGGAGACAAGGTGGGAGGCAGAGGGTGGGAGAAGGGTAGGAGAAAGGGTAAGAGAAAAAAGTGTGGGAGACAGGGTTGGAGACTGAGGGTGGGAGACAGAGTGTGGGAGAAAGAAAGTGGGAGACAGAGGGTGTGAGACAGGGTGGGAGGCAGGGTATGAGAAAGAGGGTGGGAGGACAAAGGGTGGGAGACAGAGTGTGGGAGACAGGGTAGGAGACAGTGTGGGAGACAGAGGGTGGGAGACAGAGTATGGGAGACAGAGGGTGGGAGACATAGCATGGGAAACAGGGTAGAATACAGAGGCTGGGAGACAGGGTGGGAGACAGAGGGTATGAGACAGAGGGTAGGAGACAGAAGGTGGGAGATAGGGGTGGGAGACAGGGTAGGAGACAATGTGGGAGACAGGGGAGACAAGGTGGGAGACAAGGTGGTAGACAGGGTGGGAGACAGAGGGTGGGAGACAGGGTAGGAGACAGGGTAGGGGACAGAGGCTGGGAGACAGAGAGAGGATGGGAGACAGCGGGTGGTAAACAGTATGGGAGACAAGGTGGGAGACAGGGTAGGAGACAAGGTGGGAGACAGCAGGTGGTAAACAGTATGGGAGACAAGGTGGGAGATAGTGTGAGAGACAGGGTGGGAGACAAGGTGGGAGACAGGGTGGGAGGCAAGGTGGGAGACAAGGTGGTAGACAGGGTGGGAGACAAGGTGGGAGACACGGTGGAAGACAAGGTGGGAGACAGGGTGGGAGACAACGTGGGAGACAACGTGGGAGACAGGGTGGGAGACAGGGTGGTAGACAGAGGGTGGGAGACAGGGTAGGAAACAGGGTAGGGGACAGAGTGTGGGAGACAGAGAGTGGGAGCGAGGGTGGGAGACAGGGTGGGAGACAGAGGGTGGGAGACATGGTAGCAGAAAGAGGGTGGGAGACAGATGGTGGGATACAGAGGGTGGGAGACAGGGTGGGAGGAAGAGGGTGGAGAAATAGGGGTGGGAGACAGAGGGTTGGAGACAGAGGGTGTTAGACAGAGGGTGGGAGACAAGGTGGGGGGCAGAGGGTGAGAGACAGGCTGGGAGAAGGGTAGGAGAAAGAGGGTGGTGGGAGACAGAGTGGGAGATAGGGTAGGAGAAATAGGGTGGGAGATAGAGGGTGCGAGACATATGTTGGACGATAGAGGGTGGGAAAAGGAGAGAACCATGGGGGAAACAGAGGGTGGGAAACAGAGGGTGGGAGACAGAGGGTGGGAGACACCGAGGAGCATGGAGGAAATAGGGAAGGGAAAGGGAGATAAATATGGGTGAAACAGATTGTGGAAGACAGTTAATGATAAGTTAATGATTGTTAAGCAGACAACCTAACGCTGTTGTTGATAATGTGAAGCACTCAAACTAACGCTGTGTTTTTTTTTTTTTTTTTTTTTGGTGATTGCAAAGCAGATACGCTAACGCTGTAGAGGACGCCATGTGAAGCACACAAACACTGCTTTTTGGTGACTGTAAAGCAGACAAACTAACGCTGTTATTGAAGTCATGTGTATGTTTGTGAAGCACACATACTAACGCTGTTATTGACGTCATGTATATGTTTGTGAAGCACACATACTAACGCTGTTATTGACGTCATGTATATGTTTGTGAAGCACACATACTAACGCTGTTATTGACGTCATGTATATGTTTGTGAAGCACACATACTAACGCTGTTATTGACGTCATGTATATGTTTGTGAAGCACACATACTAACGCTGTTATTGACGTCATGTATATGTTTGTGAAGCACACATACTAACGCTGTTATTGACGTCATGTATATGTTTGTGAAGCACACATACTAACGCTGTTATTGACGTCATGTATATGTTTGTGAAGCACACATACTAACGCTGTTCATGTTTCTGGATGCCCCCCCCCCCAGATGTACTCAAGGCTGAACTCCAGGTGTGCGCTGGTCAGGAGCAAACTGGACGATGTTCTCTACTCGCTGTTTCCCAGAACATGGATCCCCCTGTACACCATGGTATGATGCCCTAGTCTAGAGACCCGTTTGTTGTTGTATATTCTTCTATAGGGCCCTTATACCGTGATATGATGCACTAGTACACAACATTGACATCTGTACACCATGGTATGATCCCCTAGTACACAAAATTGACATCTGTACACCATGGTATGATCCCCTAGTACACAAAATTGACATCTGTACACCATGGTATGATGCACTAGTACACAACATTGACATCTGTACCCCATGGTATGATCCACTAGTACACAACATTGACATCTGTACACCATGGTATGATGCCCTAGTACACAACATTGACATCTGTACACCATGGTATGATGCCCTAGTACACAACATTTACATCTGTACACCATGGTATGATCCCCTAGTACACAACATTGACATCTGTACATCATGGTATGATGCCCTAGTACACAACATTGACATCTGTACACCATGGTATGATGCACTAGTACACAACATTGACATCTGTACACCATGGTATGATCCCCTAGTACACAACATTGACATCTGTACACCATGGTATGATGCCCTAGTACACAACATTGACATCTGTACACCATGGTATGATCCACTAGTACACAACATTGACATCTGTACACCATGGTATGATCCACTAGTACACAACATTGACATCTGTACACCATGGTATGATCCACTAGTACACAACATTGACATCTGTACACCATGGTATGATCCACTAGTACACAACATTGACATCTGTACACCATGGTATGATGCCCTAGTACACAACATTGACATCTGTACACCATGGTATGATCCACTAGTACACAAAATTGACATCTGTACACCATGGTATGATCCACTAGTACACAACATTGACATCTGTACACCATGGTATGATCCACTAGTACACAACATTGACATCTGTACACCATGGTATGATCCACTAGTACACAACATTGACATCTGTACACCATGGTATGATGCCCTAGTACACAACATTGACATCTGTACACCATGGTATGATCCACTAGTACACAACATTGACATCTGTACACCATGGTATGATCCACTAGTACACAACATTGACATCTGTACACCATGGTATGATGCCCTAGTACACAACATTGACATCTGTACACCATGGTATGATCCACTAGTACACAACATTGACATCTGTACACCATGGTATGATCCCCTAGTACACAAAATTGACATCTGTACACCATGGTATGATCCCCTAGTACACAAAATTGACATCTTTACACCATGGTATGATGCACTAGTACACAACATTGACATCTGTACACCATGGTATGATGCACTAGTAAACAACATTGACATCTGTACACCATGGTATGATGCCCTAGTACACAACATTGACATATGTACACCATGGTATGATGTCCTAGTACACAACATTGACATCTGTACACCATGGTATGATCCCCTAGTACACAACATTGACATCTGTACATCATGGTATGATGCCCTAGTACACAACATTGACATCTGTACACCATGGTATTATGCACTAGTACACAACATTGACATCTGTACACCATGGTATGATCCCCTAGTACACAACATTGACATCTGTACACCATGGTATGATGCACTGGTACACAACATTGACATCTGTACACCATGGTATGATGCACTGGTACACAACATTGACATCTGTACATCATGGTATGATGCCCTAGTACACAACATTGACATCTGTACATCATGATATGATCCCCTAGTACACAACATTGACATCTGTACACCATGGTATGATCCCCTAGTACACAACATTGACATCTGTACACCATGGTATGATGCACTAGTACACAACATTGACATCTGTACACCATGGTATGATCCACTAGTACACAACATTGACATCTGTACACCATGGTATGATCCACTAGTACACAACATTGACATCTGTACACCATGGTATGATCCACTAGTACACAACATTGACATCTGTACACCATGGTATGATGCACTGGTACACAACATTGACATCTGTACACCATGGTATGATGCACTAGTACACAACATTGACATCTGTACCCCATGGTATGATGCCCTAGTACACAACATTGACATCTGTACATCATTTTTGTGATCTCCTAGTACACAACATTGACAGCTGTACACCATGGTATGATCCACTAGTACACAACATTGACATACTGACACACACTGTATGTCAAACCATGATAATTACTACATTATGCAGACTGTAGCTGAGAATAACACAGGGCATGTATCATTGACTTACAGGTGTCATTTACGAGAATGCCGTACCACGAATGTGTGGTCCGCAAACAGTGGCAGGACAAGGTCGGTGATGTGTCGTGTGGCTCAGTGAGCAATCTGTCCTCTGTCGTGTGGCTCAGTGAGCAATCTGTCGTGTGTCGTGTGCCTCAGTGAGCAATCTGTCCTGTGTCGTGTGGCTCAGTGAGCAATCTGTCGTGTGTCGTGTGGCTCAGTGAACAATCTATCCTGTGTCGTGTGGCTCAGTGAGCAATCTATCCTGTGTCGTGTGGCTCAGTGAGCAATCTGTCCTGTGATGTGTTGTGTGGCTCAGTGAGCAATCTGTCCTGTGATGTTTTGTGTGGCTCAGTGAGCAATCTGTCCTGTGTCGTGTGGCTCAGTGAGCAATATGTCCTGTGATGTGTCATGTGCCTCGGTGAGAGGTCAGTCATGTGATGTGTGGTATGGCTCAGTGAGAGGTCAATCAAGTGATGTGTGGTATGGCTCAGTGAGAGGTCAATCAAGTGATGTGTGGTATGGCTCAGTGAGAGGTCAATCAAGTGATGTGTGGTATGGCTCAGTGAGAGGTCAATCAGGTGATGTGTGGTGTGGCTCAGTGAGAGGTCAATCAGGTGATGTGTGGTGTGGCTCAGTGAGAGGTCAATCAAGTGATATGTGTTGTGGCTCAGTGAGAGGTTAAACAGGTGATGTGTGGTATGGCTCAGTGAGAGGTGAATCAGGTGATGTGTGGTGTGGCTCAGTAAGAGGCGAATCAAGTAATGTGTGGTGTGGCTCAGTGAGAGTCAATCAAGTGATGTGTGGTTTGGCTCAGTGAGAGGTTAATCAGGTGATGTGTGATGTGGCTCAGTGAGAGGTGAATCAGGTGATGTGTGGTGTGGCTCAATGAGCAGTCTGTTCTGTGATGTGTCATGTGGCTCAGTGAGAGGTCAATCAGGTGATGTGTGGTGTGGCTCAGTGAGAGGTCAATCAGGTGATGTGTGGTGTGGCTCAGTGAGAGGTCAATCAGGTGATGTGTGGTATGGCTCAGTGAGAGGTCAATCAGGTGATGTGTGGTGTGGCTCAGTGAGAGGTCAATCAAGTGATGTGTGGTGTGGCTCAGTGAGAGGTCAGTCATGTGATGTGTGGTGTGGCTCAGTGAGGGGACTGTCAGGTGATTTGCTGTGTGGCTCAGTGAGCAGTCTGTTCTCTGATGTATCGGGTGGATCAGTGAGTAAACGCACGGTCGCACAAACACAACAACACAGCAATGCCATTACAATAACGTGCAGAAACAACTACATAAATATTGAATATACGAGATATAGATGAACATATTGATACAACACATGTAATCATACATGTAATCACACACGTAATCAAACACGCAACCACATATGTAATCACCCACGTAATCAAAACATGCCAGCACATGTGTAATCACACACGTAATCACACACGTAACCACTTATGTAACTATACACGCAATCACACACATAATCCACACGTAATCGCACATGTAATCACACACGTAACCACACACGTTGCCACGCACGTAATCGCACATGTAATCACACACGTAACCACACACGTGAAAACACACGTAACCACACACGTGAACACACACGTAACCACACACGTAACCACGCACGCAATCGCACACGTAACCATACACGCAAACACACACGTAACCACACACGTAATCACACACGTAATGCCTCCATTTGTGTCACCAGGTGATGACCGACACTGTGATCACGTGTGCGGTGATGTGTGGGTTTGCCATCCTGGCCGCCTTGTACGCACAGTAGAGCCACATCCAGCACACCTGGCCGCCTTGTACGCACAGTAGAGCCACATCCAGCACACCTGGCTTTCAGTTAGTTTGTTCCGCACTCTCATCCATGTCATCGCGCAAATCATTCTTAATCCAGCTAGTCGACAGATAAACCTCATTGCACACCCAACCATTCATTCTATAAGTGCTCGGATCCCCTCCTCAGAAAATCCCGCAGCGCTTAGCGACTCACGACACCAGTTCTGTATTGGTTTATTAATCTTCAATGGTTTCCCATAGTGTTCTTGTTTGGCCACACCTCTTTTAAGGGAAGTGAGCACTTAGAGGATAGCACCCAGCACATCTAGGGAAGTGAGCACTTAGAGGATAGCACCCAGCACATGTATGGAAGTGAGGACAGAGATGATAGCACCCAGCACATCCAGGGAAGGGAGCACTGAGATGACAGAACCCAGCACGTCTAGGGAAGTGAGCACTGAGAGGATAGCACCCAGCACATCTAAGGAAGTGAGCACTTAGAGGATAGCACCTAGCACATCTAGGGAAGTGAGCACTGAGAGGATAGCACCCAGCACATCTAGGGAAGTGAGCACTGAGAGGATAGCACCCAGCACATCTAGGGAAGTGAGGCACTGAGAGGATAGCACCTAGCACATCTAGGGAAGTGAGCACTGAGAGGATAGCACCTAGCACATCTAGGGAAGTGAGCACTGAGAGGATAGCACCTAGCACATCTAGGGAAGTGAGCACTGAGCAGATAGCACCCAGCGCATCTAGGGAATCATGCACTGAGAGGATAGCGCCCTGCACTTCTAGGGAAATGACCACTTAGAGAGCACATCTAGGGAAGTGAGCACTGATAGGATAGCACCCAGCACATCTAGGGAAGTGAGCACCGAGAGGATATTACACCCAGCACATCTAGGGAAGAGAGCACTGATAGGATAGCACCCAGCACATCTAGGGAAATGAGAACTTAGAGGATAGCACTCAGTACATCTAGGGAAGTGAGTATTGAGACGATAGCACCCAGCACATATAGGGAATCATACACTGAGAGGATAGCACTCAGCACATCTAAGGAAATGAATACTTAGAGGATAGCACTCAGCACATCTAAAAATGCATGCACTGAGATGTTTGCACCAAGCACATCAAGGGAATCATGCACTAAGAGAATTTGCACCTAGCACATCTAGGAAATGACACTGAGAGGATAGCACCTAGTACATCTAAGGAAGTGAGCATTGAGCAGATAGCACCCAGAAAATCTACGGCAGTGAGCACTGAGAGGATAGCACCCAGCACATCTAGGGAAGAGAGCACTGAGAGGATAGCACCCATCACATGTATGGAAGAGAGCACTGAGAGGATAGCACCCATCACATGTATGGAAGTGAGCACTGAGAGGATAGCACGCAGCACATCTAGGGAAGTGAGCACTGAGAGGGTAGCACCCAGCACATCTAGTGAAGATTACACTAAGAGGATAGCATCCAGCATATCTAAGAAAGTGAGCACTGAGAGGATAGCACTCAGCACATCTAGGGATCATGCACTTAGAGGATAGCATTCAGCGCATCTAGGGAAGCATGCACTGAGATGGTAGCAACCAGCACATCTATGGAAGCATGCACTTAGAGGATAGCACTCAGCACATCTAGGGAAGCATGCACTGAGAGGATAGCACTCAGCACATCTATGGAAGAGAGCACAGATAGGATAGCACCCGGCACATTTATGGAAGTGGGCACAGAGAGGATAGAACCCAGCACATCTAGGGAAATGAGCACTTAGAGGATAGCACTCAGCACATCTAAGGAAGTAAGCACTGATATGATTGCACCAAGCACATCTAGGGAATTATGCACAGAGAGGATAGCACCCAGCACATATAGGAAGTGAGCACTGAGAGGACAGCACCCAGCACATCTAAGGAATTAAGCTCTGAGAGGATAGCACCCAGCACATCTAGAGAAGTGAGCACTGAGAGGATATTACACCCAGCACATCTAGTGAAGTGAGCACCGAGAGGATAACACCCAGCACATCTAGGGAAGAGAGCACTGAGACGATATCACCCAGCATATCTAGGGAAGAGAGCACTAATAGGATTGCACCCAGCACATCTAGGGAAATGAGAACTTAGAGAATAGCACTCAGTACATCTAGGGAAGTGAGTACTTATACGATAGCACCCAGCACATATAGGGAATCATGCATTTAGAGGATAGCACGCAGCACATCTAGGTACACAAGCACAGAGATGATAGCACCCAACACATTAGGGAAGTAAGCACTAAGAGAATAGCACCCAGCAAATCTAGGGAATCATGCACTGAGGGGATAGCACTCAGCACATCTAAGAAGCATGCACTGAGATGAGTGCACCAAGCGCATCTAGGGAATCATGCACAGAGAGGATAGCACCCATCACATCTAGGAAGTGACACTGAGAAAATAGCACCAAGCACATCTTGGGAAGTGAGAACTGAGAGGATATCACTTAGCACATCTAGGGAAGTTAGCTCTGAGAAGACAGCACCAAGCACATAAAGGGAAGTGAGCACTGAGAGGATAGCACCCAGTTCATCTATTGAATGGAGCACAGAGAGGATATCACCCAGCACATCTATGGAAGTGAGCACATAGAGGATAGCACTCAGCACATCTAGGGAAACATGCACTGAGATGATAGCACCCAGCACATCTAGTGAAGCATGCACTGAGAGGATAGCACTCAGCACATCTAGGGAAATATGCACTGAGAGGATAGCACCCAGCACATCTAGTGAATCATGCACTGAGCACTTAGAGGATAGCACTCAGCACATCTAGGGAAGTGAGTGCCATGTAGCAATCTAAACTCTACAGCATTAAGTTTACGGGGTTAATAGAAGGTTTACAGTAAAAGAGCAATAAAGGGGAAAAGTGAGAACAATTCACGTACAACAGTTAACTGACACGCAGTGATAAAGCGAGTAAAGGCAGATCAGAGCACATGATGATGATGGATAGCACTAAGGGAAACCATCCAGGAAGTTGTGTAGTGACAAATGGTAGATAGCAGACGACAGCGGGTAGAATGCTCAGTCATAACCAGTGAACAATAAAGTGGAATGCTCAGTCATAACCAGTGAATAATAAAGTGGAATGCTCAGTCATAACTCGTGAACAATAAAGTCTGTTCTTTTCTGTCTTTGTTTATTCTGTTGATTTTACACATCCAGTGGCTGTGAGTGTGTGTTACTTGTTGTAACTTTTTGCACGGACAATGTTACTCCCCTCTGTAACGTGTCTGCAAGGATATTGTGACTTGTCTCTGTAACGTAACTGCACGGACAATGTGATTCCCCTCTGTAAGGTATCTGCACGGATATTGTGACTCCCCTCTGTAACGTGTCTGCACGGATATTGTGACTTGTCTCTGTAACGTATCTGTACGGATATTGTGACTCCCCTCTGTAACGTGTCTGTACGGATATTGTGACTCCCCTCTGTAACGTGTCTGTACGGATATTGTGACTTGTCTCTGTAACGTGTCTGTACGAATATTGTGACTCCCCTCTGTAACGTGTCTGTACGGATATTGTGATTCCCCTCTGTAAGGTATCTGCACGGATATTGTGACTCCCCTCTGTAACGTGTCTGCACGGATATTGTGACTTGTCTCTGTAACGTATCTGTACGGATATTGTGACTCCCCTCTGTAACGTGTCTGTACGGATATTGTGACTCCCCTCTGTAACGTGTCTGTACGGATATTGTGACTCCCCTCTGTAACGTGTCTGTACGGATATTGTGACTCCCCTCTGTAACGTGTCTGCACGGATATTGTGACTCCCCTCTGTAACGTGTCTGCACGGATATTGTGACTCCCCTCTGTAACGTGTCTGTACGGATATTGTGACTTGTCTCTGTAACGTGTCTGTACGGATATTGTGACTCCCCTCTGTAACGTGTCTGTACGGATATTGTGACTTGTCTCTGTAACGTGTCTGCACGGATATTGTGACTCCCCTCTGTAACGTGTTTGTACGGATATTGTGATTCCCCTCTGTAAGGTATCTGCACGGATATTGTGACTCCCCTCTGTAACGTGTCTGCACGGATATTGTGACTTGTCTCTGTAACGTATCTGTACGGATATTGTGACTCCCCTCTGTAACGTGTCTGTACGGATATTGTGACTCCCCTCTGTAACGTGTCTGTACGGATATTGTGACTCCCCTCTGTAACGTGTCTGTACGGATATTGTGACTCCCCTCTGTAACGTGTCTGCACGGATATTGTGACTCCCCTCTGTAACGTGTCTGCACGGATATTGTGACTCCCCTCTGTAACGTGTCTGTACGGATATTGTGACTTGTCTCTGTAACGTGTCTGTACGGATATTGTGACTCCCCTCTGTAACGTGTCTGTACGGATATTGTGACTTGTCTCTGTAACGTGTCTGCACGGATATTGTGACTCCCCTCTGTAACGTGTCTGCACGGATATTGTGACTCCCCTCTGTAACGTGTCTGTACGGATATTGTGACTCCCCTCTGTAACGTGTCTGCACGGATATTGTGACTCCCCTCTGTAACGTGTCTGTACGGATATTGTGACTCCCCTCTGTAACGTGTCTGTACGGATATTGTGACTCCCCTCTGTAACGTGTCTGTACGGATATTGTGACTTGTCTCTGTAACGTGTCTGTACGGATATTGTGACTCCCCTCTGTAACGTGTCTGTACGGATATTGTGACTCCCCTCTGTAACGTGTCTGCACGGATATTGTGACTCCCCTCTGTAACGTGTCTGTACGGATATTGTGACTCCCCTCTGTAACGTGTCTGTACGGATATTGTGACTCCCCTCTGTAACGTGTCTATACGGATATTGTGATTCCCCTCTGTATCGTGTCTGCACGGATATTGTGATTCCCCTCTGTAACGTGTCTGCACGGATATTGTGACTCGTCTCTGTAACGTATCTGCACGGACAATGTGATTCCTCTCTGTAACGTGTGTAACAAGACCCCCGGGGCTTGGACAGGTCTGTTACTATAGTTAATATCCCCAGCCTTTGCTCCGACCACCCCAAAAGGACTTTACATCTACAAGGCCCCACACAAGCCGGGACAGCTGACCTTCCCCTCCCACTTATGGATTCCTACCCACAGGGGGCTCGGACAAGACAACAGTCATACTAGTACTCAAAGCCATGGCTAACAAAGCAAAATTTAATTTCTAAATACGTCAACTGTAACTCAGAGAAGGATGGCTGAAAAGCCAGGATAGAAGACAATATGTACACGGGCTGCTAGAGAACAGCGAGAAGATCTACAAATGATCAGTCATCATCATGGAGCATGTGACTTCAGTTCGTGCTGTCGTCCCGACGTGGTTAACGACTCACCCGGGGAACCTCCAGTGCAAAGGAACTCCAAGGCGTAGACCCTTCCAGAGTTCTCTCCTCCCACTTTGATTAAGATCTCGGACTGGTCAGGCGTATGTCTGATGCCTGACTGACACTTCACCAAAGTTCTAGTATCTAAGAGCCTGGTTGCTCTTTGGCATCTCATGTTAATGGGATGAACTTATCTGCAATCTATAACTGGAACTCTGCTTCCATATAACCACAATGTCAATTGAATAATCCAACCGGTGAATGTAAGAACTCAACATATTCACATGTCTCTATTCTACACAGTTCTGTGGGTATCTACTACCTTCACAGCTTACAAAGTCATTGTCCACCAACACCTAGGAATGGGGTAGATCCCTACCCAAACACGAATGTCACTCCGGTGTTCACCAGAATAGCAAATCACTGTTGTATGTCACTTGACCAATTTCAGGCTTCAGTACGGATCACAACTGTAGATTCACACCGTAGTTAATATGAATTATACAATGTGTCCCATTACGACCCAGCCGGGCCAGAAACATAATAAACTGGCCATTGTCGTGACTAGTAAACAGAGTTCACTTTCATCAACACAACTGGAACTCATTTCCTTGAGAGTACACAGGTCACCACTGAGTTATCTTAGAACTGCACCAGTACCTTACCCGGTGTGAATCCAGAGACGCTTCAGTCCTGGGCCCTACCTGGATCTCATCTCATCTCATCATCTCATCATGTTCCTCTCGTACCTTGCGGTGTCGAGGTGAAGTATAAACTTCGTGAGAGTGCCCGGTTATGGGCTTCGTATATCGACATTCCCATGGATTCTGTTATTCCCTCAGTCCAAACGTTTACGTGGTCGGCCTCTTCCTCTGTTTCCATCTGGTCTGTACATCATTGCTTGTTGTGGCATGCTGTTGACTGGTAGCCTACTTGCATGGCCAAACCATTTGACTTGCTGCTTTCTAATAAAATCTAGAGCAGCTTTAACCCCTACTTTAGTCCTGATTTCTTCATTTCTGATCTTATCTCTTCTTGATACGTTGAGTATTCTTCTCAGAAACCTCATTTCTGTTGTTGTGATTTTTCTTTTCTCTTTTTCTGTCATTGTCCAGGTTTGGCATTGGTAGCAGAGAGTTGGTAGGAAGATTGTGTTGTAAAGTGCTTTCTTAGTAGTTATTGATACATGTTTGTTCTTTAGTATTGGTGCCATTTGTCCAATGAGTTGATTTGCCTTATTGCACCTATTTTCGATCTCGTCTTCTGATCTGCCATTTGATGATATTATACTTCCTAGGTACTTGAAGCTCTTTACTTGTTTCAAGGGATGTTCGTTTAGGTGAATTGTTGCTGTTTGTTCTTCTTTAGTTATAGTCATTACCTCTGTTTTGCTTGTGCTAATTTTCATGTTATGTTCCCTACACATTTCGTTTAGACTATTCATGTGGTCTTGTAATTCAGCTTCTGATTTTGCTATTAGTGCTTGGTCGTCCGCAAACAGGAGTTCTCTAATGGTTAGATTTGCAGATGGTTCTTCTTCTGTGTTCTCGTCATGCGGTATTCTTGCTGTCTCTGCTTGGCTGGTTTCTTTACATATGTTGTCTATATATGTTATGAACAAGAGAGGGGACAGGACACAACCTTGTCGTACTCCTACCTGGATTGGTTGACTAAATCTTCGTTGGACTCGTCGTGGTGGTCTTAGCTTAGACCCACCGTATCATTCTAAACTCAGATTCTCTCATGTGTTGACTTTGGCAGATTCAGTTGACAGCTCCCAGTATTGCCTCAAACATCACCTTGATTAGCACTGGAGTGAGCTGGTCCCGTTGAGTTTATGGTCTAACTCATGAATCCCCATCATATAAACAGATCCTGAAACATGGAGGTCGGTGTGAGTACTCGGCTACAACTAGGACTAACCTGCAACTCAAGTTTCACACATGTCTCAGAGTTATATATATATATATATATATATATATATATATATATATATATATATATATATATATATATATATATATATATATATATATCATATATCATATATCATATATTATATAAGTCATCATCCACACATTAGATCAACTCTTAACTACAAGGTATAGGCATGAGGGTGCGAGAGAAAGCAATAGAACACAAGAGTATGGTCAAGTAACTCGTCTGGGCAGATCTGGCCCGATAGCACCAGAGTAGGCTGTTTGACTCTGTCAAAGGATCATGCTACCTGGTGTTATTCCAACACTCCATTTCTCTTCCAACCACAACCATACAATACACCTACTTATCTTTCAATGTAGCGGTTACATTATCTAGGAGGTGCCCAGCGGGATATATCCTCCTCATCCAAATAACTCAACAATTAATTAATTACTTAACCCATTGATCAATTAATTCACAATAACTCATTAATGACTATATAACATTAATAAATTATATACATCATAATTCATTAACATAGCATTAACAAATTATAAATCATGAATTGTTAAACTTAACTAACAAACTCATAAACAAAGCAACAGCTTTCCGTCCTGGGATCTCTGTCCCAGAACAGGTTTGACCTTTATTAGTTGACCTTCACCCATGACGGTCAAGTCTGTGCAGGTCTATCACAGATATGGTGGCAATCCACCGAGTAATCTTCCCACAGCTGCTGTGGAAAAAGAGAACCTTGGTTCCGTGGCGAGTTAGGCCACGTCGTCCATTTTAGAGTGGCATCCAGCCCCTCATCCCCCAAATCTCCAGTCCTTCAGCAAGTGTGCCCTAAATAGCTTGGATGTAACTCTCACTTCCTAGTGGATAAGTTACTCCACTTACAGGGGTAGGTTTATAGAAGAGAAGAACAGTAGAGTCAGACAACATTCTGTTCATAGTTCGGCCTCCGTTACAGAGCGCCGCATCGCTCTCGGTCGGGTATGTTAATTCAACCATCGGTTACGTACAATCACTTTGGTCGGACAGGCCAAATAACCAGTCGGTCTGGAAGACATTATACGCACGATCGGGCACGCATATTCACTCCGGCGGACGGGCATATAAACAAGTAGTGACATCAGAAATCCACAGATAATTCCTATCTACCTCTATCAAGTAAATACAAAACATTTCTACCTAGAGGTGGAATATCACTGGCATCCTCACTTAGCAAATACTTACCTTCACATCCCAATGGAAATACAAACACCTTGATTCCAGGAATTAATAAACACCACTTACTTAAGGCATACATTATAGCACTTACTAGCTAAGCAAACAACACATTACTGGCTAGCTCAAGCTAATAACTTATCACTATTACTGCCTTTAGCATCACACAATCTAACTAGTGTCAAAATTCCTCACCGTCCTAAGAATGTATTCACTAAACAAGATAGTTAACACACTTGCTTCAAAGCTGTTAAATTACCCAAACCTACTTACACATAGCAGTGATAACATCATCGTACATTTCACTAACAATGCATATAATTGTAATCTAACACTTAAATTCTATCAGCTACACTAACATCAGATTTACACAACTGATCAGATGGGACAAATTACACAGGCCTGATGTTTAGACGCACACATATCGGTTAATACAGGAGACATCTGTCCTACACATTTACTAGCCGATCGATAAAGCTCATTACTTATGCAAACAGGCGGGCGTAAACTTCTACGCGGCGCGGTGGCAATTATTGCTGTGTTCAACGCTTAAAAGTATTTCGGCTGCCGGCGTTTTATTTAAGGATAACGGTTAACTAATATTGTATTAAGACAGTACCTTGGATCATAGAGTCACATTACTTGACTGCAGGTGTCCCGCTCTGGCAGCGACAAAAGACATCTCTTTACAGCAGTCAATACATTACGGCCGTCTCTGGCGATAGATGGATGGCGACTGACCGCGGATAGCTAAGTGCGCAGTCACAATTACATCTCGGGCCTAGAGAATCCCATGGGTCACGGAGGAATTCAGAATCCCGTGTTCCCCGATGTAATTGTGGGTCCAACGTGACAGCAAACATCACGTACGCACATTGCCTATTCCCTTCTCGAAGAATCTAGATTCTTCTCGAACTCACCCGACTTATGACGTCAGGGACTAATTTAGCAGGGGATTTCCCTAGCTATGGTCCCAATCTCAAGGGAGACATCTTATTCCGACCAAAGGGAAATAATGCAGAGGACAGACTGAAATCTGGTCCGTTTCTGGTGTTGGTCTAGGGCAGACGTTCCCAAACCACGGCCCGCGGGCCACTTGTGGCCCGCCAGCTGTCAGAAAGTGGCACACGAGGCCTCGTTTCAGTCGAGATTTCAAGAGTTCAGAATAGAAGAGGATAATGTTGCCATCTTAATAAATCCGTTCGTATTTCCTGATGCCAAGCTCTCTCAATTACAGCAAAACCTTCAACACGAAGCAATTGATTTGAAATGCAATTCTGCACTGAGATGTAAATTTCTGGAGATGCCTGCTTTACCTTCAGCTGATCATATGATTTCATTCTGGTGACTATTGCCTGTCGAACAATATGAACCTTGCGTTCATTCACCCAGAGATACATTTGTCGTTTTGGTTCGACTTACAGATGCGAGCAGTAATTTTCCGCAATGACCGCAATTAAAAAAAAAAGAGCAACATTTCAGACTCACCGACAGTAACCTAGCTGCGCTTATGACTTTGGGCACGACAAATTTGTGCCCAGACATTGATAAACTGGCATCTGAACTTAAGTAACTGGTTATGAAGAACAGTTTTAATTGTAAATTAATTGCATTAATAGCGATTTTCGAAGATGATTTAAAATTTATTGTTAAATGAAGATTTCATTTTAAACCAAAAAATGACCGCAGTGTAGTACTGACACTGACTGTATTTAAAGTTTTAGAATTTTGTTGACAAAAGTTAAGAAAGGTAAGAATGACATCGCACGACTTTTATAATTTTATAACGTTGTGGCCCGCTTAACTACCGAAAATAGTAGATATGGCCTCTGCTTGAAAAGCTTGGGAAGCACTGGTCTAGGGGTTTGATTCTCGCTTTGGGTGCGAGAGATCCCGGGTTCATATCCCGGATATTGTGACTTGTCTCTGTAACGTGTCTGCACGGATATTGTGATTCCCCTCTGTATCGTGTCTGCACGGATATTGTGACTCCCCTCTGTAACGTGTCTACATGGATATTGTGACTCCCCTCTGTAACGTGTCTGCATGGATATTGTGACTCCCCTCTGTAACGTTTCTGCATGGATATTGTGACTCCCCTCTGTAACGTGTCTGCATGGATATTGTGACTCCCCTCTGTAACGTGTATGCACGGATATTGTGACTTGTCTCTGTAACGTGTCTGCACGGATATTGTTACTTGTCTCTGTAACGTGTCTGCACGGATATTGTGACTCCCCTCTGTAACGTGTCTGCATGGATATTGTGACTTGTCTCTGTAACGTGTATGCACGGATATTGTGACTTGTCTCTGTAACGTGTCTGCACGGATATTGTGACTCCCCTCTGTAACGTGTCTGCATGGATATTGTGACTTGTCTCTGTATCGTGTCTGCACGGATATTGTGACTCCCCTCTGTAACGTGTATGCACGGATATTGTGACTTGTCTCTGTAACGTGTCTGCACGGATATTGTGGCTCCCCTTTGTAACGTATCTGCACGGATATTGTGACTCCCCTCTGTATCGTGTCTGCACGGATATTGTGACTTGTCTCTGTATCGTGTCTGCACGGATATTGTGACTCCCCCCTGTAACGTGTATGCACGGATATTGTGACTTGTCTCTGTAACGTATCTGCATGGATATTGTGATTCCCCTCTGTATCGTGTCTGCACGGATATTGTGACTCCCCTCTGTATCGTGTCTGCACGGATATTGTGACTTGTCTCTGTATCGTGTCTGCATGGATATTGTGACTTGTCTCTGTAACGTATCTGCATGGATATTGTGATTCCCCTCTGTATCGTGTCTGCACGGATATTGTGATTCCCCTCTGTAGCGTGTCTGCATGGATATTGTGACTTGTCTCTGTAACGTGTCTGCATGGATATTGTGACTTGTCTCTGTAAGGTATCTGCATGGATATTGTGACTTGTCTCTGTATCGTGTCTGCATGGATATTGTGACTTGTCTCTGTAACGTGCCTGCATGGATATTGTGACTTGTCTCTGTAAGGTATTTGCACGGATATTGTGACTTGTCTCTGTAACGTGTCTGCACGGAAATGTGACTCCCCTGTTGTCAACAACCAATGTTTCAGGCATCATCGGATTACTTCTCCCACACCACACAAGAAACTTGCAAGTCGTGTGAGAGGAAATGAATGATACATTTTATTGCCGTTGGCTCTTTACAATTACAAAACAGTCGCTATCAAATCACACACAAAGCCACAGAATTGCCTATCACTAGTTTCCTAACCCTATTGCTAATCTCTATCTATTTGGCTACACAAAAACTCCTATCGACACTAAACGATGTGCTCGCTACGAAGTCAGTCCCCAGTCTGACTTTCCTACTCGCGTGGCTACACAGCACGCGGAAGGACCTTGATGCGTCCTTCGGCTTTTTGCGTGCCGTTACACTTAGCACGCTTATATTAGCTGTCTCCTATTGAGTGGCAATCGTGGCTATCACGTAGGCGTGATTCTGTCGTGACCAGAGTGCTAACTATCTGGTCGACGCCTCCGTGTCTCATGAGAGAACTAGTTAATAGTCCCCCATTCTATCACCTACCCTGCCCTTATATCGGGCACTGTATTACCTCTAATCTACTTGAGGTTGACCACTCTTCCCCGGTGGTCTTCTATCTTGAGGCAGACCTCCGGCCTCTATGTTTCAGTCTTTTCAGTCAACTCCCCACAACTGGGCACCTCACCTGGTACCAGCCAACTCCCCACAACTGGGCACCTCACCTGTTGCCAGTCAACTCCCCACAACTGGGCACCTCACCTGTTGCCAGTCAACTCCCCACATCTGGGCACCTCACCTGTTGCCAGCCAACTCCCCACAACTGGGCACCTACCTGGTACCAGCCAACTCCCCACAAACTGGGCACCTCACCTGGTACTTGCCAACTCCCTGCAACTGGGCACCTCACCTGTTGCCAGCCAACTCCCCACAACTGGGCACCTCACCTGTTGCCAGTCAACTCCCCACAACTGGGCACCTCACCTGTTGCCAGTCAACTCCCCACAACTGGGCACCTCACCTGGTACCTGCCAACTCCCCGCAACTGGGCACCTCACCTGTTGCCAGCCAACTCCCCACAACTGGGCACCTCACCTGTTGCCAGTCAACTCCCCACAACTGGGTACCTCACCTGTTGCCAGTCAACTCCCCACAACTGAACACCTCACCTGGTACCAGCCAACTCCCCACAACTGGGCACCTCGCCTGGTACCAGCCAACTCCCCACAACTGGGCACCTCACCTGGTACCTGCCAACTTCCCACAGCTGGGCACCTCACCTGGTACCAGCCAACTCCCCACAACTGGGCACCTCACCTGTTGCCAGTCAACTCCCCACAACTGGGTACCTCACCTGTTGCCAGTCAACTCCCCACAACTGAGCACCTCACCTGGTGCCAGCCAACTCCCCACAACTGGGCACCTCACCTGGTACCAGCCAACTCCCCACAACTGGGCACCTCACCTGGTACCTGCCAACTCCCCACAACTGGGCACCTCACCTGGTACCAGCCAACTCCCCACAACTGGGCACCTCACCTGTTGCCAGCCAACTCCCCACAACTGGGCACCTCACCTGTTGCCAGTCAACTCCCCACAACTGTGCACCTCACCTGTTGCCAGTCAACTCCCCAAAACTGGGTACCTCACCTGTTGCCAGTAAACTCCCCACAACTGAGCACCTCACCTGGTGCCAGCCAACTCCCCACAACTGGGCACCTCACCTGTTGCCAGTCAACTCCCCACAACTGAGCACCTCACCTGGTGCCAGCCAACTCCCCACAACTGGGCACCTCACCTGTTGCCAGTCAACTCCCCACAACTGGGCACCTCACCTGGTACCAGCCAACTCCCCACAACTGGGTACCTCACCTGTTGCCAGTCAACTCCCCACAACTGAGCACCTCACCTGGTGCCAGCCAACTCCCCACAACTGGGCACCTCACCTGGTACCAGCCAACTCCCCACAACTGGGCACCTCACCTGGTACCTGCCAACTCCCCACAACTGGGCACCTCACCTGGTACCAGCCAACTCCCCACAACTGGGCACCTCACCTGTTGCCAGTCAACTCCCCACAACTGAGCACCTCACCTGGTGCCAGCCAACTCCCCACAACTGGGCACCTCACCTGTTGCCAGTCAACTCCCCACAACTGGGCACCTCACCTGGTACCAGCCAACTCCCCACAACTGGGCACCTCACCTGTTGCCAGCCAACTCCCCACAACTGGGCACCTCACCTGGTACCTGCCAACTCCCCACAACTGGGCACCTCACCTGTTGCCAGTCAACTCCCCACAACTGGGCACCTCACCTGTTGCCAGTCAACTCCCCACAACTCGGCACCTCACCTGTTGCCAGTCAACTCCCCACAACTGGGCACCTCACCTGGTGCCAGCCAACTCCCCGCAGCAGTGCCAGTTCCTGAAGCTTACAGTCACGTGACGGACACGGCCATGAAGATGGACGGCTGGCAGGACTGGTGGCTTCGCGGGTTCAACACAGCTATCTCGTCTCAAGGTAAAGGCTGATCATTCGTGACACCTCGACTGGAGATTGGAACCCTCGCAAACAGCGTCCGCCCGGGGAAACTAGCACCAGATGATCCCAGGATTTGGGCATTCACAAGTAGAACTTGGCTGTGGGGCGGGGGTATATGTGGGCGTGTCTAGTTACTCGCGTCTGTTCATTACAAAAACAACAGCGTACGTACAGACAAGCTTCAGTGCGCAGATACATTGTGAGGCCGGAAACAGGAAATGAGACCTCAGATATCAGGCTGTAAAAGTGCAGTGTGAATATTAACATGTCACAAACTCAATTATCACGTAGACGAAACAAAACATCAGTGGTGGGTGCAAGGGCCACAATACAGACATTTCATGTCTCATCTCATCTTGTTCCTCTTGTGAATTGCGGTGTCGAGGTGAAGTATAACCAGCTGGAGAGTGCCTATGTATGGGCTTCTTTATGGAGATTGCCATGGATTCTGCTATTACCCTTGTCTATCGTTTACTTGGTCGGCCTCTTCTTCTACTTCCATCTGGTCTGTACATTATTGCTTGTTGTGGTATATTGTTAGCTGGTAACTTAGTTACATGGCCAAACATTTGACTTGTTGCCTTGTAATAAAATCTAGCGCTGCAAAAACTCTCACTTTAGTCCTGATTTTTTTTTTTCATTTCTGATTTTCTCTTTTCTTGATACATTGAGTATTCTCAGGAATCTCATTTCTGTTGATATGATTTTTCTTTTCTCTCTTTTCTGTCATTGTCCAGGTTTAGGTCAGTCCAATTATACTTCTTAGTTTTTCTACGAGCAGTATGAAAATCCCATGCTGGCTGGCTAAGCCAGTCGCAGGTTTAGGGCACAAATCTGACCGGCGTGGGCATGGGGAAATGGGTCCCCCTGGTGAGCCAGAGCCCCGTCGGTCCATGACCACGCGGTCATGGTTTCCCAGTCTACACCACGTGGAGGTGGGGGTTGACTTGTGTAGTCTGCGGGTCATCGACAGGCTACTAATTTTCACTGTTCACCCCTCCCGGGAGAGGCTAGCCGATCCTAACCCTGCTGGCTGTAGTCCACACTTTTTAGTCACCACACATACACAAACCGACGCAAACACACACACACACACACACACACACACACACACACACACACACACACATACATATGAGACAGTATGCTTTCATTGTCTCTAGGCGCCTGAGTTTACTGGAAAGCATTAACTGGGATATTTTTGGTTCGACAAAGAGTTCACCGACCAGTAAGTTCAAAATTAGTAGTGAGTGGCCGGGCAATGACTCTAGTGCAGCCCGCTGACCGACAGCTTACCTCTCGTTGTTAGTAGAATAAGAAATTCAGGAAACATGAAGCCGAACTTAGCATAGGAGCTGTCAAATGAGCAAGAAATACAACGGATTAGACTAGATATATGGGAACGGACACGCCCAATGAACCAAACCAGGCGAAGGCAGAAAAGGTAAGGTCTTCGACCTCAAGCTATAACCTAGTGGTGTCAAGGGATCTAGAATAAAGCGGATTAAGTAGAATTAATTATGTGGTACAGCTAAAAATCTGATTGGGTAGCCCTTCGCGGCAAGGAGGAGCTATGTCACGTGATGCCAGAAAGAACCGCCAAATTAAGCGGTATATATATACGCGGGACAGAGAAGCATTTGAGGAGATAAGCGAGTTCTAGACAGCCGAGTGCAGATACTCGAAAGGCTGTTGAGACCAATAAGACTGTGGCAACTCTGGTCGGGCAGATAAACCCGAGGACCAAAGAAAGCACGGACTTAAGTGTTGGAAAAAGAACCGCCCTAAAGAAACTATTGATTGCTACTGGCAATTGCAACCATTAAGGAAAGTCACACAAGACTAGAGTGGGCTAAGAGGACACACGTTTGATGGGATCATCCAGAGGACTGCGTCGAACAAAGTTGGAAGGAGCCTGACTTTATTGGAAAGTGGCGAAATCACTTCTGAGACGGGCGGTGATCAGACAAAAGCACCCGTAGGCAGGCGAGCAATTATCCACGGGACAGGACTCCTACGTAAGTTGGTTAATTTTAATTAGAAATCTATTAGTCTGTAGTCGGGCGTGGGTAATGGTACTTAGGTTTAGGAAGCGTTGGCAAACTACAACTGACAGATAACGGGATTGACTGCGACGTTCTATAAGGAGGTAAAGAATACGTAACTAACTATTCAACCAAAATTCGCAGTGACTAGTTACGGAATAGGAATATGAGCGCCGAGACCGTACAAATGGTAATTATGTGCGAACGTTATTAGCGGCATCAAAAGTCCCCGAATTATTTCTCAATCAAAATGTAAACACGGCGAGTACGAGACGCGACCACTAGGTCAAGCCATTCAATGAGGCCAGGTGAATACAGCGGATGAATGGACCGCGCTTGGAGCAAAGCCTGCAGATGAAAGAATGTGCTTGTATTGTTGCCGGCCTGGCAGAGTTGAATCGGGGTCAGACTGCGGCGGAGAAAATAGAGCATACAACTGGTTAGCAGTACAACCTAAAAGTAGCGGGTTCGGACCTTCATGGAGAATCGGGGGTAAAAGGCTTAAATGGCTTTAATACTATAAGGCGAGATAGGGAAATAGAGAGCGGTGAATAGATACAACTGGACGAGCACTAAGTGAGCTGAAGGGGACAGGAATGCCTTTGGATATAAACGTTACAGACAGATTGGGGGGATATATCCTGGGTAGAGAAAAGGAAACGTGCGTCCATACTTCAAGAGCTGAATATTGGAGGAGATTGGCTTATAAAGACGACAAACTATACTGCGGGGATGGATGAAGAGGCACGTTTATCAATTATCATAACTAGGGTGTTGTTAGGCGTGATATTAATCTATGTTGTCAACTTGGGTTTGTGTTAATAGTTGTGTGGGTTTATGTAGTCAATGTTGACGGCCCACAATGATGGTTAATCATGAGTGGACTTATGTACTGCAAAAGATTATAATGATTGTAGGAGTTTTAGTGTGAAAGAGCATTTCATATATGTGATTGGTGGGCAGTACCGGTGTCCCATCTTGTTGTCTTATAATTACTGTTGGGGTACCAAACTGCAATGATATTGTTAATGATGTAGAGTTATGTTGTTAATGATAATGGCTAGGATATACGCAAGGATGATGACGTTATGGGAGTTGGAGTCACTAGGGGATACAGGTTATTATTGATCGATTGCTATGTTTATGATGTGTTGATTGTTTTGTGATTAATGACAAGGGGAATTTATGTTGTTGAGAATGAATATACACATGCTATTGAGGACGACGATGGCGCCAATGACAATGAGACATGGCCCTAGTACATGTCACTGGCGTATTGTGTTGTCGGCCTCGGGGACAAAAGTGTTGTTGTTGGGGTTTACCTGATGTAGTTGTTGAAATGTGACGACCAGTTATCAGCTGTTGTGTTATGTGTCTGGCGCGGGGAAACCCGGCCAGTGTGGGCAAGCGGATCAGGAGTTGTTGTTTAGGGTTGTCCCACTGCCGAATTATATGTGTCTGTCCGCTGTGGAAAGACTATCAGTGTCGGCGTGGGTATTGTATCAATGTCACATGATTATTACACATGGTGAGGTGTTTGGGGATTTATGGGTTGATGTTGGCATCAGGGAACACTGGTTGGTGGTGTACGACCGCCCAGGCAGTGATGGAATATCACTGACCCGATGTCAATACACATAGCTGAAGACAAGGGTGAGCAGTAGGTTGATGACACCCGATGATGCTGTTCACATAGTCAAGGGTGTCTTTTTGTTTAATTTTCAGGTTGTCGCTTGATCGATTGCCTGGGTAAACTAGTGGGCGGTCATTTGACGGTGGAAGTTGGTTGTGTGCATCCTTAGTAGATTTATATACTTTCTTGTCAGACTTGCATACTTTATTATTATATTCCCCTGATTGATATGTGACTAGTTATTGGTTTAATTGCGTGCAATTCCTTAGTTTGATGGTATTATCTTGATGCTAGCTACCTGACAGCATTCTTCCATAATTGTTTGAATTGTTACCGCACGACACTTTGTATACTTTGTAATGTCTTTTGAGAAGCAAATAAACTTGATTCAGTGTTAGCTTATTCTTATGATTGCCTGTACTATTGTCGGTTAGGATAGTGTTGTATTCGTGACCTGCGTACCTGTATACTTGTGAGGTTGGTAGATAAAACCAAGGGTAATCACAACTCAGTGGTTATCTCTACAACCGGAAGACGGACAATCTTTATCTTTCAATTCTTTATTCTCTCCTCCTCCACTTCTCTCTCTCATCTTCGTGCTATCACACATACATAGACAAACACACACATTCAGACACATACATGCGTACACAGACACAGAGACACACACACAAACACACACAGGCACACGCAGACACACACCCACACACAGACACATCTACACAGACACATAGACACACAGGCGCAGAAACACAGACACACACAGACATACACAACACACATACAATACACACAGACTCACGCACATAGACACACAGACAACACACACAGACAACACACACAGACAACACACACAGACAACACACACAGACAACACACACAGACAACACACACAGACACACATACACAGATGCACACAACAAAATACAGACACACACAGACAACATACACAAACACACACACAGACACACACGCACACAGATACACAACAGACACAACAAACAACACATACATACAACACACACATAGACACACACACAACACACACAGACACACACAACACTCACAGAAACACACATACACAGATACACACAACAAAATACAGACACACAGACAACATACACACACACACACACACACACAGACACACACATAGACATACACGCACACAGACACACAACACACACAGACACACAACACAACATACACACAACAAACAACACACACACAACAAACAACACACACACAACAAACAACACACACAACACACACACACACACAACATACACAGACACACACAGACACACACAGACGAGCAGAGAGAATTGGGTCGCGTGTTGGAAACACATACCTCAGCTCGTCAGTGCCGACTCTGTAACCCGCACTTGGATTAGTCCACACCTGTCCATGTCCACGTCTGTGGGTATTGTTGTGTGACTCCTCTTCTTATAGTCCATGTCCACGTCTGTGGGTATTGTTGTGTGACTCCTCTTCTTATAGTCCATGTCCACGTCTGTGGGTATTGTTGTGTGGCTCCTCTTCTTATAGTCCATGTCCACGTCTGTGGGTATTGTTGTGTGACTCCTCTTCTTATAGTCCATGTCCACGTCTGTGGGTATTGTTGTGTGGCTCCTCTTCTTATAGTCCATGTCCACGTCTGTGGGTATTGTTGTGTGGCTCCTCTTCTTATAGTCCATGTCCACGTCTGTGGGTATTGTTGTGTGACTCCTCTTCTTATAGTCCATGTCCACGTCTGTGGATATTGGTTGTGTGACTCCTCTTCTTATAGTCCATGTCCACGTCTGTGGGTATTGTTGTGTGACTCCTCTTCTTATAGTCCATGTCCACGTCTGTGGGTATTGTTGTGTGACTCCTCTTCTTATAGTCCATGCCCACGTCTGTGGGTATTGTTGTGTGGCTCCTCTTCTTATAGTCCATGTCCACGTCTGTGGGTATTGTTGTGTGACTCCTCTTCTTATAGTCCATGTCCACGTCTGTGGGTATTGTTGTGTGACTCCTCTTCTTATAGTCCATGTCCACGTCTGTGGGTATTGTTGTGTGACTCCTCTTCTTATAGTCCATGTCCACGTCTGTGGGTATTGTTGTGTGACTCCTCTTCTTATAGTCCATGTCCACGTCTGTGGGTATTGTTGTGTGACTCCTCTTCTTATAGTCCATGTCCACGTCTGTGGGTATTGTTGTGTGGCTCCTCTTCTTATAGTCCATGTCCACGTCTGTGGGTATTGTTGTGTGGCTCCTCTTCTTATAGTCCATGTCCACGTCTGTGGGTATTGTTGTGTGGCTCCTCTTCTTATAGTCCATGTCCACGTCTGTGGGTATTGTTGTGTGACTCCTCTTCTTATAGTCCATGTCCACGTCTATGGGTATTGTTGTGTGACTCCTCTTCTTATAGTCCATGTCCACGTCTGTGGGTATTGTTGTGTGACTCCTCTTCTTATAGTCCATGTCCACGTCTGTGGGTATTGTTGTGTGACTCCTCTTCTATAGTCCATGTCCACGTCTGTGGGTATTGTTGTGTGACTCCTCTTCTTATAGTCCATGTCCACGTCTGTGGGTATTGTTGTGTGACTCCTCTTCTTATAGTCCATGTCCACGTCTGTGGGTATTGTTGTGTGGCTCCTCTTCTTATAGTCCATGTCCACGTCTGTGGGTATTGTTGTGTGACTCCTCTTCTTATAGTCCATGTCCACGTCTGTGGGTATTGTTGTGTGGCTCCTCTTCTTATAGTCCATGTCCACGTCTGTGGTATTGTTGTGTGGCTCCTCTTCTTATAGTCCATGTCCACGTCTGTGGGTATTGTTGTGTGGCTCCTCTTCTTATAGTCCATGTCCACGTCTGTGGGTATTGTTGTGTGGCTCCTCTTCTTATAGTCCATGTCCACGTCTGTGGGTATTGTTGTGTGGCTCCTCTTCTTATAGTCCATGTCCACGTCTGTGGGTATTGTTGTGTGGCTCCTCTTCTTATAGTCCACACCTGTCCATGTCCACGTCTGTGGGTATTGTTGTGTGGCTCCTCTTCTTATAGTCCATGTCCACGTCTGTGGGTATTGTTGTGTGGCTCCTCTTCTTATAGTCCATGTCCACGTCTGTGGGTATTGTTGTGTGGCTCCTCTTCTTATAGTCCACACCTGTCCATGTCCACGTCTGTGGGTATTGTTGTGTGGCTCCTCTTCTTATAGTCCATGTCCACGTCTGTGGGTATTGTTGTGTGGCTCCTCTTCTTATAGTCCATGTCCACGTCTGTGGGTATTGTTGTGTGACTCCTCTTCTTATAGTCCATGTCCACGTCTGTGGGTATTGTTGTGTGACTCCTCTTCTTATAGTCCATGTCCACGTCTGTGGGTATTGTTGTGTGACTCCTCTTCTTATAGTCCATGTCCACGTCTGTGGGTATTGTTGTGTGACTCCTCTTCTTATAGTCCATGTCCACGTCTGTGGGTATTGTTCTGTGACTCCTCTTCTTATAGTCCATGTCAACGTCTGTGGGTATTGTTGTGTGACTCCTCTTCTTATAGTCCATGCCGTGTGGGGTTTGGTGATCATGTCTCATGTACTGCCAATCTTCTTATAGTCCATGCCGTGTGGCGTTGGTGATCATGTCTGTCCACAGCCTTCTGTCTCGTGTACTGCCAATCTTCTTATAGTCCATGCCGTGTGGCGTTGGTGATCATATCTGTCCACAACCTTCTGTCTCGTGTACTGCCAGTCTTCTTATAGTCCATGCCGTGTGGCGTTGGTGATCATATCTGTCCACAACCTTCTGTCTCGTGTACTGCCAATCTTCTTATAGTCCATGCCGTGTGGCGTTGGTGATCATATCTGTCCACAACCTTCTGTCTCGTGTACTGCCAATCTTCTTATAGTCCATGCCGGGTGGCGTTGGTGTGGCTGGGGGCTGGGTGGTTGGAGGTGTGGGTGGTGAAGAGGATGTGTGGGTTAGGATGTGTATGTGGATGTGTGGGTTGGTGGGGGATGTTTGTGGGTGGCGAATGTGTTTTGGTTGGGGGAAACAGGTGAGGGCAGTTTGTGCGGATGGGGGATGTGTAGGAGGGGGATGGGTTGGTTGGTGGGGTATGTATGTGTCCCTGGGTGTGTGTGTGTGTGGGTAGGTGGGGTTGTGTGTATGGTGGGGTGATGTATGGGTAGGTGGGATATGGGCCTCATAACATGGTAATTTGTCTTGATTATGTTTACAACATTCATTTCACAATGCTTATCTTTCTTCCTATGTAAATGTATAATGCTCTTGATGAACGAAAGACGAGTGATTGGAAGGGCCGAATGTAAGACGGGCCTGCGTGCCCAATTTGTTACCCTTTTAAAATAAAGTTGATTTGATTTGATTTGATTTGATTTGTCCACAGCCTTCTGTCTCGTGTACTGCCAATCTACTTATAGTCCATACCGTGTGGTGTTGGTGATCATGTCTGTCCACAGCTTTCTGCCTCGTGTGCTTCCAATTAATTATGATACCGACATTCCTCCAAGTCATGATAATCTGTCCCGCATCTTCCCCTGCCTCTCTTGCCGTCCAACATTTCTGTTGTGACATACTCCAGCCTTCCCGTTGTGACAACATACCACAAGCCTTCCCGTTGTGACAACATACCCCAGCCTTGCTGTTGTGACGACATACCCCAGCCTTCCCGTTGTGACGACATACTCCAGCCTTGCTGTTGTGACAACATACCCCAGCCTTCCCGTTGTGACAACATACCCCAGCCTTCCTGTTGTGACGACATACTCCAGCCTTGCTGTTGTGACAACATACCCCAGCCTTCCTCTTCGCATGACATGCCCAAAGAATGTGGATTATCTTATTCAGGTGACAATCTATTGACAAAATATTTGTGTGACAATAACCAAATAACTGTTGATGTATAAGAATAAAAACTCGAGCAGGGCAGGTGAAGCACAAACCTCAGCTACACAACACACAGCTAGGGAAACATCACGTGAAATATAAGCAAATATTGACTTGAAATATTGACATGAAATATTGACCTAATATATTGACTTGAAATATTGACCTGAAATATCTGACAACTTTGACCCAGAGTCTAGGTGCTAGGGCTGGGCTTGTCTCCGACGTCAGGGGTGCACGACCTTCACATCTGTAAGGACATGTGCCAGTGGTTACATTTCTTACGTCAACGACTGTCATCAAGAAATGACAAGTGACATATTTGAGCACAGAAAAATGACACAGATAGCAGGATCCAGTGGAATGTCCATTGTTAAAAGTAACGGGTATTTAGTGTGCCTTAGACGCTACTTTTAAATGACAGGCATGAAGTATCCCAGACCTACCTACGTCATACGAGCCTGGTGTCTACCTTCTAATATACCTGCCAATCATTTACATATCTATTTATCTTCCACTGGTATCCTTATCTACAGACTTACCTGAAATCTCCCTACCCACCACCAATTTTACCTCCAATCCTCCTCAATACCAACAAATATACATTTGACCATCCTCTCTGTCAACATATTGACATGTCATCTCCATAACTATAACTCTTCCTGTGATATGTCTGCCTGTGAACGCCGTAACAACACTCCGGACATCTCCCTCACTCTACACTTAACTGTGTTCTCCCTCCTTATTAAGATCGTCTATCTGTGATCATACTACCTACATACCAGCTATTTGTTATCAATATACCAATATGTTTGTATTATCCCCAAACACAAACCCACCCGTCATCTTCCTCCCTACCAAAATACCTACCTGTGATTTCTCTAACTATATACCTACTTGTCTCCATTTGTACACACTTACCTGTAATCCCCCCACCTTGTACCTACAGACATATAATCTACCAACAGATCTACGATTTCCTCCGTCCGTCCATCTGTCTGTGTGTCAGTATATCTGTCTGTCCATCAGAGGGCTTGCTTGCCCAATTTGTGACCCTTTGAAAATAAAGTTCGTACATTCTTTGGTTCATTCGTTCGTTCGTCTGTCTGTCTGTCTATCTATTTCTCTCTCTAGCAGCTAAATCGACTGTAGTCGAGTTTGCTTATCGTCAATGTCCCGGGATATATGTCTCTTACATGTCCCAGGATATCATTCTTAATGTCGTCAATGTACTTACATTCCAGGATATATCATGTCTCTTACATGTCCCAGGATATATCATGTCTCTTAATGTCCCAGGATATATCATGTCTCTTACATGTCCCAGGATATATCATGTCTCTTACATGTCCCAGGATATATCGTGTCCCTTACATGTCCCAGGATATATCATGTCTCTTACATGTCCCAGGTTATATCATGTCTCTTACATGTCATAGAATATATCAATTCTCTTAGATTTTCAAGGATCCATCATGTCTCTTACATGTCCCAGGATATATCATGTTTCTTACATATCCCAGGATGTATCATTCTTTTAAATGTCATAAAATATATCAATTCTCTTAGATGTTCAATGATCCATCATGTCTCTTACATGTCCCAGGATATATCATGTCTCTCAGATGTTCCAGGATATATCATGTCTCTTACATGTCCCGGGGTGTGTCAAGCCTTTCAATTATCCCATGGTCTATCAAGTCTCTCGGGTTTTCATTGACTTAACACTTAAGTTCTCCCTACAGATTATCTCCTCCATTGAGGTCAGGGTGTCCCTACAGATTATCTCCTCCATTGAGGTCAGGGTCTCCCTACAGATTACCTCCTTCATTCAAGCCAGGGTGTCCCTACAGATTATCTGCTTCATTCAGGTCAGGGTCTCCCTACAGATTACCTCCTTCATTCAAGCCAGGGTGTCCCTATAGATTATCTCCTTCATTCAGGCCAGGGTCTCCCTACAGATTATCTCCTCCATTGAGGTCAGGGTGTCCCTACAGATTACCTCCTTCATTCAAGTCAGGGTGTCCCTACAGATTATCTCCTTCATTCAGGCCAGGGTCTCCCTACAGATCATCTCCTCCATTGAGGTCAGGGTGTCCCTACAGATTACCTCCTTCATTCAGGCCAGGGTCTCCCTATAGATGATCTTCCTCATTATCACCCTGTACTGGTTTTGAAGCCGGGTTCTCTCATGCAGATTATCTCCTCACTGAAGCAATTTTCTCCCTACAGATTATCTCCCCATTGAAGCAATATTCTTCCTACATATTATCTCCCCCACTGGAGCAAGGCTTTGATTACAGATTATTTCCCCATTGAAGCAATATTTTCTCTACAGATTATCTCCCCATTGAAGCAATATTTTCTCTACAGATTATCTCCCCAACTGAAGCAATATTTTCTCTATTGATTATCTCCCCAACTGAAGTAATATTTTCTCTACAGATTATCTCCCCAACTGAAGCAATATTTTCTCTACAGATTATCTCCCCAACTGAAGCAATGTTCTCACTACGTTTTATCTCCCCCCACTGAAGCAATGTTTTCCCTATAGATAATCCACCCCCCTCACAGAAGGAATGTTCTACCTACAGATAATCTCTCCTTACAGATTTTCTGCCCACTGAAGCAATGTTCTCCTTACAGATAATCTCATCACTGATGCCGGACTCTGTTTACTGATTATCTCCCCACTGAAGCAATGTTCTCTCTACTGATTATCTCCCCACTGAAGCAATGTTCTCTCTACTGATTATCTCCTCACTGAAGCAATGTTCTCTCTACTGATTATCTCCCCACTGAAGCTATGTTCTCCATACATATTGTTTCCTTAATGCAGCCAGATTCTCCCTACATATTATTTCCCTAAAGAAACCAGGTTCTCCCCACATATTATCTCCGTAATGAAGTTTTCCCTTCAGATTATCTCCCAATTGAAGGCAGGTTCTCCCCACATATTATCTCCGTAATGAAGTTTTCCCTACAGATTATCTCCCCATTGAAGGTAGGTTATCCCTACAGATTATCTCCCTAGTAAAGCCAGGCTCTCCCTACAGATTATCTCCCCATTGAAGCCAGGTTCTCCCTACAGATTATCTCCCCGTAAAAGCCAGGTTCTCCCTACATGTTATCTCCCTAATGAATCCAGGTTAGCTCTACAAGTTATAGCCAAACTCTAGAAGTACATGGGGAATGTATACAACCTTCCAGCATATTGTGTGAATGTCTGTCAGTTGTGTGTATCAGCTCAACCTTGCAGCATATTGTTTGAATGTCTGTCAGTTGTGTGTGTTAGCTCAACCTTCCAGCATATTGTGTGAATGTCTGTCAGTTGTGTGTATCAGCTCAACCTTGCAGCATATTGTGTGAATGTCTGTCAGTTGTGTGTGTTAGCTCAACCTTCCAGCATATTGTGTGAATGTGTGTCAGTTGTGTGTGTTAGCTCAACCTTCCAGCATATTGTGTGAATGTCTGTCAGTTGTGTGTATCAGCTCAACCTTGCAGCATATTGTGTGAATGTCTGTCAGTTGTGTGTATCAGCTCAACCTTGCAGCATATTGTGTGAATGTTTGTCAGTTGTGTGCGTTAGCTCAACCTTCCAGCATATTGTGTGAATGTGTGTCAGTTGTGTGTGTTAGCTCAACCTTCCAGCATATTGTGTGAATGTCTGTCAGTTGTGTCCTGGATCGGGCAGTGTATGTGCTGTATCTGGTTGCAGTCTGAGGTCAAGGCTGGAGTTCTAGTCGACATTGCCAGACGGGTAGACCGGGTCTGTGAACGCCGGTCCGGTATGTTGTCCCAGGTTTTCACCCGGTCGCCCCCCCCCCCCCACCCACTGATATCACACTACGCCTGTGTCAACATTGCTATCTGTCATCGCCCTGTAGAGCCGTTGCTGCGGAGGCGGCCAGTTATCTGACAGATCAATTACTGTAAGGATATATAACGTCCACTTAACCACTAAATACGTCTGTACACATTACGTCTCTCAACACACACACACACACGCGCGCGCGCACACACATACGCACGCACGCACACACTCGCACATGCTCATAAACAGAGAATGTATGCGACAGCTGAGAGAGAGTGAGAGAGAGGGAGAGAGAGAGGGAGAGAGAGAGGGAGAGAGAGAGAAAGAGAGAGAGAGTGAGAGAGAGAGAGAGGGAGAGAGAGAAAGAGAGAGGAGAGGAGAGAAGGGCGAGAGCGAGAGCGAGAGCGAGAGACAGAGTAGCTGATATAGAGGGAGAGTGAGAGAGGAGAGAGAGAGAGGAGAGAGAGAGGAGAGAGTATATATGTGCATGTCTCAGCACTCACATTTGACTGTAGATCCACAAACACAACATTTACATGTACGTATCTGAACCACACAACATTGATTTACAGTCTGTCTTTGTTGTTCCCTGTTCTCAGAATGTGAAGACTCTGTTGTCTTCTGATGTCAGAATGTAAAGTCTCTGTTGTCCCCTGTTCCCAAGATGTGATGTCTTTGTTGTCCCCTGTTGCCATGATGTGATGTCTTTGTTGTCCCCTGTTGCCAGGATGTGATGTCTTTGTTGTCCCCTGTTGCCAGGATGTGAAGTCTCTCTTGTCCCCTATTTCCAGAATGTGATGTCTCTGTTGTCCCCTGTTCTCAGAATGTGAAGACTCTGTTATCTTCTGTTGTCCCCTGTTCCCAAGATGTGATGTCTTTGTTGTCCCCTGTTGCCAGGTTGTGATGTCTTTGTTATCCCCTGTTGCCAGGATGTGATGTCTTTGTTGTCCCCTGTTGCCAGGATGTGAAGTCTCTGTTGTCCCCTGTTGCCAGGCTGTGATGTCTTTGTTGTCCCCTGTTGACAGGATGTGATGTCTCTGTTGTCTTTTGTTGTCAGAATGTGATGTCTCTGTTGTCTTCTGTTGTCAAAATGTGATGTTTCTGTTGTCTTCTGTTGTCAGAATGTGATGTTTCTGTTGTCATCTGTTGTCTTCTTTTGAGAGGATGCGATGTCTTTGTTGTCTTCTTTTGCCAGGGTGTGATGTCTTTGTTGTCTTATGTTGCCAGGATGTGAAGTCTCTGTTGTTCCCTGTTGTCAGGATGTGATGTCTTTGTTGTTCCCTGTTGTCAGGATGTGATGTCTTTGTTGTTCCCTGTTGTCAGGATGTGATGTCTCTGGTGTCTTCTTTGTCAGAATGTGATGCCTATGTTGCCTTCTGTTGTCAGAATGTGATGTGTTTTGTTATTCCCTGTTGTCAGAATGTGATGTCTTTGTTGTGTTATGTTGCCAGTATGTGATGTATTTGTTATCAGTTTTCTTCCATATTCACATTTCGCAATGTCAACACTCTTATATTTTTACAATCTTGTAGAATGTTCGATTTCTTACATGTTGACATCTGGTAGAATGTCAGTGTTCTTACATGTTGACATCTGGTAGAATGTCAGTGTTCTTACATGTTGACATCTGGTAGAATGTCAGTGTTCTTACATGTTGACATCTGGTAGAATGTCAGTGTTCTTACATGTTGACATCTGGTAGAATGTCAGTGTTCTTACATGTTGACATCTGGTAGAATGTCAGTGTTCTTACATGTTCACATCTGGAAGAATGTCAGTGTTCTTACATGTTCACATCTGGTAGAATGTCAGTGTTCTTACATGTTCACATCTGGTAGAATGTCAGTGTTCTTACATGTTCACATCTGGTAGAATGTCAGTGTTCTTACATGTTCACATCTGGTAGAATGTCAGTGTTCTTACATGTTCACATCTGGTAGAATGTCAGTGTTCTTACATGTTCACATCTGGTAGAATGTCAGTGTTCTTACATGTTCACATCTGGTAGAATGTCAGTGTTCTTACATGTTCACATCTGGTAGAATGTCAGTGTTCTTACATGTTCACATCTGGTAGAATGTCAGTGTTCTTACATGTTCACATCTGGTAGAATGTCAGTGTTCTTACATGTTCACATCTGGTAGAATGTCAGTGTTCTTACATGTTCACATCTGGTAGAATGTCAGTGTTCTTACATGTTCACATCTGGTAGAATGTCAGTGTTCTTACATGTTCACATCTGGTAGAATGTCAGTGTTCTTACATGTTCACATCTGGTAGAATGTCAGTGTTCTTACATGTTCACATCCGGTAGAATGTCAGTGTTCTTACATGTTCACATCTGGTAGAATGTCAGTGTTCTTACATGTTCACATCCGGTAGAATGTCAGTGTTCTTACAATGTTCACATCTGGTAGAATGTCAGTGTTCTTACATGTTCACATCCTGAAAGACTGTCAGTGTTCTTACATGTTCACATCTGGTAGAATGTCAGTGTCTTACATGGTTCACATCCTGAAGAATGTCAGTGTTCTTACATGTTCACATCTGGTAGAATGTCAGTGTTCTTACATGTTCACATCCTGAAGAATGTCAGTGTTCTTACATGTTCACATCCTGAAGAATGTCAGTGTTCTTACATGTTCACATCCTGAAGAATGTCAGTGTTCTTACATGTTCACATCCTGAAGAATGTCAGTGTTCTTACATGTTCACATCCTGAAGAATGTCAGTGTTCTTACATGTTGACATCTGGTAGAATGTCAGTGTTCTTACATGTTCACATCTGGTAGAATGTCAAGTGTTCTTACATGTTCACATCTGGTAGAATGTCAGTGTTCTTACATGTTCACATCTGGTAGAATGTCAGTGTTCTTACATGTTCACATCTGGTAGAATGTCAGTGTTCTTACATGTTCACATCTGGTAGAATGTCAGTGTTCTTACATGTTCACATCTGGTAGAATGTCAGTGTTCTTACATGTTCACATCTGGTAGAATGTCAGTGTTCTTACATGTTCACATCCTGAAGAATGTCAGTGTTCTTACATGTTCACATCTGGTAGAATGTCAGTGTTCTTACATGTTCACATCTGGTAGAATGTCAGTGTTCTTACATGTTCACATCTGGTAGAATGTCAGTGTTCTTACATGTTGACATCTGGTAGAATGTCAGTGTTCTTACATGTTCACATCCGGTAGAATGTCAGTGTTCTTACATGTTCACATCTGGTAGAATGTCAGTGTTCTTACATGTTGACATCTGGTAGAATGTCAGTGTTCTTACATGTTCACATCTGGTAGAATGTCAGTGTTCTTACATGTTGACATCTGGTAGAATGTCAGTGTTCTTACATGTTCACATCCGGTAGAATGTCAGTGTTCTTACATGTTCACATCTGGTAGAATGTCAGTGTTCTTACATGTTGACATCTGGTAGAATGTCAGTGTTCTTACATGTTCACATCTGGTAGAATGTCAGTGTTCTTACATGTTCACATCCGGTAGAATGTCAGTGTTCTTACATGTTGACATCTGGTAGAATGTCAGTGTTCTTACATGTTCACATCTGGTAGAATGTCAGTGTTCTTACATGTTCACATCCGGTAGAATGTCAGTGTTCTTACATGTTCACATCTGGTAGAATGTCAGTGTTCTTACATGTTCACATCCGGTAGAATGTCAGTGTTCTTACATGTTCACATCTGGTAGAATGTCAGTGTTCTTACATGTTCAACATCCGGTAGAATGTCAGTGTTCTTACATGTTCACATCCGGTAGAATGTCAGTGTTCTTACATGTTCACATCTGGTAGAATGTCAGTGTTCTTACATGTTCACATCCGGTAGAATGTCAGTGTTCTTACATGTTCACATCTGGTAGAATGTCAGTGTTCTTACATGTTTCACATCTGGTAGAATGTCAGTGTTCTTACATGTTCACATCTGGTAGAATGTCAGTGTTCTTACATGTTCACATCTGGTAGAATGTCAGTGTTCTTACATGTTCACATCCGGTAGAATGTCAGTGTTCTTACATGTTCACATCTGGTAGAATGTCAGTGTTCTTACATGTTCCACTCTGGTAGAATGTCAGTGTTCTTACATGTTCACATCCTGAAGAATGTCAGTGTTCTTACATGTTCACATCCGTTAGAATTTCAGTGTTCTTACATGTTCACCATCTGGTAGAATGTCAGTGTTCTTACATGTTCACATCTGGTAGAATGTCAGTGTTCTTACATGTTCACATCTGGTAGAATGTCAGTGTTCTTACATGTTCACATCTGGTAGAATGTCAGTGTTCTTACATGTTCACATCCGGTAGAATGTCAGTGTTCTTACATGTTCACATCTGGTAGAATGTCAGTGTTCTTACATGTTCACATCTGGTAGAATGTCAGTGTTCTTAACATGTTGACATCTGGTAGAATGCAGTGTTCTTACATGTTCACATCTGGTAGAATGTCAGTGTTTCTTACATGTTCACATCTGGTAGAATGTCAGTGTTCTTACATGTTCACATCTGGTAGAATGTCAGTGTTCTTACATGTTCACATCCGGTAGAATGTCAGTGTTTCTTACATGTTCACATCCGGAAGAATGTCAGTGTTCTTACATGTTCACATCTGGTAGAATGTCAGTTGTTCTACATGTTCACATCTGGTAGAATGTCAGTGTTCTTACATGTTCACATCTGTAGAATGTCAGTGTTCTTACATGTTCACATCTGGTAGAATGTCAGTGTTCTTACATGTTCACATCTGGTAGAATGTCAGTGTTCTTACATGTTCACATCTGTAGAATGTCAGTGTTCTTACATGTTCACATCTGGTAGAATGTCAGTGTTCTTACATGTTGACATCTGGTAGAATGTCAGTGTTCTTACATGTTCACATCTGGTAGAATGTCAGTGTTCTTACATGTACACATCTGGTAGAATGTCAGTGTTCTTACATGTTCACATCTGGTAGAATGTCAGTGTTCTTACATGTTCACATCTGGTAGAATGTCAGTGTTCTTACATGTTCACATCCTGAAGAATGTCAGTGTTCTTACATGTTCACATCTGGTAGAATGTCAGTGTTCTTACATGTTCACATCCTGAAGAATGTCAGTGTTCTTACATGTTCACATCTGGTAGAATGTCAGTGTTCTTACATGTTCACATCTGGTAGAATGTCAGTGTTCTTACATGTTCACATCTGGTAGAATGTCAGTGTTCTTACATGTTCACATCTGGTAGAATGTCAGTGTTCTTACATGTTCACATCTGGTAGAATGTCAGTGTTCTTACATGTTCACATCCTGAAGAATGTCAGTGTTCTTACATGTTCACATCTGGTAGAATGTCAGTGTTCTACATGTTCACATCCTGAAGAATGTCAGTGTTCTTACATGTTCACATCTGGTAGAATGTCAGTGTTCTTACATGTTCACATCTGGTAGAATGTCAGTGTTCTTACATGTTCACATCTGTAGAAATGTCAGTGTTCTTACATGTTCACATCTGGTAGAATGTCAGTGTTCTTACATGTTCACATCCTGAAGAATGTCAGTGTTCTTACATGTTCACATCTGGTAGAATGTCAGTGTTCTTACATGTTCACATCCTGAAGAATGTCAGTGTTCTTACATGTTCACATCTGGTAGAATGTCAGTGTTCTTACATGTTCACATCCTGAAGAATGTCAGTGTTCTTACATGTTTCACATCTGGTAGAATGTCAGTGTTACTTACATGTTCACATCCTGAAGAATGTCAGTGTTCTTACATGTTCACATCTGGTAGAATGTCAGTGTTCTTACATGTTCACATCCTGAAGAATGTCAGTGTTCTTACATGTTCACATCTGGTAGAATGTCAGTGTTCTTACTGTTTCACATCTGGTAGAATGTCAGTGTTCTTACATGTTCACATCTGGTAGAATGTCAGTGTTCTTACATGTTCACATCTGGTAGAATGTCAGTGTTCTTACATGTCACATCCTGAAGAATGTCAAGTGTTCTTACATGTTCACATCTGGTAGAAGTCGTGTTCTTACATGTTCACATCCTGAAGAAGCAGTGTTCTACGTTCACTTGGTAGATGTCGGTTCTACATGTTCACATCCTGAAGAATGTCAGTGTTCTTACATGTCACATCTGGTAGAATGTCAGTGTTCTTACATGTTCACATCCTGAGAATGTCAGTGTTCTTACATGTTCACATCTGGTAGAATGTCAGTGTTCTTACATGTTCACATCTGGTAGAATGTCAGTGTTCTTACATGTTCACATCTGTAGAATGTCAGTGTTCTTACATGTTCACATCTGGTAGAATGTCAGTGTCTTACATGTTCACATCCTGAAGAATGTCAGTGTTCTTACAGTTCACATCTGGTAGAATGTCAGTGTTCTTACATGTTCACATCCTGCAAGAATGTCAGTGTTCTTACATGTTCACCTCTGGTAGAATGTCAGTGTTCTTACATGTTCACATCCTGAAGAATGTCAGTGTTCTTACATGTTCACATCTGGTAGAATGTCAGTGTTCTTACATGTGTCACATCCTGAAGAATGTCAGTGTTCTTACATGTCACATCTGGTGAATGTCAGTGTCTTACATTCACATCCTGAAGAATGTCAGTGTTCTTACATGTTCACATCTGGTAGATGTCAGTGTTCTTACATGTCACATCCGGTTAGAATGTCAGTGGTTCTTACACGTTCACATTCTGGTAGAATGTCAGTTGTTCTTACATGTCACATCCTGTAGAATGTCAGTGTTCTTACATGTTCACATCCGGTAGAATGTCAGCATCTGACTTCCTGTTGCCCCATAATATTCTAATGTCTGCGTCTGTTACAGCGCAGTTCACAAGTCCCAATTTTCTGCTTTCAGTCAATCAGGTGCCGTCTCCACGATGAAGGTTGGCTGAAATGGATCTCCAATTCTGTCTGTCTAACTGTACATTCTGCCAGACTGATGTTCGTCCATCTCTTGATGGTACCTTCCCACTTGTATCGTTGTCTACCTCTTGCTCGCTTGCCTTCAACCTTGCCCTCCAGTTTGGTTTTTATAAGAGTATCATGTCTTTTAACATGGTCGAAATATTTCACTTGCCTCCTCTTTATTTCTTTCATCAACTCTCTCTACATTCCCAGTGTTTCTAGGGCCTCTGCATTTGATTTTTTTTTTTTCCTTTTTTCCCATGAAATACGACATATTTGTCTGTATATCCACATCTCCAGGGCTTCTATGCGACATTCTAGTTGCTTGTTCAAAGTCCAGGCTTCCGCGCCATACGGTACCGTTGAATATATGTAGCATTTGACAATTCTCATTTTTTTCCTGCTTTAGTGATTGCCAAATGGTCCGTGACTGGCGTCCCTTCTGTGCCAGCGGGGTGTAGTCTGCCCTTGTCTGTGGATTATCCCAAATAAGGCTGTTCTACATCTGCACACACAATGCATGCTTGTTACGGCCCCTGGCTTATCCTCCTGTCTGGATTAGTTCTGCTGGTCACGACCCGGTGGACATCTTCTTCAGGCTCTGTATGACAGATCGAACTTAACTCTCATCACAGATTCTGTTTCTTTCTCCTCACGTTGATGTGTATTATATAGATTCCTTGTAGTTTCTTCGTACACTTCTCCACACTTGTAGGTATATTTTATAGATTCCGTGTGGTGTCTTCGTACATTTCTCCCATACGACTCTCTACATACTTTCTCTCAGCCGCGGCAGTAATGTCATAAACCTGTCTGTACAATATTGGTTGTGTGTCTGTACAATATTCGTTGTGTGTCTGTACAATATTGGTTGTGTGTCTGTTCTACATTGGTTGTGTGTCTGTACAATATTGGTTGTGTGTCTGTCCTACATTGGTTGTGTGTCTATACAATATTGGTTGTGTGTCTGTCCTACATTGGTTGTGTGTCTGTCCATCATTGGTTGTGTGTCTGTCCTACATTGGTTGTGTGTCTATACAATATTGGTTGTGTGTCTATACAATATTGGTTGTGTGTCTGTACAATATTGGTTGTGTGTCTGTCCTACATTGGTTGTGTGTCTGTACAATATTGGTTGTGTGTCTATACAATATTGGTTGTGTGTCTGTACAATATTGGTTGTGTGTCTGTCCTACATTGGTTGTGTGTCTGTACAATATTGGTTGTGTGTCTATACAATATTGGTGGAATGTCTGTCCAACATGTGTTGTGTGTCTGTCCAACATTGGTTGAGTGTCTGTCCAACATTGGTTGAGTGTCTGTCCAACATTTGTTGAGTGTCTGTCCAACATTGGTTGAGTGTCTGTCCAACATTGGTTGAGCGTAAGTCTAACATGTTCATGAAACCGACACGAAGTACTAGTTGCAGTGTGAAGTGTGTGTTCGTGAAACCCTGACATTATTGTCTCACTGTGGAATGTAGCAAGACACACAGACCTCTCCCTGGTCACACACACACACACACACACACACACACACACACTCACACACACACACACACGTGAAGATTTGTCCACTAGATACTGTTGTCTCACTGTGGGGTGTAGCAGGACACACACACACACACACACACACACACACACTCACACACGTGAAGATCTGTCCACTAGATACTGTTGTCTCACTGTGGGGTGTAACAGGACACACACACACACACACACACACACTCACACACGTGAAGATCTGTCCACTAGATACTGTTGTCTCACTGTGGGGTGTAACAGGACACACACACGCACACACACACACACACACACTCACACACTCACACACGTGAAGATCTGTCCACTAGATACTGTTGTCTCACTGTGGGGTGTAACAGGACACACACAGCAACACACACACACACTCACACACTCACACACGTGAAGATCTGTCACTAGATACTGTTGTCTCACTGTGGGGTGTAACAGACACACACACACACACTCACACACTCACACACGTGAAGATCTGTCCATATATCTGTTGTCTCATCTCAAGTGTGATGTAGCAGGACACACACACACACACACACACACACACACACACACACACACACTCACACACTCACACACGTGAAGATCTGTCCACTAGATACTGTTGTCTCACTGTGGGGTGTAGCAGGACACACACATACACACACACTCATACACACACACACACACACCCTCACACACTCACACACGTGAAGATCTGTCCACTAGATACTGTTGTCTCACTGTGGGTGTAACAGACACACACATACACACACACTCATACACACACACTCACACGTGAAGATCTGTCCACTAGATACTGTTGTCTCACTGTGGGGTGTAGCAGGACACACACACACACACACACACACACACACACTCACACACGTGAAGATCTGTCCACTAGATACTGTTGTCTCAGCTGTGGGGTGTAGCAGGACACACACACACACACACACACTCACACACTCACACACGTGAAGATCTGTCCACTAGATACTGTTGTCTCACTGTGGGGTGTAGCAGGACACACACACACACACTCACACACGTGAGATCTGTCCACTAGATACTGTGTCTCACTGTGGGTGTAGCAGGACACACACACACACACCCACACACACACCACACACACTCACACACGTGAAGATCTGTCACTAGATACTGTTGTCTCACTGTGGGGTGTAACAGGACACACACACACACACACACTCACACACGTGAAGATCTGTCCACTAGATACTGTTGTCTCACTGTGGGGTTAACAGGACACACACACACACACACACACACACTCACACACGTGAAGATCTGTCCACTAGATACTGTTGTCTCACTGTGGGATGTAACAGGACACACAGACTTCTCCCTGGTCACGCACGCGCGCGCGCACACACACACACACTGGGTGTTTGCCGGATAAAAAACTGGCAAACTACTGAATGTAAAATTACCCAGAAAATCACAGTCAGTCAATGCTGGGGTAGATTGTGACGTCTTGTGAAGGAACATTGTAGAGAGCAGGAGAGTGCAGTCCGGCCGCTATGGCTCCGCCACCAGGGTGTCGGCTGACGACCCAGTAGCCGCATGGACGCTCATGTCAGGACTCCTGACCGTGACTCTGGGTTAGCCAGTCACCGGCCACGCATGGATTAGGCCGCGTGCTCGGCTGTTCTAGCGGGACCATGGCCAGCGCCAGAGATCTCAATTATTGATTCAGAATCAAAGAACCGTGACCACTGGCGCCGTCCAACCAACGACCTAAATATTTGACTTTCTACCAGAGCTGCTAAACCATCTGTTACCTCATTCCTGATTACAAGTCTGTATTATATGTAGGTATATCTGAGTTATACTTAGTGTATCACTGTGTTCTGTCTTAGTGTATCATTGTGTTCTGTCTTAGTGTATCATTGTGTTCTGTCTTAGTGTATCACTGTGTTCTGTCTTAGTTTATCATTGTGTTCTGTCTTAGTGTATCATTGTGTTCTGTCTTAGTGTATCACTGTGTTCTGTCTTAGTGTATCACTGTGTTCTGTCTTAGTTTATCATTGTGTTCTGTCTTAGTGTATCATTGTGTTCTGTCTTAGTGTATCATTGTGTTCTGTCTTAGTGTATCACTGTGTTCTGTCTTAGTGTATCATTGTGTTCTGTCTTAGTGTATCATTGTGTTCTGTCTTAGTGTATCACTGTGTTCTGTCTTAGTTTATCATTGTGTTCTTTCTTAGTGTATCATTGTGTTCTGTCTTAGTGTATCATTGTGTTCTGTCTTAGTGTATCATTGTGTTCTGTCTTAGTGTATCATTGTGTTCTATCTTAGTGTATCATTGTGTTCTATCTTAGTGTATCATTGTGTTCTATCTTAGTGTATCATTGTGTTCTATCCTAATGTATCATTGTGTTCTGTCTTAGTGTATCATTGTGTTCTGTCTTAGTGTATCATTGTGTTCTATCTTAGTGTATCATTGTGTTCTGTCTTAGTGTATCATTGTGTTCTGTCTTAGTTTATCATTGTCTTCTGTCTTAGTTTATCATTGTGTTCTGTCTTAGTGTATCACTGTGTTCTGTCTTAGTTTATCACTGTGTTCTGTCTTAGTTATCATTGTGTTCTGTCTTAGTTTATCATTGTGTTCTGTCTTAGTGTATCATTGTGTTCTGTCTAGTTTATCATTGTGTTCTGTCTTAGTGTATCATTGTGTTCTGTCTTAGTGTATCATTGTGTTCTGTCTTAGTGTATCATTGTGTTCTGTCTTAGTGTATCATTGTGTTCTGTCTTAGTTTATCATTGTATTCTGTCTTAGTGTATCATTGTGTTCTGTCTTAGTGTATCACTGTGTTCTGTCTTAGTTTATCACTGTGTTCTGTCTTAGTTTATCATTGTGTTCTGTCTTAGTTTATCATTGTGTTCTGTCTTAGTGTATCATTGTGTTCTGTCTTAGTGTATCATTGTGTTCTGTCTTAGTGTATCACTGTGTTCTGTCTTAGTTTATCACTGTGTTCTGTCTTAGTTTATCACTGTGTTCTGTCTTAGTTTATCATTGTGTTCTGTCTTAGTTTATCATTGTGTTCTGTCTTAGTTTATCACTGTGTTCTGTCTTAGTTTATCATTGAGTTCTGTCTTAGTTTATCATTGTGTTCTGTCTTAGTTTATCATTGTGTTCTGTCTTAGGTTATCACTGTGTTCTGTCTTAGTTTATCACTGTGTTCTGTCTTAGTTTATCACTGTGTTCTGTCTTAGTTTATCATTGTGTTCTGTCTTAGTTTATCATTGTGTTCTGTCTTAGTTTATCATTGTGTTCTGTCTTAGTTTATCATTGTGTTCTGTCTTAGTTTATCACTGTGTTCTGTCTTAGTTTATCACTGTGTTCTGTCTTAGTTTATCATTGAGTTCTGTCTTAGTTTATCATTGAGTTCTGTCTTCGTTGATCGTTATCATCATCAACTCGTCCCGAGTGCCTTGCTGACTGAAACAAAGTCTGCGAGAGGTGCTGTCTAATTTGTGATAAATACATCAGCGAGTATTGCTGGGCACTGGTAGTGGGGGATGAGAGAAGTAGACACGAGATGTATGCCTATCTTTTTGGAGCGGTACCCCTTACTGAGATAGACATTAGATGTATGCCTATCTTTATACTAGAGCGGTACCACTCACTGAGATAGACACGAGATGTATTCCTATCCTTATGTACCGGCACCACTCACTGAGATTGACATGGTGAGATAGACATGGTGAGATAGACACGAGATGTGTGCCTATCCTTATGTACCGGCACCACTCACTGAGATAGACATGGTGAGATAGACATGGCGAGATAGACATGGTGAGATAGACATGGTGAGATAGACATGGTGAGATAGACACGAGATGTGTGCCTATCCTTATGTACCGGCACCACTCACTGAGATAGACATGGTGAGATAGACATGGTGAGATAGACATGGTGAGATAGACATGGTGAGATAGACACGAGATGTATTCCTATCCTTATGTACCGGCACCACTCACTGAGATAGACATGGTGAGATAGACATGGTGAGATAGACACGAGATGTGTGCCTATCCTTATGTACCGGCACCCACTCACTGAGATAGATATGGTTGAGATATACATAGTGAGATAGACATGGTGAGATAGACATGGTGAGATAGACACGAGATGTATGCCTATCCTTATGTACCGGCACCACTCACTGAGATAGACATGGTGAGATAGACATGGTGAGATAGACATGGTGAGATAGACATGGTGAGATAGACACGAGATGTGTGCCTATCCTTATGTACCGGCACCACTCACTGAGATAGACATCGTGAGATAGACATGGTGAGATAGACATGGTGAGATAAACATGGTGAGATAGACATGGTGAGATAGACATGAGATATACATCCGGTGTGTTCTGTTATCTATGCGGTTATCATTCTCTGTACACCCGGTGTGTCCTGTTATCTAGTCGGTTATCATTCTCTGTACACGGAGTTTTATCTAGTCGGTTATCATTCTCTGTACACGGGGTTTTATCTAGTCGGTTATCATTCTCTGTACACCCGGCGTGTTCTGTTATCTAGTCGGTTATCATTCTCTGTACACGGGGTTTTATCTAGTCGGTTATCATTCTCTGTACACCCGGCGTGTTCTGTTATCTAGTCGGTTATCATTCTCTGTACACGGGGTTTTATCTAGTCGGTTATCATTCTCTGTACACGGGGTTTTATCTAGTCGGTTATCATTCTCTGTACACGGGGTTTTATCTAGCCGGTTATCATTCTCTGTACACCCGGTGTGTTCTGTTATCTAGGTGGTTATCATTCTCTGTACACCCGGCGTGTTCTGTTATCTAGGTGGTTATCATTCTCTGTACACCCGGCGTGTTCTGTTATCTAGGTGGTTATCATTCTCTGTACACCCGGCGTGTTCTGTTATCTAGGTGGTTATCATTCTCTGTACACCCGGCGTGTTCTGTTATCTAGGTGGTTATCATTCTCTGTACACCCGGCGTGTTCTGTTATCTAGGGGGTTATCATTCTCTGTACACCCGGCGTGTTCTGTTATCTAGTCGGTTATCATTCTCTGTACACGGGGTTTTATCTAGGCGGTTATCATTCTCTGTACACGGGGTTTTATCTAGTCGGTTATCATTCTCTGTACACCCGGCGTGTTCTGTTATCTAGTCGGTTATCATTCTCTGTACACGGGGTTTTATCTAGTCGGTTATAATTCTCTGTACACGGGGTTTTATCTAGTCGGTTATCATTCTCTGTACACCCGGCGTGTTCTGTTATCTAGGCGGTTATCATTCTCTGTACACCCGGCGTGTTCTGTTATCTAGGCGGTTATCATTCTCTGTACACGGGGTTTTATCTAGTCGGTTATCATTCTCTGTACACCCGGCGTGTTCTGTTATCTAGGCGGTTATCATTCTCTGTACACCCCGTGTGTTCTGCTATCTAGTCGGTTATCATTCTCTGTACACGGGGTTTTATCTAGTCGGTTATCATTCTCTGTACAGCCGGCGTGTTCTGTTATCTAGTCGGTTATCATTCTCTGTACACCCGGCGTGTTCTGTTATCTAGGCGGTTATCATTCTCTGTACACCCCGTGTGTTCTGTTATCTAGTCGGTTATCAATCTCTGTACACGAGGTTTTATCTAGTCGGTTATCATTATCTGTACACCCGGCGTGTTCTGTTATCTAGTCGGTTATCATTCTCTGTACAGCCGGAGTGTTCTGTTATCTAGTCGGTTATCATTCTCTGTACACCCGGCGTGTTCTGTTATCTAGTCGGTTATCATTCTCTGTACACGGGGTTTTATCTAGGCGGTTATCATTCTCTGTACACGGGGTTTTATCTAGTCGGTTATCATTTTCTGTACAGCCGGCGTGTTCTGTTATCTAGTCGGTTATCATTCTCTGTACACGAGGTTTTATCTAGTCGGTTATCATTTTCTGTACAGCCGGCGTGTTCTGTTATCTAGTCGGTTATCATTCTCTGTACACGAGGTTTTATCTAGTCGGTTATCATTCTCTGTACAGCCGGCGTGTTCTGTTATCTAGTCGGTTATCATTCTCTGTACACCCGGCGTGTTCTGTTATCTAGGCGGTTATCATTCTCTGTACACGGGGTATTATCTAGTCGGTTATCATTCTCTGTACACGGGGTTTTATCTAGGCGGTTATCATTCTCTGTACACCCGGCGTGTTCTGTTATCTAGTCGGTTATCATTCTCTGTACACCCCGTGTGTTCTGTTATCTAGGCGGTTATCATTCTCTGTACACCCCGTGTGTTCTGTTATCTAGTCGGTTATCATTCTCTGTACACCCCGTGTGTTCTGTTATCTAGGCGGTTATCATTCTCTGTACACGGGGTTTTATCTAGTCGGTTATCATTCTCTCTACAGCCGGCGTGTTCTGTTATCTAGTCGGTTATCATTCTCTGTACACGGGGTTTTATCTAGGCGGTTATCATTCTCTGTACACCCCGTGTGTTCTGTTATCTAGGCGGTTATCATTCTCTGTACACGGGGTTTTATCTAGTCGGTTGTCATTTTCTGTACAGCCGGCGTGTTGTGTTATCTAGTCGGTTATCATTCTCTGTACACGAGGTTTTATCTAGTCGGTTATCATTCTCTGTACAGCCGGCGTGTTCTGTTATCTAGTCGGTTATCATTCTCTGTACACCCGGCGTGTTCTGTTATCTAGGCGGTTATCATTCTCTGTACACGGGGTTTTATCTAGTCGGTTATCATTCTCTGTACACGAGGTTTTATCTAGGCGGTTATCATTCTCTGTACACCCGGCGTGTTCTGTTATCTAGTCGGTTATCATTCTCTGTACACCCCGTGTGTTCTGTTATCTAGTCGGTTATCATTCTCTGTACACCCCGTGTGTTCTGTTATCTAGTCGGTTATCATTCTCTGTACACGGAGTTTTATCTAGGCGGTTATCATTCTCTGTACACGGGGTTCTATCAAGGCGGTTATCATTCTCTGTACACCCGGCGTGTTCTGTTATCTAGTCGGTTATCATTCTCTGTACACGGGGTTTTATCTAGTCGGTTATCATTCTCTGTACACCCGGTGTGTTCTGTTATCTAGGCGGTTATCATTCTCTGTACACGGGGTTTTATCTAGTCGGTTATCATTCTCTGTACACGGGGTTTTATCTAGTCGGTTATCATTCTCTTCTCTGTACACCCGGTGTGTTCTGTTATCTAGGCTGTTATCATTCTCTGTACACGGGGTTTTATCTAGTCGGTTATCATTCTCTGTACACGGGGTTTTATCTAGTCCGTTATCATTCTCTGTACACGGGGTTTTATCTAGTCGGTTATCATTCTCTCTATAGCCGGCGTGTTCTGTTATCTAGTCGGTTATCATTCTCTGTACACCCGGCGTGTTCTGTCATCTAGTCGGTTATCATTCTCTGTACACCCGGTGTGTTCTGTTATCTAGGCGGTTATCATTCTCTGTACACGGGGTTTTATCTAGTCGGTTATCATTCTCTGTACACCCGGCGTGTTCTGTTATCTAGTCGTTATCATTCTCTGTACACCCCGTGTGTTCTGTTATCTAGGCGGTTATCATTCTCTGTACACGGGGTTTTATCTAGTCGGTTATCATTCTCTGTACACGGGGTTTTATCTAGTCGGTTATCATTCTCTGTACATGCGGTTTTATCTAGTCGGTTATCATTCTCTGTACACGGGGTTTTATCTAGTCGGTTATCATTCTCTGTACACGGGGTTTTATCTAGGCGGTTATCATTCTCTGTACACGGGGTTTTATCTAGGTGGTTATCATTCTCTGTACACGGGGTTTTATCTAGGCGGTTATCATTCTCTGTACACCCGGCGTGTTCTGTTATCTAGTCGGTTATCATTCTCTGTACACCCGGTGTGTTCTGTTATCTAGGCGGTTATCATTCTCTGTACACCCCGTGTGTTCTGTTATCTAGTCGGTTATCATTCTCTGTACACCCCGTGTGTTCTGTTATCTAGTCGGTTATCATTCTCTGTACACCCGGCGTGTTCTGTTATCTAGTCGGTTATCATTCTCTGTACACCCCGTGTGTTCTGTTATCTAGGCGGTTATCATTCTCTGTACACGGGGTTTTATCTAGTCGGTTATCATTCTCTGTACACGGGGTTTTATCTAGGCGGTTATCATTCTCTGTACACCCGGTGTGTTCTGTTATCTAGTCGGTTATCATTCTCTGTACATCCGGTGTGTTCTGTTATCTAGGCGGTTATCATTCTCTGTACACGGGGTTTTATCTAGGCGGTTATCATTCTCTGTACACGGGGTTTTATCTAGGCGGTTATCATTCTCTATACACCCGGTGTGGTCTGTTATCTAGGCGGTTATCATTCTCTGTACACCGGTGTGGTCTGTTATCTAGCGGTTATCATTCTCTGTACACCCGGTGTGGTCTGTTATCTAGGGCGGTTATCATTCTCTGTACACCCCGTGTGTTCTGTTATCTAGGCGGTTATTATTCTCTGTACACGGGGTTTTATCTAGGCGGTTATCATTCTCTGTACACCCGGTGTGGTCTGTTATCTAGGCGGTTATCATTCTCTGTACACCCCGTGTGTTCTGTTATCTAGGCGGTTATTATTCTCTGTACACGGGGTTTTATCTAGTCGGTTATAATTCTCTGTACATCCGGTGTGTTCTGTTATCTAGGCGGTTATTATTCTCTGTACACGGGGTTTTATCTAGGCGGTTATCATTCTCTGTACACCCGGTGTGGTCTGTTATCTAGGCGGTTATTATTCTCTGTACACGGGGTTTTATCTAGGCGGTTATTATTCTCTGTACACGGGGTTTTATCTAGGCGGTTATCATTCTCTGTACACCCCGTGTGTTCTGTTATCTAGGCGGTTATTATTCTCTGTACACCGGGTTTTATCTAGGCGGTTATCATTCTCTGTACATCCGGTGTGTTCTGTTATCTAGGCGGTTATTATTCTCTGTACACGGGGTTTTATCTAGGCTGTTATCATTCTCTGTACACCCGGTGTGTTCTGTTATCTAGTCGGTTATCATTCTCTGTACATCCGGTGTGTTCTGTTATCTAGGCGGTTATCATTCTCTGTACACGGGGTTTTATCTAGGCGGTTATCATTCTCTGTACACGGGGTTTTATCTAGGCGGTTATCATTCTCTATACACCCGGTGTGGTCTGTTATCTAGGCGGTTATCATTCTCTGTACACCCGGTGTGGTCTGTTATCTAGGCGGTTATCATTCTCTGTACACCCGGTGTGTTCTGTTATCTAGGCGGTTATCATTCTCTGTACACCCCGTGTGTTCTGTTATCTAGGCGGTTATTATTCTCTGTACACGGGGTTTTATCTAGGCGGTTATCATTCTCTATACACCCGGTGTGGTCTGTTATCTAGGCGGTTATCATTCTCTGTACACCCGGTGTGGTCTGTTATCTAGGCGGTTATCATTCTCTGTACACCCGGTGTGTTCTGTTATCTAGGCGGTTATCATTCTCTGTACACCCCGTGTGTTCTGTTATCTAGGCGGTTATTATTCTCTGTACACGGGGTTTTATCTAGTCGGTTATCATTCTCTGTACACGGGGTTTTATCTAGTCGGTTATTATTTTCTGTACACGGGGTTTTATCTAGGCGGTTATCATTCTCTATACACCCCGTGTGTTCTGTTATCTAGGCGGTTATCATTCTCTATACACCCGGTGTGGTCTGTTATCTAGGCGGTTATCATTCTCTGTACACCCGGTGTGGTCTGTTATCTAGGCGGTTATCATTCTCTGTACACCCGTGTGTTCTGTTATCTAGGCGGTTATTATTCTCTGTACACGGGGTATTATCTAGGCGGTTATCATTCTCTGTACACCCGGTGTGGTCTGTTATCTAGGCGGTTATCATTCTCTGTACACCCCGTGTGTTCTGTTATCTAGTCGGTTATTATTCTCTGTACACGGGGTTTTATCTAGTCGGTTATAATTCTCTGTACACGGGGTTTTATCTAGTCGGTTATCATTCTCTGTACACCCGGTGTGTTCTGTTATCTAGTCGGTTATCATTCTCTGTACACCCTGTGTGTTAGGTTATTGTTCTTTGCAAACATTGGTGTGATTATGTTATTGTTCTCTACTAGCATCGGTGTGTTATGTTATAGTTCTCTGGAAACATTGGTGTGTTATGTTTTCGTTCTCTACGAACATCGGTGTGCTATGTTATCTTTCTCTGCACACATTGTTGTGTTATGTTATCGTTGGCTGCAAATATTGTTGTGTTATGTTATCGTTGGCTGGAAATATTGTTGTTATGTTATCGTTGGCTGGAAATATTGTTGTGTTATGTTATCGTTCTCTACAACATTGGTAACACAACAGCAGCAATGACGCCCTGCTGTCAGCCTGGCCTGTGTTGATTTCTAAACTGTGGAGACAAGGAGAGGACACCTCATCTCGTAAAGTCAACCCTAATGTAGAATAGAATGATCAGAGGATATTTAAACCCAGTACCCTTCATTCCAGGCCTGGAGCCGGGAACAGGGTCAAGGTTAGCGTGTCGTCACACTTGAGTGAGCTTCCGGGACTTCAGCCAGGCACTGTGACGTCACGTGGAGCATAGACTGCTGGGTAATTAAGTCAAGTTTATGAACAAGGGCTAATAGAAGAGGGGACGGGGGTCGGATTAGCCTTCTCTGGAGTCGAAACTGAAGAAGAGAAGCATCACTGTTGAATGTAGAAGCGGGTGGGTGGGTGGATTGGTGGTCGGGGTTCGATGTTGAAGCTCAAGTTTCCCCGAGTGAAAGGCCCATGTCAGTTGGTGGTTTGACGGCTGGCGAGGTAGGCGTGGGGTGGCCAACAGTTGACAGGCAGCTCTCTCAGCCAGGCCAGCTGATGTTGACGGGGTGGGTGTGTACACGAAAGAGAACAACCGGGGCAGTGAAAGTGCCGAGAACCACTTCGGCTGATTGTTCCTTGAATGACGCAACACCAAACCCCCACCCGATGTATTCAGAAGTGAAGCCCGCAGTGAGGCAAGCCAAAGTGTAACAGTATCCAGGCCAAGACGTACATTACCGTGCGACTTTCTGCTCTGGGAGAGTTCTTGTTCCTACAGTCAGCACTGCTAGCCAAGGAGACGGTGTGTCGGATGTGTTGTGTGGACAACTAGACCATCCTATATCTGATATTTCATGCCGAGCTGATCTTGGCAAACCAGAGCTGAAGTTGCTTGACCAGTTGTGTCGGGCAGTTGGTTGGTGGCCTACATCCGTGGAGATACAGACACTGAGTGACATCTGACCTACAGGAGATCTGTGTGGAGGCCAGTCAGCTTTTAGGGCAGACTGTTTAGATAAGGAAATTTCGGCGTTCTGTGGTCTGAAGGATTAACCATCGAGGTCGCTCGCTGCTTGTCTGTCTCCAGTCTCCACCACTGATTGTCTGAGTATGGTGAGTGCACGTCCATCTCCAGCCTCTTTCTGTTAGACGTTCTCTGCCCCCTTTCTCTCTCTCTCTCTCTCTCTCTCTCTCACACACACACACACACACATCTCTCTCACACACACTCTTATCACTGTCTCTCTTACGCTCACTCTATGTCTCTCTCACACACATACACACATTATATCTCCCTCATACACTGTCTCTTTCACACACACACACACACTCTCTCTCTCTCACACACATCTCTCTCACACAATCTCTTATCACTCTGTCTCTCTTACGCTCACTCTATGTCTCTCTCACACACATACACACATTATATCTCCCTCATACACTGTCTCTTTCACATACACACTGTCTCTCTCTCTCTCTCTCTCTCTCTCTCTCTCTCTAACACACATACGCACACACTGTTTCTCTCTCTATAACACACCACACTCTGTCTCTCTCCCACATATATTCTTTTTCTATCATACTCAGCCTCTCCCTCACACACTGTATGCCACTCACATCTATCTATCTATCTATCTATCTATCTATCTATCTATCTATCTATCTATCTATCTATCTATCTATCTATCTATCTATCTATCTGTCTGTCTATCTGTCTATCAGTCTATCTATTGAAGGCAGAATTTCAGACGGGCCTGCGTGCCCAATTCTTAACCCTTTGAAAATAAAGACTTTCGTTCGTTCGTTCTATCAGAGTGTCTGTCCCCAATCTGTTTCTCCCCAGTCTATCTCTCCCCGATGTATCCCCTCTAAATGTATCGCCCTAATGTATCTCTTTCTAATGTATCTCTTTCTAATGTATCTTTTCCTAATGTGTTGTTGTACAGTGTAACAGATCCTGACTGACTGCTTCTCCTGGGTGTTGTTGTACAGAATCAATCTGACCCCACTGTATCATCTGCCTGTAAATGTCCATCAGTGAGTGCCATGTTGGGACCAGATATCAGCGGTCACGACTCTACAATCCTGTCTTTCATGTGATGTTAAGATGAAGTTGGTATTCGCAAGCTGTTTGAGCTTTCCCTAACAAGTTGTTGATTCGCTACAAGTAGCAATGCTTGTGTAGAGTACCAATAGTTTCTCTGTATGCTATCAAAAGTATAGCTATTTCTAGAGTACCTATAGCCCGCCTCATGCCCCATTAAAATGAGCCCCTGTATCGTTGCCATCAGAAGCTTCCAACATTGCCATAGCTATAAGAGTTTATTGAGGAGCAGCTGACAGAATGGATAGAACATACAGCTCCCATTCAGGTGACTCGGGTTTGAATCCTCTTTAAGGTGATTAGTTTTCTTCTGTCAGGGGGCAAAAAGAAAACCCTAACCTACACAGTTTGTGGCGACTGCACTAGCCAGGCGGCCTTAATTTCTCAGGCTCAAGACCCCCCCCCCCCGTCCTACACCGCAGGGTACTATATACAGTATCAAATAATATCTACATGACTACAGTAACAATAATGTCTACATGACTACAGTAACAATAGTGTCTAAATGACTACAGTAACAATAGTGTCTACATGACTACAGTAACAATAGTGTCTACATGACTAATGTAACAATAGTGTCTAAATGACTACAGTAACAATAGTGTCTACATGACTACAGTAACAATAGTGTCTACATGACTACAGTAACAATAGTGTCTAAATGACTACAGTAACAATAGTGTCTACATGACTACAGTAACAATAGTGCCTACATGACTACAGTAACAATAGTGTCTACATGACTACAGTAACAATAGTGTCTACATGACTAATGTAACAATAGTGTCCAAATGACTACATTAACAATAGTGTCTACATGACTAATTAACAATAGTATCTACATGACTACAGTAACAATAATGTCTACATGACTACAGTAACAATAGTGTCTACATGGACTAATTAACAATAGTGTCTAAATGACTACAGTAACAATAGTGTCTACATGACTACAGTAACAATAGTGTCTACATGACTACAGTAACAATAGTGTCTACATGACTACGGTAACAATAGTGTCTACATGACTACAATAACAGTAGTGTCTACACGACTACAGTAACAATAGTGTCTACATGGCTACAGTAACAATAGTGTCTACATGACTACAGTAACAATAGTGTCTACATGACTACAGTAAAAATAGTTTCTACATGGCTACAGTAACAATAGTGCCTACATGACTTACATTAACAATAGTATTCTACATGACTACATTAACAATAGCATCTACATGACTACAGTAACAATAGCATCTACATGACTACATTAACAATAGCATCTACATGACTACATTAACAATAGCATCTACATGACTACAGTAACAATAGCATCTACATGACTACATTAACAATAGTGTCTACATGACTACAGTAACAATAGTGTCTACATGACTACAGTAACAATAGTATCTACATGACTACATTAACAATAGTATCTACATGACTACAGTAACAATAGTATCTACATGACTACAGTAACAATAGTATCTACATGACTACAGTAACAATAGTATCTACATGACTACAGTAACAATAGTATCTACATGACTACAGTAACAATAGCGTCTACATGACTACATTAACAATAGTATCTACATGACTACAGTAACAATAGTATCTACATGACTACAGTAACAATAGCGTCTACATGACTACAGTAACAATAGCTTCTACATGACTACATTAACAATAGCATCTACATGACTACATTAACAATAGCATCTACATGACTACATTAACAATAGCATCTACATGACTACATTAACAATAGTGTCTACATGACTACATTAACAATAGTGTCTACATGACTACATTAACAATAGCATCTACATGACTACATTAACAATAGTGTCTACATGACTACATTAACAATAGCATCTACATGACTACAGTAACAATAGCATCTACATGACTACAGTAACAATAGCATCTACATGACTACATTAACAATAGCATCTACATGACTACATTAACAATAGCATCTACATGACTACATTAACAATAGCATCTACATGACTACATTAACAATAACATCTACATGACTACAGTAACAATAGCATCTACATGACTACATTAACAATAGCATCTACATGACTACAGTAACAATAGCATCTACATGACTACATTAACAATAGCATCTACATGACTACAGTAACAATAGTGTCTACATGACTACATTAACAATAGTGTCTACATGACTACATTAACAATAGCATCTACATGACTACAGTAACAATAGCATCTACATGACTACAGTAACAATAGCATCTACATGACTACAGTAACAATAGTATCTACATGACTACAGTAACAATAGTATCTACATGACTACAGTAACAATAGTATCTACATGACTACAGTAACAATAGTATCTACATGACTACAGTAACAATAGTGTCTACATGACTACAGTAACAATAGTATCTACATGACTACAGTAACAATAGTATCTACATGACTACATTAACAATAGTGTCTACATGACTACATTAACAATAGTGTCTACATGACTACAGTAACAATAGTGTCTACATGACTACAGTAACAATAGTATCTACATGACTACAGTAACAATAGCGTCTACATGACTACAGTAACAATAGCGTCTACATGACTACAGTAACAATAGTGTCTACATGACTACAGTTACGAAAGTATCCACATGGCTACAGTAATAATAGTACCTACATGGCCATAATAACATCAATGTACATAATTACGCAGTAACCATAATATCTACATGGATACAGTAACAATAGTGTCTACATTGCTACCATAACATTAATTTACATAATTATAGTAATAGCCGACTTCGTGGCGAAGGGGTTATCGATGTATATAGTTCGTAATCTGGCATACCAGCGATCAAAACACAGCTTCAGACACTTTAGCTGCAGACTGCCTTGCATTGGTTTTTTACCAAATGGTATGGATGTTGGTCGTTCAGAAGGAAATGGCAAACTATTGATCCTAAACTTGCCAAGAGACTTGACTGCAACGTCCTGTAAAGGATATGCAACTAACTTTCTAACTTTAACAGTAATAATAGCATCTACATGGCTATTATACTATTAATTTACTCATTGCTACAGTAATAATAGTATTTACATTTCTATAGTAATAATAATATTTACATTTCTAAAGTAATAATAGCATTTATATGGCAACAGTAACATTAATTACACAGGATTGTCATAACATTAGTTTACACAAGACTACAGTAATGTTAATTTACACTAGACCACAGTAACATCAGTTTACACAAGGCTACAAATAACATTAATTTACACATGGCTACAGTAATAGTAATTAACACATGGCTATAGTAATATTAATTTACTAATGGCTACAGTAATAATAGTATCTAAATTGCTTCAGTAACATTCAGTAATAATAGTATAAGATTGCTACAGTAATATTAATTTACACATGTTACAGTAATAATAATATCTAGATTGCTATAACAGTGTTATTTTCTACATTGCTACAGTAACATTAAATTACACAGGGCTACAGTAAAATTAATTCACAAATGATTACAATAACAATAGTTTTCACATTGCTACAGTAACATTCACAAATGGTTACAATAACAATAGTTTTCACATTGCTACAGTAACATTTACACATGGCTACAATAACAGTAATTTACACAAGGCTACAGTAACAATTTAGCGAACTGGCTCACACAGGACAGTGAGGACACCAGCTTCAACTACCGCCTGGGAACTCTGTGGGCCAGCATGGATCTAGACGCAGTCATCAAGTGTGAACCCAATAGCCCGCCGGGTCTCAGCTACTGCTCGCAGCCAAACCTGGACGATAGCTTCCCGCGCGACCTGTTTGGCTACGAGCCCTGGCAGGATGACCGGGGCTCGGAGCGGTCCTACCAGGGTGACGACAGTGGCAACATATCCCCCTGCAGTCTGGACAACATTCAGCTGGACTTCTGCCCGAGCTCGCTGGCCCCAGACGACGGCCAGACAGGCGAGGCAGAAGAGAGGGGCAAAGGCCGGTGCCTGGTTTGTGGCGACGTGTCCTCGGTTACCACTACGGCGTGTCTTCGTGTGAGGCCTGCAAGGCTTTCTTCAAGCGAACCATACAAGGTCAGTATCTGCTCGGTCCTTGGCTGATTGTTTGTTGTCATGGTTACTGGCTGGACGTCTGTTCCTTGACTGTATGATGATTGTCTGATGAGATGACATGATAACTGATGAGATGACATGATAACTGATGAGATGACATGATAACTGATGAGATGACATGATAACTGATGAGATGACATGATAACTGATGAGATGACATGATAACTGATGAGATGAACTGATAAGTCATTCATTGATAATGTTGCTCCTTCTTACCTTTCTTCCACAATGTCATCCGTTTGTGTCTTCTTCTTCTTTTTCTTCTTCTTCTTCTTCTTCTTCTTCTTCTTCTTCTTCTTCTTCTTCTTCTTCTTCTTCTTCTTCTTCTTCTTCTTCTTCTTCTTTATTTCCCCCCTTTACCAATGGAGTAGACGGCCTCAATCTTCTGTTGCCAAGACCTTGGTAGACTTGTTCAGGATTGGTGTAATTTTACAGCTCACGTTGTCTACGGATTGAGGTGCCCAGCCTCTCTTAGTCGCGTCACGCATGGCGGTAACTGTTCCTATTCCTTGCTTCCCTCACGGGCGCTCCTAACATCAGCTCATCTATTCCTGGCTTCCCTCACGGGCCCCCCCCCTAACATCAGCTCATCTATTCCTTGCTTCCCTCACGGGCCCTCCTAACATCAGTTCATCTATTCCTTGCTTCCCTCACGGGCCCCCTAACATCAGCGAATCTATTCCTTGCTTCCCCCATGGGCCCTCCTAACATCAGCTCATCTATTCCTGGCTTCCCTCACGGGCCCTCCTAACATCAGCTCATCTATTCCTGGCTTCCCCCACGGGCCCTCCTAACATCAGCTCATCTATTCCTGGCTTCCCCCATGGGCCCTAATACCATCAGCTCATCTATTCCTGGCTTCCCCCATGGACCCTCCTAACATCAGCTCATCTATTCCTGGCTTCCCTCACGAGCCTTCCTAACATCAGCTCATCTATTCCTGGCTTCCCCCACAGGCCCCCCTAACATCAGCTCATCTATTCCTGGCTTCCCTCACGGGCCTTCCTAAAATCAGCTCATCTATTCCTGGCTTCCCCCATGGGCCTTCCTAACATCAGCTCATCTATTCCTGGCTTCCCTCACTGGGCCCTCCTAACATCAGCTCATCTATTCCTGGCTTCCCTCACGGGCCTTCCTAAAATCAGCTCATCTATTCCTGGCTTCCCCCATGGGCCCTCCTAACATCAGCTCATCTATTCCTGGCTTCCCTCACGGGCCCTCCTAACATCAGCTCATCTATTCCTGGCTTCCCTCACGGGCCCTCCTAACATCAGCTCATCTATTCCTGGTTTCCCTCACGGGACCCTCCTAAAATCAGCTCATCTATTCCTGGCTTCCCTCATGGGCCTTCCTAAAATCAGCTCATCTATTCCTGGCTTCCCCCATGGGCCCTCCTAACATCAGCTCATCTATTCCTGGCTTCCCTCATGGGCCTTCCTAAAATCAGCTCATCTATTCCTGGCTTTCCCCATGGGCCCTCCTAACATCAGCTCATCTATTCCTGGCTTCCCTCACGGGCCCTCCTAACATCAGCTCATCTATTCCTGGCTTCCCTCACGGGCCTTCCTAACATCAGCTCATCTATTCCTGGCTTCCCCCACAGGCCCCCCTAACATCAGCTCATCTATTCCTGGCTTCCCTCACGGGCCTTCCGAACACTCAGCTCATCTATTCTGGCTTCCCCACAGGCCCCCTAACATCAGCTCAGTACAAAGTATGCCTGGCTTCCCCCACGGGCCCTCGAACAACAGCTCATCATATTCCTGCTTCACCTCACGGCCTTCCATATACATCAGCTCATCTACTCCTCTGGTTCGCCCCACAGGCTCTAACATCAGCTCATCTATTCCTGGCTTCCCTCACGGCCTTCCTAACACTCAGCTCAGCTATTCTGCTGTCCCACCCACAGCTAACATCAGCTCATCTATTCCTGGCTTCCCCACGGCCCTCCTAACATCAGCTCATCTATTCCTGGTTTCCCTCACGGGCCTTCTAAAATCAGCTCATTATTCCTGGTTCCCCCATGGGCCTCTACATCAGCTCATCTATTCCTGGCTTCCTCACGGGTCTTCTAAATCAGCTCATCTATTCCTGGCTTCCCCCATGGGCCCTCCTAACATCAGTCATCTATTCCTGGCTTCCCCAGGGGCCTCTAACATCAGTCATCTATCTGTTCCCACGGGCCTCAAGATCAGCCTCATCTATTCCTGGCTTCCCCATGGGCCCTCCTAACATCAGCTCATCTATTCCTGGCTTCCCCCACGGGCCCTCCTAACATCAGCTCATCTATTCCTGGCTTCCCTCACGGGCTCTCCTAAAATCAGCTCATCTAGTCCTGGCTTCCTCACGGGCCTTCCTAAAATCAGCTCATCTATTCCTGGTTTCCCCTCACGGTCCCTCCTAACATCAGCTCATCTATTCCTGGCTTCCCTCACGGGCCTCTAAAATCAGCTCATCTATCTGGCTTCCCTCACGGGCCCTCCTAACATCAGTCATCTATTCTCTGGCTTCCCTCACGGCTCTAAAATCAGCTCATCTATCCTGGCTTCCTTCCCCATGGCCTCCTAACATCAGCTCATCTATTCCTGGCTTCCTCACGGGCCTTCCTAAATCAGCTCATCTATTCCTGGCTTCCCATGGCCCTCCTAACATCAGCTCATCTATTCCTGGCTTCCCTCACAGGCCCTCCTAACATCAGTTCATCTATTCCTTGCTTCCCTCACGGGCCCCCTAACATCAGCGAATCTATTCCTTGCTTCCCTCACGGGCCTTCCTAAAATCAGCTCATCTATTCCTGGCTTCCCCCACAGGCCCTCCTAACATCAGCTCATCTATTCATTAAAAGTCCTATAATTTCATGTCCTGTAATCTAATGTTCTCCCCCCTCCCCCGCCCCCAATCTCTACAATTTACTGTCTTCCTGGTCTTTAATTATCCTAAAATTTACTGTCCTCCCAATGAATGCTGTTCTATAATTTACCGTTTTTCTGTCCTACCATTTACTGTCCCACAGTTCGCTGTCCCCTTATTGTTACTGTCCTACCATTTACTGTCACACAGTTGACGTCTCCTGTTGTTACTGTCCTACCATTTACTGTCCCACAGTTGACTGTCCTACTGGTCCTCGTTGTTGCTGTTCCTTGTCCTGTTCACTGTCCTCATGTCTGTGTCATGTTTACTGTCCTTGTATTTGTGTCCTGTTTACTGTTCTCAGGTCTGTTTCCTGTTTACTGTCCTAATGTTTGTGTCCTGTTTACTGTCCTCGTGTTTTTGTCATGTTTACTGTCTTGATTGATGTTTACTGGCATTTATTACTGCATGTCTTCTTGTTTGCAAGTTCGCTGTCCTTTTCCGAATTGTTTACTGACTTGTTTTTGACTTGTTTTTTCTTCCTTACTGTCCTCTTTATTTCTTGTTGACTATAATCACAGTTGTCGATCACTGCCTCTTACTTTCTTGTGTAGTGAGTTATTGTTGGTGCTGAACAGACTTCAGCTGTAGGGCAGGGTACGCGCGATCTCTGGCCTCATATAGCACACCTGGCCGTGTTACTGTCTTCGTTTACACAAGATCTGTTGTTGTTGTCTACACGTAGACATGTAGTTCTGTGAAACTGTTATGTCTACACATAGACACGAAGTTGTACATCTGTTATTGTCTACACTTATATATGAAGTTGTACATCTGTTATTGTCTACACTTATATATGAAGTTGTACATCTGTTATTGTCTACACTTATATATGAAGTTGTACATCTGTTATTGTCTACACTTATATATGAAGTTGTACATCTGTTATTGTCTACACTTATATATGAAGTTCAATCAATCAATCAATCATGTGCCATGCCGGAAAGCGTGGGCGGTCATGACTCGCCATTTCACTCGATCACCAGTGTCGTGGATCAGCTCAGTGTTCCTGTCTCTTCCATGCCATGTGGCCAAGCCATCCAGGTATTTTCCTCTCGGTCTTCCTCTTGGTCTGTTCCCCTCGATCTTGCCAGTTGTCACTAAGTTCTCCAATCCATTTCTTCTCATAACATGTCCAAAAAATTTTGACTGTCTACGTCTAATTTCTCTAATCAGTTTACGATGTTCATTTGTCTCCTGTAGTACTTGGTCATTGGTTTTTCTGTCTGTCCATGGTATTCTTTGCATTTTCCTCAGAAACCAAATTTCTGCAGCCATCAGATGCTTTTCAGCTTGACTGCTCATTGTCCAAGTTTCACATCCATACAAAAGAACAGGCTCTATGTATCCCCTCAACACTCTTTTTCTCGTTTCAATTGACATCTTTTTATTGGTCAGAATGTTTTTCATCTTGCTAAAGGCTACTCTCGCCATGGCGATTCTTGTTCTAATCTCTTCAAGGCATCTCCCATCAGATGTTATAACTGTTCCAAGATAATTGTACCGATTCACTTGTTGAAGAATATTTCCATTTACTTGTATATTACATTGTGGCACTTCTTCCTTCCTAGTGACGACATTAACCTGAGTCTTTTTACAATTTAATTCTAACCCCAGTTGCTCACTGTGTACAACAACCGCATCTACTAGTTGTTGCAGGTCCTGCGCATTGTCTGCAATTAATACTGTATCATCTGCATATCTAATGTTATTGATGTTTCGTCCTCCAATGCTGATTCCATTTATATCCTCTACATTTCTGAAAATATTTTCACTGTACAGGGAAAAAAGATCTGGAGACATCACACATCCCTGCCTAACACCTCTCTTATTTGGCTGATACTGTCCCACTTCATTATCAATCCTTATTGCAGCTTGTTGTTTCCAATATATGTTTTTTATAAGTCTAATGTCTTTCCCATCAATTTGTAGATCTGCAAGCATATCCACCATGTTGACATGTCTAACGCTATTAAAAGCCTTTGTATAGTCAATAAAGCAAAGATGTATATCCTTGTTTACTTCTATAGCACGTTCAATAACTGTTCGCAGCATATACACAGCATTTACTGTACCCTTTCCTTCTACAAACAAACATTGTTCTTCCCCTATTTCAGGTTGTATCTTCTTCCTCATTCTTTGCATGATAATTCTTAGCAAAATCTTTGTGATGTGACTCATTATACTAATTGTTCTATGTTGATCACATTCCAAGGTTCCTGATTTCTTTGGGATTGCAATAAATATAGAGTTACATAATTCAGGAGGTACATCTCCAGTATCATATAATGTGTTCAGCAGTCTGGTGACTTGATCTAGTCCAAATTCTTCTAAAGCTTTAATCATTTCTGTTGTGATGTTATCTGCACCGGTGGCCTTGCCAGCTTTCATATGCTTAAGAACATTTCGAACCTCCATCTCCAAAATTGGCGGGCCTTCATTATTAAGTCTAATATCATACTGTTCGTCTCTGTTATCATCATAAAGGTGTTTCACATAATCTGTCCATACCTGTAGAATCTGGTCTTTTTCTATTATGATTATGCCATCTTCAGTTTTTAGACACCCTGTTGATGTACTTGTTCTTTTATTAGTAAGTTCCTGAATTCTTGTGTGCACTAATTTGGTATTTTGACTGTTGTGTTGGCTTTCAATTTCTAAGCACTTTTCCTCAAGCCATGCTTCTTTTGCCTCCTTACATAATGTTCTGACTTGTCTGTAAATTTCTTCATATTTGACAGAATTATTTTTGTTGAGTCTTCTTGTTTCAATGAGGTGTAAAATTTCTTCAGTCATCCATTTCTTACGACCCACCTTCTTTAATTTTGGAATAGTTGTTTCTGCAGCTACATTGATTGAATTCTTCAACGTTTCCCATTGATCATCCACATCCTGGAATAGGATCTCTAGATCAGACAAAATTTCAAATCTGTTCTGTACTTCTATGTTGAATTTGTTTTGTATTTCCTTGTCATTACTCAATGTACACAAATCATATTTAGTGTTTCCTGTTATATACTTGACTTTCTTCCAACTTTATCCTCAATGTTCCTGTGAGTAATCTGTGGGCCACTATAACAATCAGCACTGGGAACTGTTTTTGCTATTGTTAATGCGTTTCTAAATCTTCTGCTAACCAGAATGTAGTCAATCTGGTTTCTAATCCTGCTATCAGGACTCCTCCATGTCCACAATCTTCTAGGGTGTTGTTTGAACCAGGTGTTTCCTACAATCATTTCCTGTTCTTTTGCCCACTCTACGAGTCTGTATCCTCTTTCATTTCTCTCTCCTAACCCATAGTTTCCTACTGTGTATCTAACTCCTTGATTTCCTACTTTTGCATTGAAGTCCCCTATTATGATGTTTATTTCTGAATATTTACATTTCTTTAAGGCAGACGCTATGTCATTATAAAATTCTTCTACACTATCTTCACTGGATTCTCCTGTTGGGGCATATACTTGAATAATATTTATGCTAAAAGGTCTGCCACTTAATTTAACTAGTAGAACTCTGTCCGACACGGCCCAATATCCTTGAATAGATTTTGATGTTTTCCGGTCCAGAATAATTGCCACTCCCCTATGACGATCTTCACCTCCAGAATAAATAATCTTGAAATCTTCCTCTATCTTGATGCCTGCTCCTGTCCATCTCGTTTCGCACATACCTAAAATATTAATTTTTTCCCTTTCAATTTCTTGTTTTATCTTCTCTAATTTTCCGTCTTTGTTTAACGTCCTAACGTTCCAAGTTGCTAATTTTAACGTCTCTGTCCTTGTCTTGCGATGATCGGTCTTTAAGCGAATCATGATATACTAGGCACTTTTAAAGAGGTAGTTTGCCGTTGCTTTCCTCTATGGCAGTGACCTTACTGGTCGGAGACCGCAGCCATTGACTCAAGACGAGTTCCTCTGCCTGCCGTCGTGTAACTCGAGGCCATGACCCACAAATATCTGTCTGCTGCCCTCAAAATTACATCCACCACCTGCCTTCCGTGGCTTCTTTTGAAAACTTCCAATAAAAGGAACACAATATAACATCACATAATCCACAGTGAAACACTATTCACAGGGAATCCAAAGGAAATCACACGAAATCCAATGAAAAACACTAAATAGCGTCCCTCCGAAAAGTAACGCTTCATCTTGTCGCCATTGTACCGGAAGTGGGAAGTATATGAAGTTGTACATCTGTTATTGTCTACACTTATATATGAAGTTGTACAACTGTTATTATCTACACTTATATATGAAGTTGTACATCTGTTATTGTCTACACTTATAGACGAAGTTGTACATCTGTTATTGTCTACACTTATATATGAACTTGTATATCTGTTATTGTTTACACTTATATATGAAGTTGTACATCTGTCATTGTCTACACTTATATATGAAGTTGTACATCTGTTATTGTCTACACTTATAGACGAAGTTGTACATCTGTTATTGTCTACACTTATATATGAAGTTGTGTATCTGTTATTGTCTACACTTATATATGAAGTTGTACATCTGTTATTGTCTACACTTATAGACGAAGTTGTACATCTGTTATTGTCTACACTTATATATGAAGTTGTACATCTGTTATTGTCTACACTTATAGACGAAGTTGTACATCTGTTATTGTCTACACTTATATATGAAGTTGTACATCTGTTATTGTCTACACTTATATATGAAGTTGTACATCTGTTATTGTCTACACTTATATATGAAGTTGTGTATCTCTATTGTCTACACTTATATATGAAGTTGTAATCTGTTATTGTCTATACTTATATATGAAGTTGTACATCTGTTATTGTCTACACTTATATATGAAGTTGTACATCTGTTATTGTCTACACTTATAAATGAAGTTGTACATCTGTTATTGTCTACACTATATATGAAGTTTACATCGGTTCTTGTCTACACTTATATATGAAGTTGTACATCTGTTATTGTCTACACTTATAGACGAAGTTGTACATTTGTTATTGTCTACACTTATAGATGAAGTTGTACATCTGTTATTGTCTACACTTATATATGAAGTTGTATATCTGTTATTGTCTACACTTATATATGAAGTTGTACATCTGTTATTGTCCTACACTTATATATGAAGTTGTACATCTGTTATTGTCTACACTTATATATGAAGTTGTATATCTGTTATTGTCTACACTTATATATGAAGTTGTATATCTGTTATTGTCTACACTTATATATGAAGCTGTACATCTGTTATTGTCTACACTTATATATGAAGTTGTACATCTGTTATTGTCTACACGTATATATGAAGTTGTATATCTGTTATTGTCTACACTTATATATGAAGTTGTACATCTGTTATTGTCTACACTTATAAATGAAGTTGTACATCTGTTATTGTCTACACTTATATATGAAGTTGTATATCTGTTATTGTCTACACTTATATATGAAGTTGTACATCTGTTATTGTCTACACTTATATATGAAGTTGTACATCTGTTATTGTCTACACTTATATATAAGAAGTTGTACATCTATTATTGTCTACACGTATATATGAAGTTGTACATCTGTTATTGTCTACACTTATATATGACGTTGTATATCTGTTATTGTCTACACTTATGTAGGGGGGGGGGGGGGTGGCTGCGTGGTCTCGTGGTATGGTGTCCGCCTCGAGTGCTGGAGGTTCCAGGTTCAAGCCCCGGTGATGCCGGGATCTTTTCACATGGACTTCTAGTAATAAATTTCCCCTGGTCTCTGGGTAGTGAGATCGTACGCCCGTGTGTGTGTATTGTTGCGCACGTAAAAAATCCCTTGGCAGTTGGAAATCGAAAAAGAGTAGCCTAACGGCGCTGCCCGGGCAACATTTCGAGTTAAAAATCTACCCAAAGTATTTCAGGATCCTCGGCGGTGCTACGGAGTTCGTGCACTGAGCTGAGTTTCTCCAGACTCAGGTTTGAGTTAGGAGGAGAACGGAGCACTTATGGGTTGCACCCGTGTGCCGTGATGTTGATCCTTCTACTAAACTAAACTAAACTAAACTGTCTACACTTATATATTAAGTTGTACATCTGTTATTGTCTACACTTACATATGAAGTTCTACTTGTGTATTGACCCTGAGTTGTCTACCTGTATCCACACATTGTTGTCTTCCTGTATCCACACATTGTTGTCTACCTGTATCCACACATTGTTGTCTACCTGTATCCATACATTGTTGTCTACCTTTATCCACATATTGTTGACTACCTCTATCCACACATTGTTGTCTACCTGTATCCACACATTGTTGTCTACCTCTATCCACACATTGTTGTCTACCTGTATCCACACATTGTTGTCTACCTCTATCCACACATTGTTGTCTACCTGTATCCACACATTGTTGTCCACCTGTATCCACACACTCTGACTACACCTGTCCCCCCAGGTAAAATAGTCTACACTTGTCCCCCCAGGTAACATAGTCTACACTTGTCCCCCCAGGCAACATAGACTACATCTGTCCCCCCAGGTAACATACTACACCTGTCCCCCCAGGTAACATAGACTACACATGTCCCCCAGGTAACATAGACTACACTTGTCCCCCCAGGTAACATACTACACCTGTCCCCCCAGGTAACATAGACTACACTTGTCCCCCCAGGTAACATAGACTACATCTGTCCCCCCAGGTAACATACTACACCTGTCCCCCCAGGTAACATAGACTACACTTGTCCCCCCAGGTAACATAGACTACACCTGTCCCCCCAGGTAACATACTACACCTGTACCCCAGGTAACATAGTCTACACCTGTCCCTCCAGGTAACATACTACACTTGTCCCCCCCAGGTAACATAGACTACACTTGTCCCTCCAGGTAACATAGACTACACCTGTCCCTCCAGGTAACATACTACACTTGCCCCCCCAGGTAACATAGACTACACTTGTCCCTCCAGGTAACATAGACTACACCTGTCCCTCCAGGTAACATACTACACTTGCCCCCCCAGGTAACATACTACACTTGTCCCTCCAGGTAACATAGACTACACTTGTCCCCCCAGGTAACATAGACTACACCTGTCCCTCCAGGTAACATAGACTACACTTGCCCCTCCAGGTAACATACTACACTTGCCCCCCCAGGTAACATACTACACTTGTCCCTCCAGGTAACATAGTCTACACATGTCCCCCCAGGTAACATAGACTACACCTGTCCCTCCAGGTAACATACTACACTTGTCCCTCCAGGTAACATAGTCTACACCTGTCCCTCCAGGTAACATACTACACCTGCCCCCCCAGGTAACATAGACTACACCTGTCCCTCCAGGTAACATAAGTCTACACCTGATCCCCTCCAGGTAACATACTACCCTGCCCCCGGTAAAATAGACTACACCTGTCCCTCCAAGTAACATAGTCCTACAACTGTCCCTCCAGTAACATAGTCTACACCTGTGCCTCCAGGTACATACTGACACCTGCACCCCACCAGGTAACATAACTCTACACCTGTTCCACAGGTAACATAGTCTACACCTTCCCTCCAGGTAACATGTCTACACTTTCCCCCATAAACATACTACACCTGCCCCAAAAAAAAAAAAAAAAAAAAAAAAACCAGGTACTAGACCCCTGTCCCCTCCAGGTAACATACTACACATGCCCCCCCAGGTACATAACTGCACCTGTCCCTCAGTAACATATCTACACCTGTCCCTCCAGGTAACCTACTACACTTGCCCCCCCAGGTACATAGACTGCACATGTCCCTACCAGGTAACATATTCTACACCTGTCTAGGTAACATGAGTCTACAACCTGTCCTCCAGGTAACATACTACACTTGTCACTCCAGGTAACATAGTCTATCATCTGTCCACACCAGGTAACATAGATCCTACACCTCTGTCCTCCAGGTAACATAGCTACACCTGTCCCTCCAGGTAACATAGTAACTACATCTGTCAGGTAACATAGACTACCACCTGTCCCTCCAGGTAACATAGTCTACACTGTCCCTCCAGGTACCATCGTCTCTACACCGTGTACCCCTCCAGGTAACATACTACATCCTGCGCGCGCAACATAGACTAACCTGCAGGTCACATAGTCTACACCTGTCCCTCCAGGTAACATACTACACTACACCTGCCCTCCAGTAACATAGAGTCTGACAACCTGTCCCTCCAGGTAACATAGTTCTACACTGTCCCTCGGTAACATACACAGCTGCCTCAGGTAACATAGACGACACTGGCAGGTAAGACTAGACTCAACACAATGTCACAGGTAACATACTACATCCTGCCCTCCAGGTAACATAGACTACACCTGCCCCTCCAGGTAACATAGACTACACCTGCCCCTCCAGGTAACATAGACTACACTTGTCCCTCCAGGTAACATAGACTACACTTGTCCCTCCAGGTAACATAGACTACACTTGTCCCTCCAGGTAACATAGACTACACATGTCCCTCCAGGTAACATACTACACCTGCCCCTCCCCCAGGTAACATAGACTACACTTGTCCCTCCAGGTAACATAGACTACACTTGTCCCTCCAGGTAACATAGACTACACATGTCCCTCCCAGGTAACATAGACTACACTTGTCCCCTCCAGGTAACATAGACTACACTTGTCCCTCCAGGTAACATAGACTACACATGTCCCCCCAGGTAACATACTACACCTGCCCCCCCCCCCAGGTAACATAGACTACACTTGTCCCTCCAGGTAACATAGACTACACTTGTCCCTCCAGGTAACATAGACTACACATGTCCCCCCAGGTAACATACTAAACCTGCCCCTCCAGGTAACATAGACTACACCTGCCCCTCCAGGTAACATACTACACCTGCCCCTCCAGGTAACATAGACTACACCTGCCCCTCCAGGTAACATAGACTACACCTGTCCCTCCAGGTAACATACTACACCTGCCTCCTCATGTAACATATCTCCACCTGTCCCTCCAGGTTAACATACACAACCCTGCCCCTCCAAGGTCACATAGTCTACACCGTCCCCATCCAGGTAACATACTACACCCTGCCCCTCCAGGTAACATCTACACCTGCCCCTCACGTAACATACTAACACCTGCCCCCCAGGTAACCATACTACACCTGTCCCCTCCAAGTACATATACACCTGCCCCTCCAGGTAACATAACTACACCTGTCCCTCCAGGTAACACTAAAACCTGCCCCCCCAGGTACATAGAATATAACTGTTCTCCAGGTAACTAGTCTACAACCTGTCCTCCAGGTTAACATACTACACTTCCCCTCCAGGTAACATAGACTACAACCTTGTAACCCCCAGGTAAACATAGTACTACAGCCTTGTACCTCCAGGTAACATACTACACTTGCCTCCCCCCAGGTAACATAGACTACACTTGTCCCCCCAGGTACATACTAACTACACCTGTCCCCCAGTAACATACTACACTTGTCCCCCAGTAACATAGACTACACTTGTCCCTCCAGGTAACATAGACTACACTTGTTGCCCCCAGTAACATACTACACCTTCCCCCCAGGTAACATACTACACTTGTCCCCCCAGGTAACATACTACACTTGTCCCCCCAGGGAACATACTACACTTGTCCCCCCAGGTAACATACTACACTTGTACCCCACAGGTACATATACTACACTTGTCCCCCCAGGTAACATAGACTACACTTGTCCCCCCAGGTAACATAGACTAACACCTTGTACCCTCCAGGTAACTATACTACACTTGTCCCCCCAGGTATACATAGACTACACTTGTCCCCCAGGTAACATAACTACACTTGTCCCCCAGGTAACATAGTACACTTGCCACCGCCCCCCCCCCAGGTAACATAGACTACACCTGTCCCCCAGTAACATAGACTACACATGTACCACTCCAGGTAACATAGACTACACATGGTCCCCCCGGTAACATAGACTACACTTGTACCCCCAGGTAACATACTACACTGTACCCCCCAGGTAACATAGACTACACTTGTCCCCCCCAGGTAACTAGACTACACCTGTCCCCCCAGGTAACATAGACTACCTTGTCCCCCAGGTAACATAACTACACTTGTACCCCCAGGTAACATAGACTACCCTGTACCCCCAGGTAACATAGACTACACCTGTCCCCCCAGGTAACATAGACTACACTTGTCCCCCCAGTAACATAGACTACACTTGTACCCCCCAGGTAACATACTACACTTGTCCCTCACAGGTAACATACTACACGTTGTACCCCAGGTAACATAGACTACACCTGTCCCCCCGGTAACATACTACACTTGCCCCTCCAGGTAACATACTACACTTGTCCCTCCAGGTAACCTAGACTACACATGTCCCCCAGGTAACATACTACACTGTCCCCTCCAGGTAACATAGACTACACTTGTCCCCCCAGGTAACATAACTACACTTGTCCCTCCAGGTAACATACTACACTTGTCCCCCCAGGTAACATACTACACTTGTCCCTCCAGGTAACATAGACTACACTTGTCCCTCCAGGTAACATAGACCTACACTTGTCCCCCCAGGTAACATAGACTACACTTGTCCCCCCAGGTAACATAACTACACTTGTCCCCCAGGTAACATAACTACACTTGTCCCTCCAGGTAACATAGACTACACTTGTCCCTCCAGGTAACACAGACTACACTTGTCCCCCAGGTAACATAGACTACACTTGTCCCCCAGGTAACTATACATACACTTGTCCCTCCAGGTAACATAGACTACAACTTGTCCCCCAGGTTAACATACTACACCTTGTCCTCCAGGTAACATAACTACACTTGTCCCTCCCAGGTAACATACTACACTTGTCCCCCCAGGTAACATAGACTACACTTGTACCCCCAGGTAACATAGACTACACGTGTACCCCCAGGTAACATAGACTACACTTGTACCCCCAGGTAACATAGACTACACTTGTACCCCCAGGTAACATAGACTACACTTGTACCCCCAGGTAACATAGACTACACTTGTACCCCCAGGTACATAGACTACACTTGTACCCCCAGGGTAACATAGACTACACTTGTACCCCCAGGTAACATACTACACTTGTACCCCCAGGTAACATAGACTACACTTGTACCCCCAGGTAACATAGACTACACTTGTACCCCCAGGTAACATAGACTACACTTGTCCCCCCAGGTAACATAGACTACACTTGTACCCCCAGGTAACATAGACTACACTTGTACCCCCAGGTAACATAGACTACACTTGTCCCCCCAGGTAACATAGACTACACTTGTACCCCCAGGTAACATAGACTACACTGTACCCCAGGTAACATAGACTACACTTGTACCCCCAGGTAACATAGACTACACTTGTACCCTCCAGGTAACATAACTACACTTGTACCCCCAGGTAACATAGACTACACTTGTACCCCCAGGTAACATAACTAAACTTGTACCCCCAGGTAACATAGACTACACTTGTCCCCCAGGTAACATAACTCACACTTGTACCCCCAGGTAACATAGACTACACTTGTACCCCCAGGTAACATACTACACTTGTCCCCCCAGGTAACATAGACTACACTTGTACCCCCAGGTAACATAGACTACACTTGTACCCCCAGGTAACATACTTACTACTTGTACCACTCAGGTAACATCTACACTTGTCCCCCAGGTAACATAGACTTACACTTGTCCCCCAGTAAACATACTACACTTGTCCCTCCAGGTAACATACTACACTTGTCCCTCCCAGGTAACATAACTACACTTGTCCCCCCAGGTAACATAACTACACTTGTACCCCCGCCCCCAGGTAACATACTACACTTTCCCCCAGGTAACATAGACTACACTTGTCCCTCCAGGTAACATAGACTACACATGTCCCCCCAGGTACATACTACACTTGTCCCCCCAGGTAACATACTACACTTGTCCCCCCAGGTAACATAGACTACACTTGTCCCTCCAGGTAACATAGCTACACATTGTCCCTCCAGGTACAACTACACCTTGTCCCCCCAGGTAACATAGACTACACACTGTCCCCCCAGGTAACATACTACACCTGTCCCTCCAGGTAACATAGACTACACTTGTCCCCCAGGTAACATACTACACCTGTCCCCCAGGTAACATAGACTACACATGTCCCTCACCCCCCCCCCCCCCCCCCAGGTAACATAGACTACACTTGTCCCCCCAGGTAACATAGACTACACCTGTCCCCCCAGGTAACATAGACTACACTTGTCCCCCCAGGTAACATAGACTACACTTGTCAGTGTACATAGACTACACTTGTCCCTCCAGGTAACATACTACACTTGTCCCTCCAGGTAACATAGACTACACTTGTCCCCCCAGGTAACATAGACTACACTTGTCCCTCCAGGTAACATACTACACTTGTCCCTCCAGGTAACATAGACTACACTTGTCCCTCCAGGTAACATAGACTACACTTGTCCCTCCAGGTAACATACTACACTTGTCCCTCCAGGTAACATACTACACTTGTACCCCCAGGTAACATAGACTACACTTGTCCCTCCAGGTAACATAGACTACACTTGTACCCCCAGGTAACATAGACTACACTTGTCCCCCCAGGTAACATAGACTACACTTGTCCCCCAGGTAACATACTACACTTGTCCCCCAGGTAACATAGACTACACTTGTACCCCCAGGTAACATAGACTACACTTGTACCCCCAGGTAACATAGACTACACTTGTACCCCCAGGTAACATAGACTACACTTGTACCTCCAGGTAACATAGACTACACTTGTACCCCCAGGTAACATAGACTACACCTTGTCCCCCCAGGTAACATAGACTACACTTGTACCTCCAGGTAACATAGACTACACTTGTACCTCCAGGTAACATAGACTACACTTGTACCTCCAGGTAACATAGACTACACTTGTACCTCCAGGTAACATAGACTACACTTGTACCCCCAGGTAACATAGACTACACTTGTACCCCCAGGTAACATAGACTACACTTGTACCCTCCAGGTAACATACTACACTTGTACCCCCAGGTAACATAGACTACACTTGTACCCCAGGTAACATAGACTACACTTGTACCCCAGGTAACATAGACTACACTTGTACCCCAGGTAACATAGACTACACTTGTACCCCAGGTAACATAGACTACACTTGTACCCCCAGGTAACATAGACTACACTTGTACCCCAGGTAACATAGACTACACTTGTACCCCAGGTACATAGACTACACTTGTACCCCAGGTAACATAGACTACACTTGTACACCCAGGTAACATAGACTACACTTGTACCCCCAGGTAACATAGACTACACTTGTACCCCAGGTAACATAGACTACACTTGTCCCTCCAGGTAACATAGACTACACTTGTACCCCCAGGTAACATAGACTACACTTGTACCCCCAGGTAACATAGACTACACTTGTACCTCCAGGTAACATAGACTACACTTGTACCCCCAGGTAACATAGACTACACTTGTACCCCCAGGTAACATAGACTACACTTGTACCCCCAGGTAACATAGACTACACTTGTACCCCCAGGTAACATAGACTACACTTGTACCCCCAGGTAACATAGACTACACTTGTACCCCCAGGTAACATAGACTACACTTGTACCCCCAGGTAACATAGACTACACTTGTACCTCCAGGTAACATAGACTACACTTGTACCCCCAGGTAACATAGACTACACTTGTACCCCCAGGTAACATAGACTACACTTGTCCCTCCAGGTAACATAGACTACACTTGTCCCCCAGGTAACATAGACTACACTTGTCCCCCCAGGTAACATAGACTACACTTGTACCTCCAGGTAACATAGACTACACCTGTCCCCCAGGTAACATAGACTACACCCTGTACGCCAGGTACATAGACTGACACTTGTCAGGTACATAGTCTACACCTGTCCCTCCAGGATACATCAGACTACATCTGTCCCCGCAGGTAACATACTACACCTGTCCCTCAGTCAACATAGACTATACACCTGTCCTGCCAGGTACATAACTACACTTGTCCCCCCAGTAACATAGGCTACAACATGTCCCCCATGGTAACATACTACACTGTCTCCCTCCAGGTAACATAGTCTCCACGTTGTCCCCCAGGTAACATTAGACTACACATGTCCCCCCAGGGCGTAACAGAGACTACACTTGTCAGGTAACATACTACACTTGTCACCCCGCAAGGTAACCTAGCATACACTTGTCCCTCCAGTACATAGACTACACCTGTCCCTCCAGGTAACATAGACTACACATGTCAGGTAACATACTACACTCGTCGGTACATACTACACTTGTCCCTCCAGGTAACATAGACTACACTTGTCCCTCCAGGTAAACATAGACTACACCTGTCCCTCCAGGTAACATAGACTACACCTGTCCCCCAGGTAACATAGACTACACTTGTCCCCCCAGGTAACATAGACTACACTTGTCGTAACATACGAACACCCTGTCCTACCAGGTAGCATACTACACCTGTCCCTCCAGGTAACATACTACACTGGCGCACCAGGTAACATAGACTAACCTGTCAGGGTAACATACTACACTCTGTCCTCCAGTAACATAGACCACACCTTGTCAGGAACTAACTACACTTTCCCTCAGTAAACATTACGACTGCACCAGCACAGGTACATAGACCACACTGTAGTCTCCAGGAACATAGACTACACTTGGCAGGAACATGACTACACACCTGTCCGCCATGGGTTCAACATGACTACACCTGTCCCCCAGGTAACAAAGACTACCCTGTCCCTGCCAGTAACATAGACTACACTTGTCCCCCCAGGTAACATAGACTACACTCTGTCCCCCAGGTAACATACTACACTTGTCCCCCCAGGTAAAAGACTAACACTTGTCCCCCCAGGTAACATAGACTACACTTGTCCCCCCAGGTAACATACTACACTTGTCCCCCCAGGTAACATACTACACCTTGTCCCCCCCAGGTAACATAGACTACACTTGTCCCTCCAGGTAACATAGACTACACTTGTCCCCCAGGTAAACATAGATACACTGTCCCCCCATGTAACATAGACTACACCTGTCCCCCCCAGGTAACATAGACTACACGTGTCCCCCCAGGTAACATAGACTACACTGGTCCCCCCAGGTAACATACTACACTTGTCCCCAGGTAACATGACTACACTTGTCCCCCAGGTAACATAGACTACACTGTCCCCCAGTACATACTACACTTGTCCCCCCAGGTACATACTACACGTGTCCCCCCAGGTAACATAGACTACACTTGTCCCTCCAGGTAACATAGCCTACACTTGTCCCTCCAGGTACATCGACTACACCGTCATGGGTAACATAGAACTACAGACTGCCCCCAGGTACATAGACTACAACGGTCCCCCAGGTAACATAGACTGACACTGTCAGGTAACATAGACTACACTGTCCCTCCAGGTAACAAGTAACATACTACACTTGACAGTACATAGACTACCCTGTCCCACCCCAGGTAAACATACGACACTTGTTCACCCCAGGTAACCTAGTACACTTGTTCAGGTAACATAGACTACACTGTCCATCCAGATCATAGAATGACAACTTGTCCCCCAGGAACATTAGACTAAACTGCCAGGTAACATAGACTCCACTCTGTCAGCAATAGACGAACCTGTCAGGTAACTAGATACACTTTGTACCAACCCATCAGGTAAAACATAGACTACAGCTTGGCCTCCCGAGGTACCAAACACACTGACACCAGCACATACTACACAGACAGGAACCTAGCGTGCGTGTCTCCTTCGAGGTAACAGCTCACGTCAGGTACTCTCTCGTCCACCCAGGTAACATTAGACTACACCTGTCAGGTACATAGAATACACTTTGTCCCTCCAGGTAACATACTATGCAACCTGTCAGGTAACATACTACACTTGACAGGTAAATAAGATCACTGTACCCACTCCCGGTAACATAGGACTACACAGACAGAAAAACTAGGAACCAACAGACACCCAGGTAACATAGAATCACACTGTTCCCTCAGGTAACATACTACACTTTGTCTGTCCCCTCCAGGTACATACGACCTACCGTCCTCCAGGTACACTATACACCGGTACTCACGGTACATACTAGACCGTACCCCAGGTAACATAGATACACTTGTCACAGGTACACATAGACTACACTTGTCACAGGTTGAACATAGGACTACACTTGTCCTCCAGGTACCAGAGACGTACAATCGCTCCAGCGGCGACTGTGAGATCAACAACGGTCAGCAGAGGGAGGTCGCAAGGCCTGCCAGGCATGCAGGTTCCACAAATGTCTCGGGGTTGGCATGTTGAGAGAGGGTGAGTACTTGATCCACTGTGGGAGTGTTGTGAGAGGATGAGTACTTGATCTACTGTGGGAGTGTTGTGAGAGGATGAGTACTTGATCCACTGTGGGAGTGTTGAGAGAGGGTGAGTACTTGATCCACTTTGGGAGTGTTGAGAGAGGGTGAGTACTTGATCCACTGTGGGAGTGTTGAGAGAGGGTGAGTACTTGATCCACTGTGGGAGTGTTGTGAGAGGATGAGTACTTGATCTACTGTGGGAGTGTTGTGAGAGGATGAGTACTTGATCCACTGTGGGAGTGTTGAGAGAGGGTGAGTACTTGATCCACTGTGGGAGTGTTGTGAGAGGATGAGTACTTGATCTACTGTGGGAGTGTTGTGAGAGGATGAGTACTTGATCCAATGTGGGAGTGTTGAGAGAGGGTGAGTACTTGATCTACTGTGGGAGTGTTGAGAGAGGGTGAGTACTTGATCTACCGTGGGAGTGTTGTGAGAGGATGAGTACTTGATCTGTTGCGGGAATGTTGAGAGAGAATGAATACTTGATCCATTCTGACAGTGTTGAGTGAGGGTGAGTACTTGAGCTGTTGTGGGAATGTTAGAGGGAATGAGTTCTTGATACACTGTGGAAGTGTTGAAAAAGAGTGAGTACTTGATCCACTCTGGGAGTGTTGAGAGAGGGTGAGTACTTGATCTGTTGTGGGAATGTTGAGAGAGAATGAATACTTGATCCACTCTGACAGTGTTGAGAGAGGGTGATTTCTTGATCAACTGTGGAAATGTTGAGATATGGTGAGTACTTGATATGTTGTGGGAATGTTGAGAGAGAGGTTGATTGCTTGATCTACTGTGAGAATGTTGAGAGAGAGGGTCATTTCTTGATCTACTGTGGGAGTGTTGAGAGAGAGGGTGATTACTTGATCTACTGTGATAGTGTTGAGAGAGAGGGTGATTGCTTGATCTATTGTGGGAGTATTGAGAGAGAGAGGGTGATTACTTGATCTACTGTGAGAATGTTGAGAGAGAGGGTGATTACTTGATCTACTGTGATAGTGTTGAGAGAGAGGGTGATTACTTGATCTACTGTGAGAATGTTGAGAAAGAGGGGGATTACTTGATCTACAGTGAGAATGTTGAGAGAGAGGGTGATTACTTGATCTACTGTGATAGTGTTGAGAGAGAGGGTGATTGTTTGATCTATTGTGGGAGTATTGAGAGAGAGGGTGATTACTTCATCTACTGTGAGAATGTTGAGAGAGAGGGTGATTACTTGATCTATTGTGGGAGTATTGAGAGAGAGGGTGATTAATTGATCTACTGTGAGAATGTTGAGAGACAGGGTGATTACTTGATCTACTGTGATAGTGTTGAGGAGAGAGGTGGATTGCTTGATCTATTGTGGGAAGTATTGAGAGAGAGGGTGATGACTTGATCTACTTGTGAGAATGTTTGAGAGAGAGGGTGGTTACTTGATCTACTGTGAGAGTGTTGAGAGAGAGGGTGATTACTTGATCTACTGTGATAGTGTTGAGAGAGAGGGTGATTGCTTGATCTATTGTGGGAGTATTGAGAGAGAGGGTGATTACTTGATCTACTGTGAGAATGTTGAGAGAGAGAGGGTGATTACTTGATCTACTGTGAGAGTGTTGAGAGAGAGGGTGATTACTTGATCTATTGTGGGAGTATTGAGAGAGAGGGTGATTACTTGATCTATTGTGAGAGTGTTGAGAGAGAGGGTGATTGCTTGATCTATTGTGGGAGTATTGAGAGAGAGGGTGATTACTTTATCTACTGTGAGAGTGTTGAGAGAGAGGGTGATTGCTTGACCTATTGTGGGAGTATTGAGAGAGAGGGTGATTACTTGATCTACTGTGAGAGTGTTGAGAGAGAGGGTGATTGCTTGATCTATTGTGGGAGTATTGAGAGAGAGGGTGATTACTTGATCTACTGTGAGAATGTTGAGAGAGAGGGTGATTACTTGATCTACTGTGAGAGTGTTGAGAGAGAGGGTGATTACTTGATCTACTGCAAGAATGTCGAGAGAGGGTGATTACTTGATCTATTGTGGGAGTATTGAGAGAGAGGGTGATTAATTGATCTACTGTGAGAATGTTGAGAGACAGGGTGATTACTTGATCTACTGTGATAGTGTTGAGAGAGAGGGTGATTGCTTGATCTATTGTGGGAGTATTGAGAGAGAGGGTGATGACTTGATCTACTGTGAGAATGTTGAGAGAGAGGGTGGTTACTTGATCTACTGTGAGAGTGTTGAGAGAGAGGGTGATTACTTGATCTACTGTGATAGTGTTGAGAGAGAGGGTGATTGCTTGATCTATTGTGGGAGTATTGAGAGAGAGGGTGATTACTTGATCTACTGTGAGAATGTTGAGAGAGAGGGTGATTACTTGATCTACTGTGAGAGTGTTGAGAGAGAGGGTTATTACTTGATCTATTGTGGGAGTATTGAGAGAGAGGGTGATTACTTGATCTATTGTGAGAGTGTTGAGAGAGAGGATGATTGCTTGATCTATTGTGGGAGTATTGAGAGAGAGGGTGATTACTTTATCTACTGTGAGAGTGTTGAGAGAGAGGGTGATTGCTTGATCTATTGTGGGAGTATTGAGAGAGAGGGTGATTACTTGATCTACTGTGAGAGTGTTGAGAGAGAGGGTGATTGCTAGATCTATTGTGGGAGTATTGAGAGAGAGGGTGATTACTTGATCTACTGTGAGAATGTTGAGAGAGAGGGTGATTACTTGATCTACTGTGAGAGTGTTGAGAGAGAGGGTGATTACTTGATCTACTGCAAGAATGTCGAGAGAGGGTGATTACTTGATCTATTGTTGGAGTATTGAGAGAGAGGGTGATTACTTGATCTATTGTGGGAATGTTGAGAGACAGGGTGATTACTTGATCTATTGTGATAGTGTTGAGAGAGAGAGTGATTACTTGATCTACTGTGAGAATGTTAACAGGGTGATTACTTGATCTATTGTGATAGTGTTGAGAGAGAGGGTGATTACTTGATCTACTGTGAGAATGTTGAGAGACAGGGTGATTACTTGATCTATTGTGATAGTGTTGAGAGAGAGGGTGATTGCTTGATCTATTGTGGGAGTATTTAGAGAGAGGGTGATTACTTGATCTACTGTGAGAATGTTGAGAGACAGGGTGAATACTTGATCTATTGTGATAGTGTTGAGACAGAGGGTGATTGCTTGATCTATTGTGGGAGTATTGAGAGAGAGGGTGATTACTTGATCTACTGTGAAAATGATGAGAGAGAGGGTGATTACTTGATCTACTGTGGGAATGTTGAGAGAAAGAGTTATTACTTGATCTACTGTGAGAGTGTTGAGAGAGAGGGTGATTACTTGATCTATTGTGGGAGTATTGAGAGAGAGGATGATTACTTTATCTACTGTGGGAATGTTGAGAGAGAGGGTGATTACTTGATCTACTGCAAGAATGTTGAGAGAGGGCGATTACTTTATCTACTGTGAGAATGTTGAGAGAGGGTGATTACTTGATCTATTGTGAGAGTGTTGAGAGAGAGGGTGATTACTTGATCTATTGTGAGAGTGTTGAGAGAGAGGGTGATTACTTGATCTATTGTGAGAGTGTTGAGAGAGAGAGGGCGATTACTTTATCTACTGCAAGAATGTTGAGAGAGGGTGAGTACTTGATCTACTGCAAGAATGTTGAGAGAGTGTGATTACTTTATCTACTGTGAGAATGTTGAGAGAGTGTGATTACTTTATCTACTGTGAGAATGTTGAGAGAGTGTGATTACTTTATCTACTGTGAGAATGTTGAGAGAGTGTGATTACTTTATCTACTGTGAGACTGTTGAGAGAGTGTGATTACTTTATCTACTGTGAGAATGTTGAGAGAGTGTGATTACTTTATCTACTGCAAGAATGTTGAGAGAGTGTGATTACTTTATCTACTGTGAGAATGTTGAGAGAAAGGGTGATTACTTTATCTACTGTAGGAGTATTGAGAGTATTGAGAGATAGATAGAGAGATAAGAGAGGAGAGAGAGAGAGAGAGAGAGAGAGAGAGAGAGAGATTACTTGATTCACTGTGAGAATGTTGAGAGAGGGTGATTACTTTATCTACTGTGAGAATGTTGATAGAAAGTGTGATTAGCTTTATCTACTGTGGAGATAGTTGAGAGAAGGGGATTACTTTATCTACTGTGGAGTATTGAGAGAGAGAGAGAGAGAGAGAGAGAGAGAGAGAGAGGAGAGAGAGAGAGAGAGAGGAGAGATTACTTGATTCACTGTGAGAATGTTGAGAGAGAGGGTGATTACTTGATCTACTGTGAGAATGTTGAGAGAGGGTGATTACTTGATCTACTGTGAGCAATGTTGAGAGAGAGGGTGATTTCTCTCTATAATTTATTATATAATAAATAAATAATAA
>JACEFZ010010307.1:0-247500 GCA_014155875.1 Cepaea nemoralis | reverse complement strand
TCTTTTGTTCTCTCTGTCAGTCTGTCTCTCTCTGTCTGTGACTCTTTTGTTCTCTCTGTCTCTTTATGTCTCTCTCTGTCTCTGTCTCTCTCTATCTCACTTTGTCTCTGTCTCTCTTTGTCTCTGTCCCTCTGTCTGTCTCTCTGTCCCTCTGTCTGTCTCACTCTGTATCTTTGTCGCTGTTTGTCTCTCTATTTCTCTCTCTATCTCTCTCTCTCTCTCTCTGAATTGCTCTCCTTGTTACTCTGTATGTCCTTTCTCTCTCTCTCTTTCTCTCTCTCTCTCTGTTGTTCTCCTTGTCACGTGTGATTGGGGTTTGGAGATCGTGGTGGGATGGTTGGCGAGTGGGTGGGTGGAGGATGTGTGGGAGGGTGAGTATGTGTAGGTTATGGGTGGGAGGGGATGTGGTGTGTGTGGTGTGTGTGTGTGTGTGTGGGTGCAGGATGTGTGGGTGGGGGAGATTGTGTGGTGGGTGATATGTGTGCAAGTGGGGGATGTGTGGGTGGGTGCGGGTTTTGTGTGTTGGTAAGTGCAGGATATGTGAGTTGGCGGGAATATGTATGTGTGGGATGTTGGAAATGTAGGTTGGGGGATGTGTGTTTGGCTGAGTTTTTGGGGATGTGTGGGTGTGTGGTGAAGGATATCTGGGTGGGTGAGTGTTGGTAGGTTATGGGATGGGTGGAGGATGTGTGCGTGTGGGTGGGGAGATGTGTGAAGGTGGGGGATGTGTGGTTGCATGCATGTGTGTCTGGGTGTGTGGGTGGGTGGGGGATGTGTGGTGGGTAGGAGATGTGCTGTGTGTGGGTAGGGAGATTATGTATGTGGGGGTGTGTTTGGGATGTGTGGTGGGTGGGAGATGTGTGTGTATGGGGGGGGGGGAGATGATGTATGTGTAAGTGTGTGTGGGATGTGTGAAGGGTGGGAGATGTGTGTGTATGGGTGGGGAGATGATATATGTGGAAGTGTGTGTGGGATGTGTGGTGGGTGGGCGATGTGTGTGTATGGGTGGGGAGATGATATGTGTGGAAGTGTGTGGGTAATGTGTGGTGGGTGGGAGATGTGTATGGGTGGGGAGATGATATATAAGGAAGTTTGTGTGGTTTGGGGGATTGGTGGATGGATGAGGTCATATATGTGCCTGTGGGTATGTGTGTGGTTGGGTGGTGGATGTGTGTGTGGTGGACACGCGGATGGATAGGGGATGGGTGGGTGTGTGGGGATTTGTCTCATAACATGGTAAAATGCATTGTTTATGTTTACAACATTCATTTGACAATGTTTGTTTCCTATGCGAATGTACTATGCACTGATGAACGACAGATGAGTGATTGGAAGGGCCGAATATAAGACGGGCCTGCGTGCCCAATTTGTTACCTTTCGAAAATAAAGTTTGTTCGTTCGTTCATTCTCTCTGTCTCTCTTTGTCACTCTCTCTGTTGCTCTGTCACTCTCTGTCTCTCATTGTATCTCTCTGCCTCTCTGTCTCTCTCTATCTCCCTGTCTCTCTATGTCTTTTTCTGTCTTTCTCTCTGTTGCTCTTTCTGTCTTTCTCTCTGTTGCTCTTTCTGTCTTTCTGTCTGTTGCTCTTTCTGTTGCTCTCTTTGTCGCTCTGTCTCTGTGTCTCGGAGATGTGTGTGTGGGTGGATGGGGGATGTGTGTGTGTGTTGGTGTGGGATATGTGTGTGGGTGTGGGATATGTGTGTGGGTGGGGATATTGTGTCTGGGTTGGAATGTGTGTGTATTTGGTTGGGATGTGGGTGGGGGATGTGTGGGCGGGTGGGGATGTGTGGTTGAGGGATGTGTGGTTGGGGATGGGTGATTGGGAGTGGGTGGAGGAAGTGTGGTTAGGTGAGTGTGTGTGGGTTGGGGGATGGGTGGGGGGTGTGTGTGTGTGGGTGGGGAGATGTGTGTGGGTGGGGATGTGTGCGTGGGTTGGTGCAGGATGTCTGGATGGGTGGGTTGAGATTGTGTGGGTGGGGGATGTGTGTGATTTGGTGGGGGATGTGTGTGATTTGGTGCAGGATGTGTGTGTGTTTGGTGCGGGATGTGTGGGCTAGCAGAGAGTGGATGTTTTAGTGTGTGCATATGTGTGTGAGTGTGTGTGTATGAAAGAAGGGAGAGAGAGTTGAGTGCATGCATGTCATGTAACATGATATTCCATAACTTTTGTGTATTCTCATCTTCATATCATTTAGAATGCCACTTGATTTTATCATATATAATATGAACACATGTACTTTACTGTAGAGTGTGTGTGTGAGAGAGAGAGAGAGAGAGAGAGAGAGAGAGAGAGAGAGAGAGAGAGAGAGAGAGAGAGAGAGAGAGAGAGAGAGTGTGTGTGTGTTTGCCTATCTCTATTTATGGGAGCATCACTATTTTTTATGTTACACAATGTATATGTATAATTTTTTCTCCATTTTTACATGTGTGGGCGAGGGGGGGGGGGGGGGGGGGGGGTGTCTGGGTGGGAGATATTTCTGGGTGGGTAGGGATATGTGTTTGTGGGTGGGAGATGTGTGTGTGGGTGGGGAGATGTGTGGGTGGGTGGGGAATGTGTGGTTGATGGGGTGGAGGATGTGTGGGTGGGTGAGTGCGTGTAGGTTGGGGGATAGGTGTTGGATGTGTGTGTGTGTGATTGGGTGCAGGATGTGTAGGTTGGTGTGAGGAGATTGTGTGGGTGGGTGCTGGATGTGTGTGTGGGTCGGTGCATGATGTGTGGGTTGGTGAGGGATGTGTGGTTGGGGGATGTGTGTTTGGCTGGGTGGGTGGGGGATGTGTGGGTGGGTGGAGGAATGTGTCTCATCATCATCATCATCATCAAGTGCCCTGCCAGCTGGCGTAGGCTTTCATGGCTCTCCACAGATCTCGGTCTTTGGTTTTCTGGATCGATTCTGCTGATTATATTCCTCCGTGCCACCGTCTCAATCCATCCAGCATCATTTCTCTTGGTCTGTCTCTGCCTCTCTTCCCCTCGATCTTTCCAGCTGTCACAATGTTCTCCAATGCCGCTCTTCTCATCACATGGCCGAAGAAACTTGTTTGTCTCTTTCTTATTGTTGTATATAGTGTTCTAGTTTCATTAGCCTGTTTCAGGCTGTCGTCGTTAGTTACTGTGGCAGTCCAAGGAATTCGCAAATGGGTCTCATAACATGGTAATATACATTGTTTATGTTTACAACATTTATTTGACAATGTTTTTTCCTATGTAAATGTATCATGCACTATTGATGAACAAAAGATGAGTGACTGGAAGGGCTGAATGTAAGACGGGCCTGGTGCCCAATTTGTGACCCTTTGAAAATAAAGTTAAATCAAATCAAATAAAGTTAAATCAAATCTCTCTGTCACTCTGTCTCTTTCTGTCTCTCTGTCTCTTACTGTCTCTCTCTGTATCTCTCTGTGTCACTCTCTGTATCAATCTGTTTCTTTCTGTCTGTCTCTCTCTCTGTATCTATCTGCTTTATCTCTGTCTCTCTCAGTCTGTCTCTGTCTCTGTCTATCTGTCTGTCTGTCTGTCTGTCTGTCTGTCTGTCTGTCTGTCTCTCTCTCTCTCTCTCTCTCTCTCTCTCTCTCTCTCTCTCTCTCTCTCTCTCTCTCTCTCTGTCCCAAGATGTGTCTAAAAGTATAGTGAAAATTGTAACATCACCACAAGATGTGGCTAAATGTATAATGAACATGTATAACATCACCGCTAGATGTGGCTAAATGTATAATGAACATTATAACATACCTACAAGATGTGGCTAAATGTATAATGAACATGTATAACATCTCTACAAGATGTGGCTAAATGTATAATGAACATGTATAACATCACCGCTAGATGTGGCTAAATGTATAATGAACATGTATAACATCACCGCTAGATGTGGCTAAATGTATAATGAACATGTATAACATCTCTACAAGATGTGGCTAAATGTATAATGAACATGTATAACATCTCTACAAGATGTGGCTAAATGTATAATGAACATGTATAAGATCGGGACAAGACGTGGCCAAGTCACGCTGACGTGTGTCTCTGTCTCCTGCAGGTTTCTCCAGCCTGTCCCTGGTGGATCAGATGTTACTGCTGCAGCACTCCTGGCTGCAGATCCTTATGCTGAACCTGGTCTTCCGTTCATGTCCTTACAAAGGTCACGTCTGCTTCGCTGAAGACCTCCAGGTTTCCGCAGATATGGCGCTGAGGATCTGTTTTCCCAAGGATCTGGATCTGCTGATCCGAAAGTTGTGCCAGAAGTTTACTAATCTCAGGGTCAGCCAGAAAGAGTTTGTCCTGCTCAAGGCCATCATCTTGTGTAGTATTGGTATGTTGTAGTTACATATCGTTGTCTGTGTTAAAATATGTCATCCTGTCAGTGTAACAATGGTATGTTGTAGTTACATATTGTTGTCTGTGTTAAAATATGTCATCCAGTGTGTAATGGTATGTTGTAGTTACATATTGTTGTCTGTGTTAAAATGTTTCATCCTGTGGGTGTAACAATGGTATGTCTTAGTTACATATTGTTGTCTGTGTTAAAATGTTTCATCCTGTGGGTGTAACAATGGTATGTTGTAGTTACATATTGTTGTCTGTGTTACAATGTTTCAGCCTGTGGGTGTAACAATGGTATGTTGTCAGGATCTTCTAATAGGCTCGTTGGCTAACACATGTGAGACAGTACAAGTACAACGTAATTCGACGTAAGACATAGCAACACAAGTTCAATGGATTTATTACCACATTAAATACATAACAATAGTTACAGCAATGTACAACATATAACTCACAACCACAATACAGCTCATAGGTCTGACGCTCACGATATCAGTCGTTCAGCTCACAACCACGGAGATTCACACAAACGCCTTGCTCTCGACACACACGTCCGTTCAGATGTCCAGTCCCAGCTTGGTCTGAGATTAACACACACACTGTCCACTGCCTCTCGTGGGGTCACGTGGCTTTGCGTGCGTCTGTCGTCAGCGCTGGTCGCGTGTCAGGTAAGAATCTCGCCAGCCGACAACTCTTGTCCGCCCGGGTGCCGTAACGATGTTGCTGCACACTTAGGCTCTGACATTCTCCCCGGGTACTTCAATGAAAGATGCCATCTTTCATTCATGATGTATGTATATACTGGGGTAGTGTTAATTTCATGTCAGAGACTACTCTTTCCCAGTGTTTATGCATGAAAATACATATAAGGCATAGAAACATATACACAAAAAATGTAAGTTGTATTGACATGACAAATGAAGTACAATTTTTAACCACAATTCAGGTTTCATCCCCCCTGATGCCTGGTTACCTTCATTGCAAATAATACCCAGTCAGATCGAGTAGCACCAGCTTCACGCATCTACCTCCCAGCTATTTGAAAAAAACGTAATAATATGATTGTTTTGCAACAACCATCTAGCCAGACTGAAATACGGCTTTGTATTCGTCGTATTAAACACTTAAACTCTGCCCTCATTTGGTCAGGAGCTCTTATGTTGGTTTGCAATGTGGCAGCTCTATGACATGCTTGGTGGACGCCTACCTGCTGTGCCAAACATTTGAGCAACAAAATGTCTATCTATACAATACACATTAATGAATATGTTTCAAATTATGGCCCTTGATGTAATTCACAAATGCAAGGGAAGTAATTTTGACATTTAAGAAATTCCATACATTACAATAATTATTTAATTTCTTAGCGTCATTGCTTGACGTTTCTTCATATTAACGAGAAAAAGTCGGTAATATGAATACATTAATCAAGATATAATTCTAAGATTACACTAATCAAAATAAATAAGTACCCAATTGGTATATTATATTTTATAGATTCGAAAGGATTTTACAAGTGTCATAAATTTTTGGAAATTTGTACATAGTCTGCTAATTATGTTATACTTTTTAAATTATACCGGAAATGCACACGAAACGAAAAATTTGGTTGATGTTACATTTTCTGAACACAAATGATCCGGTTTTATTTCGGAACGGATAGTAGAATGTTCTCACAGTTCGTGTCTGATGTTATAGTATGACAACGGATTATGATGGAATGTTCTTATTTCCGATGTGTTCACACATCGAACGATTTGGATCACATTCGCTGTAGAGGTGATGTAGGAGTCAATGTTCGGTCCACATTTGCACATGTTAAAATATCACGGTGAAAAAAAATCACCCACAAATGTCACAATGGTAAAGTTCGCTTTCGATAATTGGTTAAGCGTTTGTGACACTGTTGTTGGTGTCTATATACAATTAATATCGTTCTCATTCTAACACACACTACACCAATTATACTACACTCATTACATGACTTGATTAAAATAAGTATATTATACATGTCGGTCTCCAAACCGTATCACAATTTTGATTATTGACCTTACAACAGTAGGTGAATGGAAAAAAATTCACTCATTGGTGGCTGTGTTGGGCTGAGTGTAATATTACACAGTGGCACTCAGACATTGCTTACTGGGTCTGTCGGACAACGGGACAAAAGGTCGGCGATTGTATTCATTCTGCCGGGAATATGGCGAACTTCAAAACTGAAATTCTGAAGCTTCAAGGACCAGCGAGCAATCATGTTATTTGATGGTACTGTGGAATTGATATACCTTAATGGACTGTTGTCAGTTTCGATGATAAAGTGACGTCCTAGAAGATATCTGGACAGCTTTGTTACACTTTCTACTAAGGCCAATGCCTCTAACTGTGGAATGGACCAGGCCCGCTCTCGGGGTCTTAGTTTTCTTGATAGAAAACAAACGGGATGCAGGATGCCGTTGTATTCCTGCAATAGGACTGCACCGATCGCAATGGAGCTAGCATCTGTTCTCAATCTGAAAGGTAAACGAATGTTGGGCAATTTAAGGATGAGATTAGGTGTATTCTTATCAGAAAAGTGTGCCAAAATCTTTATCAAATGCATTTCGTAGGCATTCATCGTTTACAACTTTTTCGGGTTTATTCCTTGGTTGTAAGTTCGAAAAAAACCTCAGTCAGTTCTGAAAAATCAGGAATAAAGTTTCTATAATAATTAATAAGTCCCAACAAACTGCGGACTTGTTTCTTATTTGTTGGAAGTGACAGTTTTAGAATTTTGGAGACAATTTTGTTGTCTGTCATGACAAAGCCATTGGATATTCTGTACCCCAAAAATGATATTTCTTGGTAAGCCATGCTCACCTTTGAAGGCTTCACTGTTAGTCAGTGCTGTCTGATACTAGGTAGTAGTAGTAGAACGTCCTGTCCAGGTGTCAATGTTATAGTTCCGTCGTTGTCTCTGTATGGACACAGCTGTCGTCAGTATAGTGAATGATATTAGGAATGTCAGATAGGAGGAGTCGTATAGCAGACAAGGTCAGTCTGGAGTTAATGGATCTAAGGATATAGAGTGGGTTACGGTTAAAATCTTCCAAAAGGATTTTCAAATTTCATGTTGAGATCATTTTGAGTGCTATCTCCAAACCTGCCCTCGTACATGTGTGTATACATTCAATAGTTCAAAACAATAATAATACACCATGTATAGTTGTGAAATGTAATCGGTGCATGTTTGTATGATCTTTTGCAATATGTGTATATTTTCCAAATATGTAGGGTAATTTGTTGCTGATTTTTGTCAGTAATTCCACCGACTGATGTTTTACATTGTTCAGCATAGGTATTCGTATGCGTTGATTTAACATAGAGCTTCTGAGTGGCAGTAACAAAATTTGGTTCAACAGTAATGACATAAGTAACAAAGTCTGCTGGTTTGTCATGAGTAATATCATCTGTGTTGTGTCATGATGATGTGGAAATATAACTGTTTGTGAAGACATTTGTTTTGTATTTACAATCAGTAGTGCAAGTATAACTATCCACTGTGTGCACTTGGTTATGTCTGTAGTTAACAGAGAGTATAGGAGGTATAGTATATACCATGATGATTTGTGATCTTTCCACGCTGTTGTGAACTGTTTGTTTTCTGCACCTTTTTCTTTGTGCTGATACACACCAGTTTCTGTTTCTTCTTGTTCTGAGATGGTAATCACGTTGGTATGGTGTGGTATCTTGGTCTGTTCATCATGTTGTTGTATGATGAGTGGGGTAGTTAAGGTAGTATTTGTTGTGGTGTTAACTTTTTGCCTTGTGTGAGGTTTGGACTCTATGTAATCTGTCACATTTAATACATTTCCAATTAATAAATCACAACATGGATTGTCTAATAAAGCACAAGTTACTCTGCCTGATAGGAAAGGTGATTTTATATTGGCCCATGCCATGGGATATTTCTCTACTGTCCTCTGAAACAGTTTTGCAATAGATGTACTCATCTAGGTAGTCTTTAGGATCAGCTAAGGTCTTTCGAAGACCGATAAGACAAGACCCTGTGTCGCGTACACATGTGCATACTGTGTCATTGATGTAACCTTTATGGAATGTTAATTTTCCTAACGACAGTTTTGAGGTTTTGTTCAATTCCTCACTTTCTTGTTGAGCATTGACCTCTTTATATAAAGAATGAGGTTGAGTGATGTTAACAACATTATTACAATATGGTACAAAGTCTGGTGTTGTCTTCATGTCTGTGATGTTCACTTTTCTTACGTTCTTTGCTGAACTGCATTTTGAGTCTATTGCCAAGTTAGCTTCCTCATTGGCAATAGGGACAGGCGTGCCCGCATGTTAAGGTACCATTTTCATTGAAGGTATTACAGGACAGTGCATTTGTTGGCACTAAATACATCACAAGCCTGTGCCTGCATGTACAGGATGTTTTTCTGGATTTTCGTCTTCTGACGCTGAGCTATCGAACAAGGCGGCATTGGCTTTGTTGGTCATATGCCTGCCTCTACAATCCATACGATAGTGACCGTAAGCCTTGCAGAGAAAACATTTACGTGCACTTTTGAACGATCTACGTTCTACGTCTTGTCTGTTTACCATATTTTGCAAGTATGTTAGGTACCCTGGGTTTTTATCGCACATCTCGTTCAAATGGTGAGACAATTTACAGTGCGTGCATTGTCTAACTCTATCAGAGGTAGGCCTGTTTGGTTTTTGCCTACTATAGTTGTTCTCATAGTTGGCTGCTGCTACCCAGTTACTGTCAGTAGCTTCAGTGGCAAAACACTGTTATTTGCCGTATAATAGGCCGACCCACGTCTTTCCATTTCTTCCACACTTGTACATTCATTCTCCTGTAAGAACTTAGAAAAAGCTGATGGGACAGAAGAAATAACTTTATCTCGAATAATGAGATCTTCTAATTTATCATAATTTTTGTTAATTTTGGCTGATGAAGTCCATTTGCTGAAAATGTCTCGGACTAAACAGAGGTAGTCAGAGAACGTTTGAGTTGATTTTGGACTCAGTTTACTGAATTGTTCTCTGTACCCTGCCTCGTCTAACATGAATGTGCCATTATTTTAGATTTAATATAATGGTACTCTTTTCTGAGGTCTTTGGGGATGGTTTCAATGACTTTAAGAGGTTCCCCAGATAGACTCCTCATATATAGAATATTCCATTCCGAAAGTGGAACTTGGTAATGTTCCATTAAAGTCTCAAAATTTTGGGTGAAGGCTGCTATGCAGTCACCCGAGATATAGTTACGAACGATACCTTGGTACTTCTTATACTGGTTTTCTTTTTCCAGTCTTTCAGATTTCTTTGACTCTTTATTTATTGCAGTCTCAGTGTCGAGTTGTTTTATTTTCAACTGTAATTCAAGTTCTTCCTCTTACTCTGAGCTGCTATTTCTGCTTTCTTAAGTTCACTGTCTATCTCAGCTTGCTTTGTCTTTGCAGCCATTTCTACTTCGGCTTGCTTTAATGCTGTTTCTGCCTCTACTTGCTTGGCAGTTATTTCTGCTTGTTTTAGAGCTCTTTCTGCTGCTCTATCTTCGCGTTCACAGTACTCAGCGTATTTCTTCTCACTCCATTGTGTTAATTCATCACCTTCTAACTTTAATTTTAAACCCATATCGATGAAATCAAATAATGACGACATGATGGAGAAAATATGTCAATGAAAAATCAACCACACAAAATATGTTGTAAATGGTTAGTAGAAAAATAACTTACAATTGATTTGACTATACGATGCGTGCCCACTAATGCATACGTAAAGTTAAAGTGAAGAAAAATATACTCAAGTGCCCTTGGATATGATGAATGGTTGGGCAATCGGGCTAGAAAACGGTAAGGTCGTACTTCGGAACCACAAATGACCTCTACGGCAGGGTTATGGATGGTACGCAAAAAACCTGCTTTGTTTTTGGAGAGAAATAAGTTAGCGTGTGTTTGTTGGTGTGTGCCTGTAAGTCACTAAGTGTTGATTTGGTTTGGATGGCGTTGAGTATAATTGTATGTCGTAAATTTGTCGTCAACAGTGTTTCTTTCAACAGAAGTTACACTCTTTCCAAAACTCTTTGCGTTCCACAAACTCAATAAACAAAGACAATCTATCTGTATTTGAACACTCAATAACATTGATGACACATCACTTACATCAAGATGACATTCAGTAAGGACAAAGACATCAAGTTTACAAGATGGCGACAAGGTCAAAATGGTGGCAAAATCACAATGTTGACAAGGTCAAACGATGACAATTTTCACAGATCACAAATGTTTAACACGTTTACAGGATCAAACAATATGTACTGTACATTTACTAATGATCTTAAACATATTTAGACAATGTAGTAATGGATCACACTGAGACTTTTCCGATCACATGTACATCACTATAACCTTGACAAATTTTACAAGTACAAGAATTATAGTTTTAAATCACAAAGATGAACAACACACGTCTAAATATATTAGGTTCTTAAATAAAGACGAGCAACCCACGTCCACACATGTCAGGATCTTCTAATAGGCTCGTTGGCTAACACATGTGAGACAGTACAAGTACAACGTAATTCGACGTAAGACATAGCAACACAAGTTCAATGGATTTATTACCACATTAAATACATAACAATAGTTACAGCAATGTACAACATATAACTCACAACCACAATACAGCTCATAGGTCTGACGCTCACGATATCAGTCGTTCAGCTCACAACCACGGAGATTCACACAAACGCCTTGCTCTCGACACACACGTCCGTTCAGATGTCCAGTCCCAGCTTGGTCTGAGATTAACACACACACTGTCCACTGCCTCTCGTGGGGTAACGTGGCTTTGCGTGCGTCTGTCGTCAGCGCTGGTCGCGTGTCAGGTAAGAATCTCGCCAGCCGACAACTCTTGTCCGCCGGGTGCCGTAACGATGTTGCTGCACACTTAGGCTCTGACAATGTTGTAGTTACATATTGTTGTCTGTGTTAAAATGATTCATCCTGTGGGTGTAACAATGGTTTGTTGTTGTTACATATTGTTGTCTGTGTTAAAATGTTTCATCCTGTGGGTGTAACAATGGTATGTCTTAGTTACATATTGTTGTCTGTGTTAAAATGTTTCATCCTGTGGGTGTAACAATGGTATGTTGTAGTTACATATTGTTGTCTGTGTTAAAATGTTTCATCCTGTGGGTGTAACAATGGTATTTTGTAGTTACATATTGTTGTCTGTGTTAAAATGTTTCATCCTGTGGGTGTAACAATGGTATGTTGTAGTTACATATTGTTGTCTGTGTTACAATGTTTCATCCTGTGGGTGTAACAATGGTATGTTGTAGTTACATATTGTTGTCTGTGTTAAAATGTTTCATCCTGTGGGTGTAACAATGGTATGTTGTAGTTACATATTGTTGTCTGTGTTAAAATGTTTCATCCTGTGGGTGTAACAATGGTATGTTGTTGTTACATATTGTTGTCTGTGTTAAAATGTTTCATCCTGTGGGTGTAACAATGGTATGTTGTAGTTACATATTGTTGTCTGTGTTAAAATGTTTCATCCTGTGGGTGTAACAATGGTATGTTGTAGTTACATATTGTTGTCTGTGTTAAAATGTTTCATCCTGTGGGTGTAACAATGGTATGTTGTTGTACATATTGTTGTCTGTGTTAAAATGTTCATCCTGTGGGTGTAACAATGGTATGTTGTTGTTACATATTGTTGTCTGTGTTAAAATGTTTCATCCTGTGGGTGTAACAATGGTATGTTGTAGTTACTTATTGTTGTCTGTGTTAAAATGTTTCATCCTGTGGGTGTAACAATGGTATGTTGTTGTTACATATTGTTGTCTGTGTTAAAATGTTTCATCCTGTGGGTGTAACAATGGTATGTTGTAGTTACATATTGTTGTCTGTGTTAAAATGTTTCATCCTGTGGGTGTAACAATGGTATGTTGTAGTTACATATTGTTGTCTGTGTTAAAATGTTTCATCCTGTGGGTGTAACAATGGTATGTTGTAGTTACATATTGTTGTCTGTGTTGAAATATGTACATAAATGTATACATTTGTATTGCTCTAATGATTGAATGCTAATATATCCCCATGTTCACTTGTCTCCCAACATTCTGTATGTTCACTTGTCTCCCAACATTCTGTATGTTCACTTGTCTCCCAACATTCTGTATGTTCACTTGTCTCCCAACATTCTGTATGTTCACTTGTCTCCCAACATTCTGTATGTTCACTTGTCTCCCAACATTCTGTATGTTCACTTGTCTCCCAACATTCTGTATGTTCACTTGTCCCAACATTCTGTATGTTCACTTGTCTCCCAACATTCTGTATGTTCACTTGTCTCCCAACATTCTGTATGTTCACATTGTCTCCCAACATTCTGTATGTTCACTTGTCTCCCAACATTCGGTATGTTCACTTGTCCCACCATTCTGTATGTTCACTTGTCTCCAACATTCTGTATGTTCACTTGTATCCCAACATTCTGTATGTTCACTTGTCTCCCAACATTCTGTATGTTCACTTGTCTCCCAACATTCTGTATGTTCACTTGTCCCCAACATTCTGTATGTTCACTTGTCTCCCAACATTCTGTATGTTCACTTGTCTCCCAACATTCTGTATGTCACTTGTCACCCAACATTCTGTATGTTCACTTGTCTCCCAACATTCTGTATGTTCACTTGTCTCCAACATTCTGTATGTTCACTTGTCTCCAACATTCTGTATGTTCACTTGTCACCCAACATTTCTGTATGTTCACTTGTCACCCAACATTCTGTATGTTCACTTGTCTCCCAACATTCTGTATGTTCACTTGTCTCCCAACATTCTGTATGTTCACTTGTCCCAACATTCTGTATGTTCACTTGTCTCCCAACATTCTGTATGTTCACTTGTCTCCCAACATTCTGTATGTTCACTTGTCTCCCAACATTCTGTATGTTCACTTGTCTCCCAACATTCTGTATGTTCACTTGTATCCCAACATTCTGTATGTTCACTTGTCTCCCAACATTCTGTATGTTCACTTGTCTCCCAACATTCTGTATGTTCACTTGTCTCCCAACATTCTGTATGTTCACTTGTCTCCCAACATTCTGTATGTTCACTTGTCCCAACATTCTGTATGTTCACTTGTCTCCCAACATTCTGTATGTTCACTTGTCTCCCAACATTCTGTATGTTCACTTGTCTCCCAACATTCTATATGTTCACTTGTCTCCCAACATTCTGTATGTTCACTTGTCTCCCAACATTCTGTATGTTCACTTGTCCCAACATTCTGTATGTTCACTTGTATCCCAACATTCTGTATGTTCACTTGTCTCCCAACATTCTATATGTTCACTTGTCTCCCAACATTCTGTATGTTCACTTGTCTCCCAACATTCTGTATGTTCACTTGTCCCAACATTCTGTATGTTCACTTGTCTCCCAAAATTCTGTATGTTTACTTGTCTCCCAAAATTCTGTATGTTTACTTGTCTCCCAACATTCTGTATGTTTACTTGTCTCCCAAAATTCTGTATGTTTACTTGTCTCCCAACATTCTGTATGTTTACTTGTCTCCCAAAATTCTGTATGTTTACTTGTCTCCCAACATTCTGTATGTTTACTTGTCTCCCAAAATTCTGTATGTTTACTTGTCTCCCAACATTCTGTATGTTTACTTCACTTGTCTCCCAACATTCTGTATGTTTACTTCACTTGTCTCCCAAAATCTGTATGTTTACTTGTCTCCCATCATTCTGTATGTTCACTTGTCTCCCAACATTCTGTATGTTTACTTCACTTGTCTCCCACATTCTGTATGTTCACTTGTCTCCCAACATTCTGTATGTTTATTTGTCTCCCAACATTCTGTATGTTTACTTCACTTGTCTCCCAACATTCTGTATGTTCACTTGTATCCCAACATTCTGTATGTTCACTTGTCTCCAAACATTCTGTATGTTCACTTGTCTCCCAACATTCTGTATGTTCACTTGTCCCACCATTCTGTATGTTCACTTGTCTCCCAACATTCTGTATGTTCACTTGTCTCCCAACATTCTGTATGTTCACTTGTCTCCAAACATTCTGTATATTTACATGTCTCCCAACATTCTGTATGTTTACTTGTCTCCCAACATTCTGTATGTTTACTTGTCTCCCACCATTCTGTATGTTTACTTCACTTGTCTCCCAACATTCTGTATGTTCACTTGTCTCCCAACATTCTGTATGTTTACTTGTCTCCCAACATTCTGTATGTTTACTTCACTTGTCTCCCAACATTCTGTATGTTCACTTGTATCCCAACATTCTGTATGTTCACTTGTCTCCAAACATTCTGTATGTTCACTTGTCTCCCAACATTCTGTATGTTCACTTGTCCCACCATTCTGTATGTTCACTTGTCTCCCAACATTCTGTATGTTCACTTGTCTCCCAACATTCTGTATGTTCACTTGTCTCCCAACATTCTGTATGTTTACTTGTCTCCCAACATTCTGTATGTTTACTTCACTTGTCTCCCAACATTCTGTATGTTCACTTGTATCCCAATCATTCTGTATGTTCACTTGTCTCCAAACATTCTGTATGTTCACTTGTCTCCCAACATTCTGTATGTTCACTTGTCCCACCATTCTGTATGTTCACTTGTCTCCCAACATTCTGTATGTTCACTTGTCTCCCAACATTCTGTATGTTCACTTGTCTCCCAACATTCTGTATGTTCACTTGTCTCCCAGCATTCTGTATGTTTACTTGTCTCCCAACATTTTGTATGTTCACATGTCTAACAGCATTCTGTATGTTCACATGTCTCCCAACATTCTATATGTTCACTTGTCTCCCAACATTCTGTATGTTCACTTGTCTCCCAACATTCTGTATGTTCACTTGTCTCCCAACATTCTGTATGTTCACTTGTCCCACCATTCTGTATGTTCACTTGTCTCCCAACATTCTGTATGTTCACTTGTATCCCAACATTCTGTATGTTCACTTGTCTCCCAACATTCTGTATGTTCACTTGTCTCCCAACATTCTGTATGTTCACTTGTCCCAACATTCTGTATGTTCACTTGTCTCCCAACATTCTGTATGTTCACTTGTCTCCCAACATTCTGTATGTTCACTTGTCACCCAACATTCTGTATGTTCACTTGTCTCCCAACATTCTGTATGTTCACTTGTCTCCCAACATTCTGTATGTTCACTTGTCTCCCAACATTCTGTATGTTCACTTGTCACCCAACATTCTGTATGTTCACTTGTCACCCAACATTCTGTATGTTCACTTGTCTCCCAACATTCTGTATGTTCACTTGTCTCCCAACATTCTGTATGTTCACTTGTCCCAACATTCTGTATGTTCACTTGTCTCCCAACATTCTGTATGTTCACTTGTCTCCCAACATTCTGTATGTTCACTTGTCTCCCAACATTCTGTATGTTCACTTGTCTCCCAACATTCTGTATGTTCACTTGTATCCCAACATTCTGTATGTTCACTTGTCTCCCAACATTCTGTATGTTCACTTGTCTCCCAACATTCTGTATGTTCACTTGTCTCCCAACATTCTGTATGTTCACTTGTCTCCCAACATTCTGTATGTTCACTTGTCCAACATTCTGTATGTTCACTTGTCTCCCAACATTCTGTATGTTCACTGTCTCCCAACATTCTGTATGTTCACTTGTCTCCCAACATTCTATATGTTCACTTGTCTCCCAACATTCTGTATGTTCACTTGTCTCCCAACATTCTGTATGTTCACTTGTCCCAACATTCTGTATGTTCACTTGTATCCCAACATTCTGTATGTTCACTTGTCTCCCAACATTCTATATGTCACTTGTCTCCAACATGCTGTATGTTTCACTTGTCTCCCACTGCTGGTAAAAGTTCACTTTGTCTCCAACATCTGTATGTTTAGTTCATATTGTCCCAACATTCTGTAATGTTCACTGTAACCCAACATTCGGTGTGTTCACTTGTCTCCAAACATTCGGTATGTTCACTTGTGCTCCCAACAAGCGGTATGTGCACAATTGTCCCAACATTCTGTATGTTCACTTGTCCCAACATCTGTATGTTCACTTGTCCCAACATTCTGTATGTTCACTTGTCTCCCAACATTCTGTATGTTCACATTGTCTCCCAACATTCTGTATGTTCACTTGGTCTCCCAACATTCTATTTTCACTTGTCTCCCAACATTCTGGTATTCACTTGTCTCCCTCATTCTGTATGTTCACTTGTATCCCAACATTCTGTATGTTCACTTGTCTCCCAACATTCTGTATGTTACTCCTGTCTCCCAACATGTGTAATGTCACTTGTCTCCACATTCTGTATGTTCACTTGTCTCCCAACATTCTGTATGTTCACTTGTCTCCCAACATTCTGTATGTTCACTTGTCCCAACATTCTGTATGTTCACCTTGTCTCAACATTCTTATGTTCACTTTATCCAACATTCTGTATGTTCACTTGTCTCCCACCTTCGTAGTTACTTCACTTGTCTCCCACATTGTGTAGTTCACTTTGTCCCCAACATTCTGTATGTTCACTTGTCACCCAACATTCTGTATGTTCACTTGTCCTCCCAACATTCTGTATGTTCACTTGTCCCAACATTCTGTATGTTCACTTGTCTCCCAACATTCTGTATGTTCACTTGTCTCCCAACATTCTGTATGTTCACTTGTCTCCACCATTCTGTATGTTCACTTGTCTCCCAACATTCTGTATGTTCACTTGTCCCCACATTCTGTATGTCACTTGTCCCAACATTCTGTATATGTTCACTTGTCTCCCAACATTCTGTATGTTCCTTTGTCTCCCAACATTCTGTATGTTCACTTTGTCTCACCAACATTCTGTATGTTCACTTGTCCAACATTCTGTATGTCACTTGTCTCCCAACATTCTGTATGTTCACTGTCTTCCCAACATTCTGTATGTTTACTTGTCTCCCAACCATTCTGGTATGTTCACTTGTCTCCCAACATTCTGTATGTCACTTGTCTGCCAACATTCTGTATGTTCACTTGTCCCCAACATTCTGTATGTTTACTTCACTTGTCTCCCAACATTCTGTATGTTCACTTGTCTCCCACATTGTATGTTCCACTGTCCTCCCAACATCTGTATGTCACTTGTCTCCCAACATTCTGTATGTTCACTTGTCTCCAACATTCTGTATGTTCACTTGTCTCCCACATTCTGTATGTTCACTTGTCTCCCAACATTCTGTATGTTCACTGTGTCTCCCAACATTCTGTATGTTCACTTGTCCCAACATTCTGTATGTTCACTTGTCTCCCAACATTCTGTATGTTCACTTGTCTCCCAACATTCTGTATGTTCACTTGTCTCCCAACATTCTGTATGTTCACTTGTATCCCAACATTCTGTATGTTCACTTGTCTCCAACCATTCTGTATGTTCACTTGTATCCCAACATTCTGTATGTTCACTTGTCTCCCACCATTCTGTATGTTCACTTGTCTCCCAACATTCTGTATGTTTCACTTGTCCCAACATTCTGTAGTTCACTTGTCCCCAACATTCTGTATGTTCACTGGTCTCCCAACATTTGTATGTTTCACTTGTCTCCACACTTCTGTATGTTTACTTCATTGTCTCCCAACATTCTGTATGTTCACTTGTCTCCCACATTCTGTATGTTCACTTGTCAACCAACATTCTGTATGTTTACTTCACTTGTCACCCAACATTCCTGTATGTTCATTGTCTCCCACCATTCTGTATGTTCCTTCATGTCTCCCAACATTCTGTATGTTTAGTCACTTGTCACCCAACATTCGTATGTTTTTCACTTGTCACCCACATTCTGTATGTTGACTTCATCTTGTCAGCCCCATTCTGTATGTTTACTTCACTTGTCACCCAATTCTGTATGTTCACTTGTCTCCCACCATTCTGTATGTTCACTTGTCTCCAACCATTCTGTAGGTTTACTTCACTTGTCCTCCCAACATTCTGTATGTTCACAGTGTCTCCCAACATTCTGTATGTTTACTTGTCTCCCAACATTCTGTATGTTCTTCACTTGTCTCCCAACATTCTTTATGTTCACTTGTCACCCAACATTCTGTATGTTCACTGTCTCCCAACATTCTGTATGTTCACTTTGTATCCCAACATTCTGTATGTTCTTTGTCTCCCATCATTCTGTATGTTCACTTGGTATCCCAACATCTGTATGTTCACTTGTCCCACATTCTGTATGTTCACTTGTATCCCAACATTCTGTATGTTCACTTGTCTCCCAACCATTCTGTATGTTTACTTGTCTCCCACCATTCGTATGTTTACTTCACTTGTCTCCCAACATTTTGTATGTTCACTTGTCTGCCAACATTATGTATGTTCACTTGTCACCCAACATTCTGTATGTTTACTTCACTTGTCTCCCAACATTGTGTATGTTCACTTGTCTCCCAACATGTGTTATGTTCACTTGTCTCCCACACTTCTGTATGTTCACTTATATCCCACACATTCTGTATGTTCACTTGTCTCCCACCATTTCTGTATGTTCAATTGTCTCCCACAATTCTGTATGTTCACTTGGTCTCCCACCATTCTGTATGTTCACTTGTCTCCCAGCATTCTGTATGTTCACTTGTCTGCCAACATTCTGTATGTTCACCTTGTATCCCAATTCTGTATGTTCACTTGTATCCCAACATTCTGTATGTTCACTTGTCCTCCCAACATTCTGTATGTTCACTTGTCTCCCAACATTCTGTATGTTCACTGTCTCCCACCATTCTGTATGTTCACTTGTCTCCCACCATTCTGTATGTTCACTTGTCTCCCACCATTCTGTATGTTTACACTTGTCTCCCACATTCTGTATGTTCACTTGTCTCCCAACATTCTGTATGTTCACTTGTCTCCCAACATTCTGTATGTTTTCACTTGTCTCCCACATTCTGTATGTTCACTTGTCTCCCACATTCTGTATGTTACTTGTCTCCCAACATTCTGTATGTTCACTTGTCTCCCAACATTCTGTATGTTCACTTGTCCCAACATTCTGTATGTTTACTTCACTTGTCTCCCAACATTCTGTATGTTCACTTGTCTCCCACATTCTGTATGTTCACTTGTCTCCCAACATTCTGTATGTTTACTTCACTTGTCCCCAACATTCTGTATGTTACTTCACTTGTCACCCAACATTCTGTATGTTACTTCACTTGTCTCCAACATTCTGTATGTTTACTTCACTTGTCACCCAACATTCTGTATGTTCACTTGTCTCCACATTCTGTATGTTCACTTGTCTCCCACATTCTGTATGTTTACTTCACTTGTCTCCCAACATTCTGTATGTCACAATTGTCTCCCAACATTCTGTATGTTCACTTGTCCCCCAACATTCTTTATGTCACTTGTCTCCCAACATTCTGTATGTTCACTTGTCTCCCAACATTCTGTATGTTCACTTGTCTCCCAACATTCTGTATGTTCACTTGTATCCCAACATTCTGTATGTTTACTTCACTTGTCTCCCAACATTCTGTATGTTCACATGTCTCCCAACATTCTGTATGTTCACTTGTCTCCCAACATTCTGTATGTTTACTTGTCTCCCAACATTCTGTATGTTCACTTGTCTCCCCACATTTTATGTTCACTGTCTCCCAACATTCTGTATGTTCACTTGTATCCCAACATTCTGTATGTTCACTTGTCTCCCAACATTCTGTATGTTCACTTGTCTCCCAACATTCTATATGTTCACTTGTCTCCCAACATTCTGTATGTTCACTTGTCTCCCAACATTCTGTATGTTCACTTGTCCCAACATTCTGTATGTTCACTTGTCTCCCAAAATTCTGTATGTTTACTTGTCTCCCAAAATTCTGTATGTTTACTTGTCTCCCAACATTCTGTATGTTTACTTGTCTCCCAAAATTCTGTATGTTTACTTGTCTCCCAACATTCTGTATGTTTACTTGTCTCCCAAAATTCTGTATGTTTACTTGTCTCCCAACATTCTGTATGTTTACTTGTCTCCCAAAATTCTGTATGTTTACTTGTCTCCCAACATTCTGTATGTTTACTTCACTTGTCTCCCAACATTCTGTATGTTTACTTCACTTGTCTCCCAAAATCTGTATGTTTACTTGTCTCCCATCATTCTGTATGTTCACTTGTCTCCCACCATTCTGTATGTTTACTTCACTTGTCTCCCAACATTCTGTATGTTCACTTGTCTCCCAACATTCTGTATGTTTACTTGTCTCCCAACATTCTGTATGTTTACTTCACTTGTCTCCCAACATTCTGTATGTTCACTTGTATCCCAACATTCTGTATGTTCACTTGTCTCCAAACATTCTGTATGTTCACTTGTCTCCCAACATTCTGTATGTTCACTTGTCCCACCATTCTGTATGTTCACTTGTCTCCCAACATTCTGTATGTTCACTTGTCTCCCAACATTCTGTATGTTCACTTGTCTCCAAACATTCTGTATATTTACATGTCTCCCAACATTCTGTATGTTTACTTGTCTCCCAACATTCTGTATGTTTACTTGTCTCCCACCATTCTGTATGTTTACTTCACTTGTCTCCCAACATTCTGTATGTTCACTTGTCTCCCAACATTCTGTATGTTTACTTGTCTCCCAACATTCTGTATGTTTACTTCACTTGTCTCCCAACATTCTGTATGTTCACTTGTATCCCAACATTCTGTATGTTCACTTGTCTCCAAACATTCTGTATGTTCACTTGTCTCCCAACATTCTGTATGTTCACTTGTCCCACCATTCTGTATGTTCACTTGTCTCCCAACATTCTGTATGTTCACTTGTCTCCCAACATTCTGTATGTTTACTTGTCTCCCAACATTCTGTATGTTTACTTCACTTGTCTCCCAACATTCTGTATGTTCACTTGTCTCCCAACAATCTTATGTTCACTTGTCTCCCAACATTCTGTATGTTCACTTGTCTCCCATCATTCTGTATGTTCACTTGTATCCCAACATTCTGTATGTTCACTTGTCTCCCACCATTCTGTATGTTTACTTCACTTGTCTCCCAACAGTGTGTATGTTCACTTGTCTGCCAACATTCTGTATGTTCACTTGTCACCCATCATTCTGTATGTTCACTTGTATCCCAACATTCTGTATGTTCACTTGTCCCAACATTCTGTATGTTCACTTGTCCCAACATTCTCTATGTTCACTTGTATCCCAACATTCTGTATGTTCACTTGTCTCCCACCATTCTGTATGTTTACTTCACTTGTCTCCCAACATTGTGTATGTTCACTTGTCTGCCAACATTCTGTATGTTCACTTGTCACCCATCATTCTGTATGTTCACTTGTATCCCAACATTCTGTATGTTCACTTGTCCCAACATTCTGTATGTTCACTTGTATCCCAACATTCTGTATGTTCACTTGTCTCCCACCATTCTGTATGTTCACTTGTCTTCCACCATTCTGTATGTTTACTTCACTTGTCTCCCATCATTCTGTATGTTCACTTGTACCCCAACATTCTGCATGTTCACTTGTCCCAACATTCTGTATGTTCACTTGTATCCCAACATTCTGTATGTTCATTTGTCTCCCATCATTCTGTATGTTCACTTGTATCCCAACATTCTGTATGTTCACTTGTCCCAACATTCTGTATGTTCACTTGTATCCCAACATTCTGTATGTTCACTTGTCTCCCACCATTCTGTATGTTTACTTGTCTCCCACCATTCTGTATGTTTACTTCACTTGTCTCCCAACATTTTGTATGTTCACTTGTCTGCCAACATTATGTATGTTCACTTGTCACCCAACATTCTGTATGTTTACTTCACTTGTCTCCCAACATTGTGTATGTTCACTTGTCTCCCAACATTGTGTATGTTCACTTGTCTCCCACACTTCTGTATGTTCACTTATATCCCAACATTCTGTATGTTCACTTGTCTCCCACCATTCTGTATGTTCACTTGTCTCCCACAATTCTGTATGTTCACTTGTCTCCCACCATTCTGTATGTTCACTTGTCTCCCAGCATTCTGTATGTTCACTTGTCTGCCAACATTCTGTATGTTCACTTGTATCCCAACATTCTTTATGTTCACTTGTATCCCAACATTCTGTATGTTCACTTGTCTCCCAACATTCTGTATGTTCACTTGTATCCCAACATTCTTATGTTCACTTGTCTCCCACCATTCTGTATGTTCACTTGTCTCCCACCATTCTGTATGTTCACTTGTCTCCCACCATTCTGTATGTTTACTTCACTTGTCTCCCAACATTGTGTATGTTCACTTGTCTCCCAACATTCTGTATGTTCACTTGTCACCCAACATTCTGTATGTTTACTTCACTGGTCTCCCAACATTGTGTATGTTCACTTGTCTCCCACACTTCTGTATGTTTACATGTCTCCCAACATTCTGTATGTTCACATTTCTCCAACATTCTGTATGTTCACTTGTCAACCAACATTCTGTATGTTTACTTCACTTGTCACCCAACATTCTGTATGTTCACTTGTCACCCACCATTCTGTATGTTTACTTCACTTGTCTCCCAACATTCTGTATGTTTACTTCACTTGTCACCCAACATTCTGTATGTTTACTTCACTTGTCACCCAACATTCTGTATGTTTACTTCACTTGTCATCCACCATTCTGGATGTTTACTTTACTTGTCACCCAATATTCTGTATGTTCACTTGTCTCCCACCATTCTGTATGTTCACTTGTCTCCCAACATTCTGTATGTTCACTTGTCCCAACATTCTGTATGTTCACTTGTCTCCCAACATTCTGTATGTTCACTTGTCTCCCAACATTCTGTATGTTCACTTGTCTCCCAACATTCTGTATGTTCACTGTCCCAACCTTCTGTATGTTCCTTCTCCCAACATTCTGTATGTTTCACTTGTCTCCCAACATTCTGTATGTTCACTTGTCTCCCAACATTCTGTATGTTCACTTGTCTCCCAACATTCTGTATGTTCACTTGTCTCCCAACATTCTGTATGTTCACTTGTCTCCCAACATTCTGTATGTTCACTTGTCTCCCAACATTCTTATGTTCACTTGTCTCCCAACATTCTGTATGTTCACTTGTCTCCCAACATTCTGTATGTCACTTGTCTCCCAACATTCTGTATTTTTCACTTGTCTCCCAACATTCTGTATGTTCACTTGTCTCCCAACATTCTGTAGTGTTCACTTGTCTCCCAACATTCTGTATGTTCACTTGTCTCCCAACATTCTGTATGTTCACTTGTCCCAACATTCTGTATGTTCACTTGTCTCCCAAAATTCTGTATGTTTACTTGTCTCCCAAAATTCTGTATGTTTACTTGTCTCCCAACATTCTGTATGTTTACTTGTCTCCCAAAATTCTGTATGTTTACTTGTCTCCCAACATTCTGTATGTTTACTTGTCTCCCAAAATTCTGTATGGTTTACTTGTCTCCCAACATTCGTATGTTTACTTGTCTCCCAAAATTCTGTATGTTACTTGTCTCCCAACATTTGTATGTTTACTTCACTTGGGTCTCCCAACATTCTGTATGTTACTTCACTTGTCTCCCAAAATCTGTATGTTTACTTGTCCTCCCATCATTCTGTATGTTCACTTGTCTCCCACCATTCTGGTATGTTTACTTCACTTGTCTCCCAACATTCTGTATGTTCACTTGTCTCCCAACATTCTGTATGTTTACTTGTCTCCCACATTCTGTATGTTTACTTCACTTGTCTCCCAACATTCTGTATGTTCACTGTATCCCAACATTCTGTATGTTCACTTGTCTCCAAACATTCTGTATGTTCACTTGTCTCCCAACATTCTGTATGTTCACTTGTCCCACCATTCTGTATGTTCACTTGTCTCCCAACATTCTGTATGTTCACTTGTCTCCCAACATTCTGTATGTTCACTTGTCTCCAAACATTCTGTATATTTACATGTTCTCACCAACAATTCTGTATGTTTACTTGTCTCCCAACATTCTGTATGTTTACTTGTCTCCCACCATTCTGTATGTTTACTTCACTTGTCTCCCAACATTCTGTATGTTCACTTGTCTCCCAACATTCTGTATGTTTACTTGTCTCCCAACATTCTGTATGTTCACTTGTATCCCAACATTCTGTATGTTCACTTGTATCCCAACATTCTGTATGTTCACTTGTCTCCAAACATTCTGTATGTTCACTTGTCTCTCAACATTCTGTATGTTCACGTTGTCCCAACATTCTGTATGTTCACTTGTCTCCCAACATTCTGTATGTTCACTTGTCTCCCAACATTCTGTATGTTTACTTGTCTCCCAACATTCTGTATGTTTACTTCACTTGTCTCCCAACATTCTGTATGTTCACTTGTCTCCAACAATCTTATGTTCACTTGTCTCCCACATTCTGTATGTTTCACTTGTCTCCCATCATTCTGTATGTTCACTTGTATCCCAACATTCTGTATGTTCACTGTCTCCCACCATTCTGTATGTTTACTTCACTTGTCTCCCAACAGTGTGTATGTTCACTTGTCTGCCAACATTCTGTATGTTCACTTGTCACCCATCATTCTGTATGTTCACTTGTATCCCAACATTCTGTATGTTCACTTGTCCCAACATTCTGTATGTTCACTTGTCCCAACATTCTCTATGTTCACTTGTATCCCAAACATTCTGTATGTTCACTTGTCTCCCACCATTCTGTATGTTTACTTCACTTGTCTCCCAACATTGTGTATGTTCACTTGTCTGCCAACATTCTGTATGTTCACTTGTCACCCATCATTCTGTATGTTCACTTGTATCCCAACATTCTGTATGTTCACTTGTCCCAACATTCTGTATGTTCACTTGTATCCCAACATTCTGTATGTTCACTTGTCTCCCACCATTCTGTATGTTCACTTGTCTTCCACCATTCTGTATGTTTACTTCACTTGTCTCCCATCATTCTGTATGTTCACTTGTACCCCAACATTCTGCATGTTCACTTGTCCCAACATTCTGTATGTTCACTTGTATCCCAACATTCTGTATGTTCATTTGTCTCCCATCATTCTGTATGTTCACTTGTATCCCAACATTCTGTATGTTCACTTGTCCCAACATTCTGTATGTTCACTTGTATCCCAACATTCTGTATGTTCACTTGTCTCCCACCATTCTGTATGTTTACTTGTCTCCCAACCATTCTGTATGTTTACTTCAACTTGTCTCCCAAACTTCTGTATGTTCACTTGTCTGCCAACATTCTGTATGTTCACTTGTCACCCAACATTCTGTATGTTTACTTCACTTGTCTCCCAACATTCTGTATGTTCACTTGTCTCCCAACATTGTATGTTTCACTTGTCTCCCACCATTCTGTAGTTCACTTGTCTCCCACACTTCTGTATGTTCACTTGTATCCCAACATTCTGTATGTTCACTTGTCTCCCAACATTCTGTATGTTCACTTGTCTCCCACAATTCTGTATGTTCACTTGTCCCCCACCATTCTGTATGTTCACATGTCTCCCAACATCTGTATGTTCACTTGTCTCCCACATTCTGTATGTTCACTTGTATCCCAACATTCTGTATGTTCACATTGTCTCCCAACATTCTGTATGTTCACTTGTCTCCCACATTCTGTATGTTTCCTCCTCACCCTCTCCCCCCATTCCTCCCTCCCTCCTCCCCTACACCCAACATTCTGTATGTTCACTTGTCTCCCAACATTCTGTATGTTTACACTTGTCTCCCACATTCTGTATGTTCACTTGTCTCCACCATTCTGTATGTTCACTTGTCTCCCAACATTCTGTATGTTTACGTCACTGTCTCCCAACATTCTGTATGTTCACTTGTCTCCACTTCTGTATGTTCATCTCCCAACATTCTGTATGTTCACTTGTCTCCCCACATTCTGTACACCCCCACATTCTGTATGTTTACTTCACCGTGTCTCTTATGTTCACAACCCCAACATTGTATGTATGTTCCTTGTCTCCCCACACATCTGTATGTTCACTTGTCTCCCAACATTCTGTATGTTCACATTTCTCCAACATTCTGTATGTTTCACTTGTCTCCCAACATTCTGTATGTTTACTTCACGTGTCCCAACATTCTGTATGTTCACTTGTCTCCACCATTCTGTATGTTTCACTTGTCTCCCAACATTCTGTATGTTTACTTCACTTGTCACCCAACATTCTGTATGTTTACTTCACTTGTCACCCAACATTCTGTATGTTTACTTCACTTGTCATCCACCATTCTGGATGTTTACTTCACTTGTCACCCAATATTCTGTATGTTCACTTGTCTCCCACCATTCTGTATGTTCACTTGTCTCCCACCATTCTGTATGTTTACTTCACTTGTCTCCCAACATTCTGTATGTTCACATGTCTCCCAACATTCTGTATGTTCACTTGTCACCCAACATTCTGTATGTTCACATGTCTCCCAACATTCTTTATGTTCACTTGTCACCCAACATTCTGTATGTTCACATGTCTCCCAACATTCTGTATGTTCACTTGTCACCCAACATTCTGTATGTTTACTTCACTTGTCTCCCAACATTCTGTATGTTCACATGTCTCCCAGCATTCTGTATGTTCACTTGTCTCCCAGCATTCTGTATGTTTACTTGTCTCCCAACATTCTGTATGTTCACATGTCTCCCAGCATATTTATGTTCACTTGTCTCCCAACATTCTGTATGTTCACTTGTATCCCAACATTCTGTATGTTCACTTGTATCCCAACATTCTGTATGTTCACTTGTATCCCAACATTCTGTATGTTCACTTGTCTCCCACCATTCTGTATGTTCACTTGTCCCAACATTCTGTATGTTCACTTGTCTCCAACATTCTGTATGTTCACTTGTCCCAACATTCTGTATTTTCACATGTCTCCCAACATTCTGTATGTTCACTTGTCACCCAACATTCTCTATGTTCACTTGTCTCCCAACATTGTGTATGTTCTCTTGTTTCCAACCATTCTGTATGTTCACTTGTCTCCCAACATTCTGTATGTTCACTTGTCTCCCACCATTCTGTATGTTCACTTGTCTCCCAACATTCTGTATGTTCACTTGTCTCCCAACATTCTATATGTTCACTTGTCTCCCAACATTCTGTATGTTCACTTGTCTCCCAACATTCTGCATGTTCACTTGTCTCCCAACATTCTGTATGTTCACTTGTCTCCCAACATTCTGTATATTCACTTGTCTCCCAACATTCTGTATGTTCACATATCTCCCAGCATTCTTATGTTCACTTGTATCCCAACATTATGTATGTTCACTTGTCCCAACATTCTGTATGTTCACTTGTATCCCAACATTATGTATGTTCACTTGTCCCAACATTCTGTATGTTCACTTGTATCCCAGCATTCTGTATGTACACTTGTCCCAACATTCTGTATGTTCACTTGTCTCCCAACATTCTGTATGTTCACTTGTCTCCCAACATTCTGTATGTTCACTTGTCCCAACATTCTTTATGGTCACTTGTATCCCAACATTCTGTATGTTCACTTGTCCCAACATTCTGTATGTTCACTTGTCACCCACCATTCTGTATGTTTACTTCACTTGTCTTCCAACATTCTGTATGTTTACATGTCTCCCAGCATTCTGTATGTTCACATGTCTCCCAGCATTCTGTATGTTTACTTGCCTCCCAACATTCTGTATGTTCACATGTCTCCCAGCATTCTGTATGTTCACTTGTCTCCCAACATTCTGTATGTTCACTTGTCTCCCAGCATTCTGTATGTTTACTTGTCTCCCAACATTCTGTATGTTCCCATGTCTAACAGCATTCTGTATGTTCACATATCTCCCAGCATTCTGTATGTTCACTTGTCCCAACATTCTGTATGTTCACTTGTCTCCCAACATTCTGTATGTTCACATGTCTCCCAACATTCTGTATGTTCACTTGTCTCCCAACATTCTGTATGTTCACTTGTATCCCAACATTCTGTATTTTCACTTGTCTCCCACCATTCTGTATGTTCACTTGTCCCAACATTCTGTATGTTCACTTGTCCCAACATTTTTGTATGTTCACTTGTCCCACAATTCTGTATGTTCACATGTCTCCCAACATTCTGTATGTTCACTTGTCTCCCAACATTCTGTATGTTTACTTCACTTGTCTCCTACATTCTGTATGTTCACATGTCTCCCAGCATTCTGTATGTTCAGTTGTCTCCCAGCATTCTCTATGTTTACTTGTCTCCCAGCATTCTGTATGTTCACTTGTCTCCCAACATTCTGTATGTTCACATGTCTCCCAGCATATTTATGTTCACTTGTCTCCCAACATTCTGTATGTTCACTTGTCTCCCAACATTCTGTATGTTCACTTGTATCCCAACATTCTGTATGTTCACTTGTATCCCAACATTCTGTATGTTCACTTGTCTCCCACCATTCTGTATGTTCACTTGTCCCAACATTCTGTATGTTCACTTGTCCCAACATTCTGTATGTTCACTTGTCCCAACATTCTGTATGTTCACATGTCTCCCAACATTCTGTATGTTCACTTGTCACCCAACATTCTCTATGTTCACTTGTCTCCCAACATTCTGTATGTTCACTTGTCTCCCACCATTCTGTATGTTCGCTTGTCTCCCAACATTCTGTATGTTCACTTGTCTCCCACCATTCTGTATGTTCACTTGTCTCCCAACATTCTGTATGTTCACTTGTCTCCCAACATTCTATATGTTCACTTGTCTCCCAACATTCTGTATGTTCACTTGTCTCCCAACATTCTGCATGTTCACTTGTCTCCCAACATTCTGTATGTTCACTTGTCTCCCAACTTTCTGTATATTCACTTGTCTCCCAACATTCTGTATGTTCACATATCTCCCAGCATTCTTATGTTCACTTCTCTCCCAACATTTTGTAGTTTCACTTGTCTCCCAACATTCTGTATGTTCACTTGTATCCCAACATTCTGTATGTTCACTTGTCTCCCAACATTCTGTATGTTCACTTCTCTCCCAACATTCTGTATGTTCACTTGTCCCAACATTCTTTATGGTCACTTGTATCCCAACATTCTGTATGTTCACTTGTCACAACATTCTGTATGTTCACTTGTCACCCACCATTCTGTATGTTTACTTCACTTGTCTTCCAACATTCTGTATGTTTACATGTCTCCCAGCATTCTGTATGTTCACATGTCTCTCAGCATTCTGTATGTTCACTTGTCTCCCAACATTCTGTATGTTCACTTGTCTCCCAGCATTCTGTATGTTTACTTGTCTCCCAACATTTTGTATGTTCACATGTCTAACAGCATTCTGTATGTTCACATGTCTCCCAACATTCTGTATGTTCACTTGTCTCCCAACATTCTGTATGTTCACATGTCTCCCAACATTCTGTATGTTCACTTGTCTCCCAACCTTCTGTATGTTCACTTGTATCCCAACATTCTGTATTTTCACTTGTCTCCCACCATTCTGTATGTTCACTTGTCCCAACATTCTGTATGTTCACTTGTCCCAACATTTTTGTATGTTTACATGGTCCCACAATTCTGTATGTTCACATGTCTCCCAACATTCTGTATGTTCACTTGTCTCCCAACATGCTGTATGTTTACTTCACTTGTCTCCTACATTCTGTATGTTCACATGTCTCCCAGCATTCTGTATGTCCAGTTGTCTCCCAGCATTCTGTATGTTTACTTGTCTCCCAGCATTCTGTATGTTCACTTGTCTCCCAACATTCTGTATGTTCACATGTCTCCCAGCATATTTATGTTCACTTGTCTCCCAACATTCTGTATGTTCACTTGTCTCCCAACATTCTGTATGTTCACTTGTATCCCAACATTCTGTATGTTCACTTGTATCCCAACATTCTGTATGTTCACTTGTCTCCCACCATTCTGTATGTTCACTTGTCCCAACATTCTGTATGTTCACTTGTCCCAACATTCTGTATGTTCACTTGTCCCAACATTCTGTATGTTCACATGTCTCCCAACATTCTGTATGTTCACTTGTCACCCAACATTCTCTATGTTCACTTGTCTCCCAACATTCTGTATGTTCACTTGTCTCCCAACATTCTGTATGTTCACTTGTCTCCCAACATTCTGTATGTTCACTTGTCTCCCACCATTCTGTATGTTCACTTGTCTCCCAACATTCTGTATGTTCACTTGTCTCCCAACATTCTATATGTTCACTTGTCTCCCAACATTCTGTATGTTCACTTGTCTCCCAATATTCTGCATGTTCACTTGTCTCCCAACATTCTGTATGTTCACTTGTCTCCCAACATTCTGTATGTTTACTTGTCTCCCAACATTCTGTATGTTCACATATCTCCCAGCATTCTTATGTTCACTTCTCTCCCAACATATTGTAGTTTCACTTGTCTCCCAACATTCTGTATGTTCACTTGTATCCCAACATTCTGTATGTTCACTTGTGTCCCAACATTCTGTATGTTCACTTGTCCCAACATTCTGTATGTTCACTTGTATCCCAGCATTCTGTATGTACACTTGTCCCAACATTCTGTATGTTCACTTGTCTCCCAACATTCTGTATGTTCACTTGTCTCCCACCATTCTGTATGTTCACTTGTCCCAACATTCTTTATGGTCACTTGTATCCCAACATTCTGTATGCTCAATTGTCCCAACATTCTGTATGTTCACTTGTCCCAACATTCTGTATGTTCACTTGTCTCCCAGCATTCTGTATGTTCACTTGTCTCCCAGCATTCTGTATGTTCACTTGTCACCCAACATTCTGTATGTTCACTTGTCTCCCAACATTCTGTATGTTTACATGTCTCCCAACATTATGTATGTTCACTTGCCACCCAAAATTCTGTATGTTCACATGTCTCCCAACATTCTGTATGTTCACTTGTCACCCAACATTCTGTATGTTTACTTCACTTGTCTCCCAACATTCTGTATGTTCACATGTCTCCCAGCATTCTGTATGTTCACTTGTCACCCAACATTCTGTATGTTTACTTCACTTGTCTCCCAACATTCTGTATGTTCACATGTCTCCCAACATTCTGTATTTTCACTTGTCTCCCAGCATTCTGTATGTTTACTTGTCTCCCAGCATTCTGTATGTTCACATGTCTCCCAGCATTCTGTATGTTCACTTGTCCCAACATTCTGTATGTTCACTTGTCTCCGCACATTCTGTATGTTCACATGTCTCCCAGTATTCTTATGTTCACTTGTCTCCCAACATTCTGTATGTTCACTTATCTCCCAACATTCTGTATGTTCACTTGTATCCCAACATTCTGTATGTTCACTTGTCTCCCAACATTCTGTATGTTCACTTGTCCCAACATTCTGTATGTTCACTTGTCCCAACATTCTGTATGTTCACTTGTCCCAACATTCTGTATGTTCACTTGCATCCCAAAATTCTGTATGTTTACTTGAATCCCAAAATTCTGTATGTTCACTTGTCTCCCAACATTCTGTATGTTCACTTGTCCCAACATTCTGTATGTTCACTTGCATCCCAAAATTCTGTATGTTTAATTGAATCCCAACATTCTGTATGTTCACTTGTCTCCCAACATTCTGTATGTTCACCTGTCACCCAACATTCTGTATGTTCACATGTCTCCCAACATTCTGTATGTTGACTTGCCACCCAACATTCTGTATGTTCACATGTCTCCCAACATTCTGTATGTTCACTTGTCACCCAACATTCTGTATGTTCACATGTCTCCCAACATTCTATATGTTCACTTGTCACCCAACATTCTGTATGTTCACATGTCTCCCAACATTCTGTATGTTCACTTGTCACCCAACATTCTGTATGTTTACTTCACTTGTCTCCCAACATTCTGTATGTTCACATGTCTCCCAGCATTCTGTATGTTCACTTGTCACCCAACATTCTGTATGTTCACATGTCTCCCAACATTCTGTATGTTCACTTGTCATCCAACATTCTGTATGTTCACATGTCTCCCAACAATCTGTATGTTCACTTGTCACCCAACATTTTGTATGTTCACATGTCTCCCAGCATTCTGTATGTTCACATGTCTCCCAGCATTCTGTATGTTTACTTGCCTCCCAACATTCTGTATGTTCACATGTCTCCCAGCATTCTGTATGTTCACTTGTCTCCCAACATTCTGTATGTTCACATGTCTCCCAGCATTCTGTATGTTCACTTGCCTCCCAACATTCTGTATGTTCACATGTCTCCCAGCATTCTGTATGTTCACTTGTCTCCCAACATTCTGTATGTTCACTTGTCTCCCAGCATTCTGTATGTTTACTTGTCTCCAAACATTCTGTATGTTCACATGTCTAACAGCATTCTGTATGTTCACATGTCTCCCAGCATTCTGTATGTTCACTTGTCCCAACATTCTGTATGTTCACTTGTCTCCCAACATTCTGTATGTTCACATGTCTCCCAGCATTCTTATGTTCACTTGTCTCTCAACATTCTGTATGTTCACTTGTCTCCCAACCTTCTGTATGTTCACTTGTATCCCAACATTCTGTATTTTCACTTGTCTCCCACCATTCTGTATGTTCACTTGTCCCAACATTCTGTATGTTCACTTGTCCCAACATTTTTGTATGTTCACTTGTCCCACAATTCTGTATGTTCACATGTCTCCCAACATTCTGTATGTTCACTTGTCTCCCAACATTCTGTATGTTTACTTCACTTGTCTCCCAACATTCTGTATGTTCACATGTCTCCCAGCATTCTGTATGTTCAGTTGTCTCCCAGCATTCTGTATGTTTACTTGTCTCCCAGCATTCTGTATGTTTACTTGTCTCCCAGCATTCTGTATGTTTACTTGTCTCCCAGCATTCTGTATGTTTACTTGTCTCCCAGCATTCTGTATGTTCAGTTGTCTCCCAGCATTCTGTATGTTTACTTGTCTCCCAGCATTCTGTATGTTTACTTGTCTCCCAGCATTCTGTATGTTTACTTGTCTCCCAGCATTCTGTATGTTCACATGTCTCCCAGCATTCTGTATGTTCACTTCACTTGTCTCCCAACATTCTGTATGTTCACATGTCTCCCAACATTCTGTATGTTTACTTCACTTGTCTCCCAGCATTCTGTATGTTCACATGTCTCCCAACATTCTGTATGTTCACATGTCTCCCAACATTCTGTATGTTTACTTCACTTGTCTCCCAACATTCTGTATGTTCACATGTCTCCCAACATTCTGTATGTTCACATGTCTCCCAACATTCTGTATGTTTACTTCACTTGTCTCCCAACATTCTGTATGTTCACATGTCTCCCAACATTCTGTATGTTCACATGTCTCCCAACATTCTGTATGTTCACTTCACTTGTCTCCCAGCATTCTGTATGTTCACATGTCTCCCAACATTCTGTATGTTTACTTCACTTGTCCTCCCAACATTCTGTATGTTGTCACATGTCTCCAACATTCTGTATGTTCACTGTCACCCACATATCTGTAAATGTTTACTTGTCTCCCACATTCTGTATGTTCACTTGTGAGGGGGGGAGAGAAAGATATGTACAGCTGATCAGCGGGGAGGGGAAGGGAGGGAAACAAAAGAGTAAAGAGAGATTCTGGGGGGGAGGGGAAGGGGCACATACAAGGGGGGGAGGGAGGAAGTAGAAAAAAAAGAGGGAAGAATACTTGAAAGCAAGATTCTGTAGAGTTCACTTGGCGAGGACAGAGCAAAGAGGAGGGGGAAGTATCCCAACATTCGTACGTGGGCGAGTATCACAGCGTAGCATCACACGGCGCAGGCGCAGCGGTACGCCGGACTTGTAGCAAGTAGCCACATATATAACAGACAAGATCAGACTTGTAGCAAGTATCCACAGATACAACTACAGCCAGATCATACTTGTAGCCAGTAGCACAGATACAACTACAGCCAGATCATACTTGTAGCAAGTAGCACAGATACAACCAAGATCAGACTTGTAGCAAGTAGCACAGATACAACTCAGCCAGATCAGACTTGTAGCAAGTAGCACAGATAAAACTACGCCAGGATCAGACTTGTAGCGAGTAGCACGATATAAACAACCAGATCAGACTTGTAGCAAGTAGCACAGATACAACTACAGCCAGATCATACTTGTAGCAAGTAGCACAGACACAAATACAGCCAGATCACTTGTAGCAGTAGCACAGATACAACTACAGCCAGATCAGACTTGTAGCAAGTAGCACAGATATAACACAAAGGATCAGACTTGTAGCAAGTAGCACAGATATAACAACAAGATCAGTCTTGTAGCAAGTAGCACAGATACAAACTACAGCCAGATCAGACTTGTAGCAAGTAGCACAGATACAACTACAGCCAGATCATACTTGTAGCGAAGTAGCACAGGACACAACTACAGCCAGATCAGACTTGTAGCAAGTAGCACAGATACAACTACAGCCAGATCAGACTTGTAGCAAGTAGCACAGATATAACAAACAAGATCAGACTTGTAGCAAGTAGCACAGATATAACAACAAGATCAGTCTCTTGTAGCAAGTAGCAAGATACAACTACAGCCAGATCAGACTTGTAGTAAGTAGCACAGATACAACTACAGCCAGATCAGACTGTAGCAAGTAGCACAGATACAACTACAGACAGATCAGACTGTAGCAAGTAGCACAGATACAACTACAGCCAGATCAGACTTGTAGCAAGTAGCACAAATACAACACAAGATCAGACTTGTAGCAAGTAGCACAGATACAACTACAGCCAGATCAGACTTGTAGCAAGTAGCACAGATACAACTACAGCCAGATCAGACTTGTAGCAAGTAGCACAGATACAACAACAAGATCAGACTTGTAGCAAGTATCACAGATACAACAACAAGATCAGACTTGTAGCAAGTAGCACAAATATAACAACAAGATCAGACTTGTAGCAAGTAGCACAGATACAACTACAGCCAGATCATACTTGTAGCAAGTAGCACAGATACAACTACAGCCAGATCAGACTTGTAGCAAGTAGTACAGATACAACAACAAGATCAGACTTGTAGCAAGTAGCACAGATACAACTACAGCCAGATCAGACTTGTAGCAAGTAGCACAGACACAACTACAGCCAGATCAGACTTGTAGCAAGTAGCACAGATACAACTACAGCCAGATCAGACTTGTAGCAAGTAGCACAGATATAACAACAAGATCAGACTTGTAGCAAGTAGCACAGATATAACAACAAGATCAGTCTTGTAGCAAGTAGCACAGATACAACTACAGCCAGATCAGACTTGTAGCAAGTAGCACAGATACAACTACAGCCAGATCATACTTGTAGCAAGTAGCACAGACACAACTACAGCCAGATCAGACTTGTAGCAAGTAGCACAGATACAACTACAGCCAGATCAGACTTGTAGCAAGTAGCACAGATATAACAACAAGATCAGACTTGTAGCAAGTAGCACAGATATAACAACAAGATCAGTCTTGTAGCAAGTAGCACAGATACAACTACAGCCAGATCAGACTTGTAGTAAGTAGCACAGATACAACTACAGCCAGATCAGACTTGTAGCAAGTAGCACAGATACAACTACAGACAGATCAGACTTGTAGCAAGTAGCACAGATACAACTACAGCCAGATCAGACTTGTAGCAAGTAGCACAAATACAACAACAAGATCAGACTTGTAGCAAGTAGCACAGATACAACTACAGCCAGATCAGACTTGTAGCAAGTAGCACAGATACAACTACAGCCAGATCAGACTTGTAGCAAGTAGCACAGATACAACAACAAGATCAGACTTGTAGCAAGTATCACAGATACAACAACAAGATCAGACTTGTAGCAAGTAGCACAAATATAACAACAAGATCAGACTTGTAGCAAGTAGCACAGATACAACTACAGCCAGATCATACTTGTAGCAAGTAGCACAGATACAACTACAGCCAGATCAGACTTGTAGCAAGTAGTACAGATACAACAACAAGATCAGACTTGTAGCAAGTAGCACAGATACAACTACAGCCAGATCAGACTTGTAGCAAGTAGCACAGATACAACTACAGCCAGATCAGACTTGTAGCAAGTAGCACAGATATAACAACAAGATCAGACTTGTAGCAAGTAGCACAGATATAACAACAAGATCAGACTTGTAGCAAGTAGCACAGATACAACTACAGCCAGATCAGACTTGTAGCAAGTAGCACAGATACAACTGCAACCAATGTATTATTGTTTGCTGGTGTGGTATGTCCCATTTTATTGTTTGCTGTTGTGGCAATATGTCCCACTCTGTTATTGTTTGCTAGTGTGGCAATATGTCCCACTGTATTATTATTTGCTGATGTGGTGATATTTTCCACGTTGTGTTCTGACCCACAGATGTGGCAATATGTATTATTATTTGCTGGTGTGGTGATATGTTCCACTGTATTATTGTTTGCTGGTGTAGTGATGTGTATTATTGTTTGCTGATGTGGTGATATGTTCCACGTTGTGTTCTGACCCACAGATGTGGCAGCGGATGCCAGTGAGTACATCTCCCACATACAACACCAGCTGCAGGATGCTCTCTCTGACTGTGTCAGCTCCAGCCATGGCTCAAGCTCTCGGCGCCTGGGCCAGTTGTACCTCCTGCTGTCGCCCATCACACACATCAAATTCCTGGCCAAACACTTCTGGTATGACATGAAGAATGATGGGCGTGTCATGATGCAAAAGTTGTTCCTGGAGATGCTAGACGCAGACTCCTGACATCTCTCCAATCATTTGTTCTTGCCACAACTACTTTAGCAATACAATTCTCCAATCATTTGTTCATGTTACAACTAGTGCTACACATTTCTCCAATCATTTGTTCAAGCTACAATTATAGCAACACATTTCTTCAATCATTTGTTCATGCTACAACTAGCAACACATTTCTCCAATAATTTGTTCTATATAAGAATTGCAGTTGCCAGGCTTTTGATAATTTTTAAGATATTTGTGGTCAAATCTTGACATCTGTGTACAGTCTGTGACATCTGTGTGTACAGTCTTGACATCTGTGTGTACAGTCTGTGACATCTGTGTGTACAGTCTGTGACATCTGTTTGTACAGTCTGTGACATCTGTGTGTACAGTCTGTGACATCTGTGTGTACAGTCTGTGACATCTGTGTGTACAGTCTGTGACATCTGTGTGTACAGTCTGTGACATCTGTGTGTACAGTCTGCGACATCTGTGTGTACAGTCTGTGACATCTATGTGTACAGTCTGTGACATCTATGTGTACAGTCTGTGACATCTGTGTGTACAGTCTGTGACATCTGTGTGTACAGTCTGTGACATCTATGTGTACAGTCTGTGACATCTATGTGTACAGTCTGTGACATCTGTGTGTACAGTCTGTGACATATATGTGTACAGTCTGTGACATCTGTGTGTACAGTCTGTGACATCTGTGTGTACAGTCTGTGACATCTGTGTGTACAGTCTGTGACATCTATGTGTACAGTCTGTGACATCTATGTGTACAGTCTGTGACATCTATGTGTACAGTCTGTGACATCTATGTGTACAGTCTGTGACATATGTGTGTACAGTGTGACATCTGTGTGTACAGTCTGTGACATCTGTGTGTGACATCTGTATGTACAGTCTGTGACATCTGTATGTACAGTCTGTGACATCTGAGTGTACAGCAGTCTGTGACATCTGAGTGTACAGCAGTCTGTGACATCTGTGTGTACACTCTGTGACATCTGTGTGTACAATCTGTGACATATGTTTGTATAGTCTGTAACATCTGTTTGTACAGTCTGTGACATCTGTTTGTACAGTCTGTGACATCTGTGTGTACAGTCTGTGACATCTGTGTGTACAGTCTGTGACATCTGTGTGTACAGTCTGTGACATCTGTTTGTACAGTCTGTGACATCTGTTTGTACAGTCTGTGACATCTGTGTGTACAGTCTGTGACATCTGTGTGTACAGTCTGTGACATCTGTGTGTACAGTCTGTGACATCTGTGTGTACAGTCTGTGACATCTGTGTGTACAGTCTGTGACATCTGTGTGTACAGTCTGCGACATCTGTGTGTATAGTCTGTGACATCTATGTGTACAGTCTGTGACATCTATGTATACAGTCTGTGACATCTATGTGTACAGTCTGTGACATATGTGTGTACAGTGTGACATCTGTGTGTACAGTCTGTGACATCTGTGTGTGACATCTGTATGTACAGTCTGTGACATCTGTATGTACAGTCTGTGACATATGAGTGTACAGCAGTCTGTGACATCTGAGTGTACAGCAGTCTGTGACATCTGTGTGTATAGTCTGTGACATCTATGTGTACAGTCTGTGACATCTATGTGTACAGTCTGTGACATCTATGTGTACAGTCTGTGACATATGTGTGTACAGTGTGACATCTGTGTGTACAGTCTGTGACATCTGTGTGTGACATCTGTGTGTACAGTCTGTGACATCTGTATGTACAGTCTGTGACATCTGAGTGTACAGCAGTCTGTGACATCTGAGTGTACAGTCTGTGACATCTGTGTGTACAGTCTTGACATCTGTGTGTACAGTCTGTGACATCTGTGTGTACAGTCTGTGACATCTGTTTGTACAGTCTGTGACATCTGTTTGTACAGTCTGTGACATCTGTGTGTACAGTCTGTGACATCTGTGTGTACAGTCTGTGACATCTGTGTGTACAGTCTGTGACATCTGTGTGTACAGTCTGTGACATCTATGTGTACAGTCTGTGACATCTATGTGTACAGTCTGTGACATCTATGTGTACAGTCTGTGACATCTGTGTGTACAGTCTGTGACATCTGTGTGTACAGTCTGTGACATCTATGTGTACAGTCTGTGACATCTATGTGTACAGTCTGTGACATCTATGTGTACAGTCTGTGACATCTGTGTGTACAGTCTGTGACATCTGTGTGTACAGTCTGTGACATCTGTGTGTACAGTCTGCGACATCTGTGTGTATAGTCTGTGACATCTATGTGTACAGTCTGTGACATCTATGTGTACAGTCTGTGACATATGTGTGTACAGTGTGACATCTGTGTGTACAGTCTGTGACATCTGTGTGTGACATCTGTATGTACAGTCTGTGACATCTGTATGTACAGTCTGTGACATCTGAGTGTACAGCAGTCTGTGACATCTGAGTTTACAGCAGTCTGTGACATCTGTGTGTACACTCTGTGACATCTGTGTGTACAATCTGTGACATATGTTTGTATAGTCTGTAACATCTGTTTGTACAGTCTGTGACATCTGTGTGTACAGTCTGTGACATCTGTGTGTACAGTCTGTGACATCTGTGTGTACAGTCTGTGACATCTGTGTGTACAGTCTGTGACATCTGTGTGTACAGTCTGTGACATCTGTTTGTACAGTCTGTGACATCTGTTTGTACAGTCTGTGACATCTGTGTGTACAGTCTGTGACATCTGTGTGTACAGTCTGTGACATCTGTGTGTACAGTCTGTGACATCTGTTTGTACAGTCTGTGACATCTGTTTGTACAGTCTGTGACATCTGTGTGTACAGTCTGTACATCTGTTTGTATAGTCTGTGACATCTGTGTGTACAGTCTGTGACATCTGTGTGTACAGTCTGTGACATATGTTTTACAGTCTGTGACATCTGTGTGTACAGTCTGTGACATCTGTGTGTACAGTCTGTGACATCTGTGTGTACAATCTTGACATCTGTGTGTACAGTGTTGACATCTGTGTGTACAGTGTTGACATATATGTGTACAGTCTGTGACATCTGTGTGTGCAGTCTGTGACATCTGTGTGTACAGTCTGTCACATCTGTGTGTACAGTCTGTGACATCTATGTGTACAATCTTGACATCTGTGTGTACAGTGTTGACATCTGTGTGTACAGTGTTGACATATATGTGTACAGTCTGTGACATCTGTGTGTGAAGTCTGTGACATCTGTGTGTACAGTATGTGACATCTGTGTGTACAGTATGTGACATCTGTGTGTACAGTCTGTGACATCTGTGTGTATAGTCTTGACATCTGTGTGTATAGTCTCGACATCTGTGTGTACAGTCTGTGACATCTGTGTGTATAGTCTCGACATCTGTGTGTACAGTCTGTGACATCTGTGTGTGCAGTCTGTGACATCTGTGTGTATAGTCTCGACATCTGTGTGTACAGTGTGACATTTGTGTGTACAGTCTGTGACATCTGTGTGTACAGTCTGTGACATCTGTGTGTACAGTATGTGACATCTGTGTGTACAGTGTGACATTTGTGTGTACAGTCTGTGACATCTGTGTGTATAGTCTCGACATCTGTGTGTACAGTCTGTGACATCTGTGTGTGCAGTCTGTGACATCTGTGTGTACAGTCTGTGACATCTGTGTGTATAGTCTCGACATCTGTGTGTGCAGTCTGTGACGTCTGTGTGTACTGTCTGTGACATCTGTGTGTATAGTCTCGACATCTGTGTGTACAGTCTGTGACATCTGTGTGTACTGTCTTGACATCTGTGAGTACAGTGTGTCATCTGTGTGTACAGTCTGTGACATCTGTGTGTGCAGTCTGTGACGTCTGTGTGTACTGTCTGTGACATCTGTGTGTATAGTCTCGACATCTGTGTGTACAGTCTGTGACATCTGTGTGTACTGTCTTGACATCTGTGAGTATAGTGTGTCATCTGTGTGTACAGTCTGTGACATCTGTGTGTACAGTCTGTGTCATCTGTGTGTACAGTCTGTGACATCTGTGCGTATAGTCTCGACATCTGTGTGTACAGTCTGTGTCATCTGTGTGTACTGTCTGTGACATCTGTGTGTATAGTCTCGACATCTCTGTGTACAGTCTGTGACATCTGTGTGCACAGTCTCGACATCTGTGTGTACAGTCTCGACATCTGTGTGTACTGTCTGTGACATTCGCCACTGATGTTCTTCTCGTGGTCAACGTTCGCCAGTGACATGCCAGGGATGATATATGTCACAGACAGCACATTTGTCATCGACATACCAAGACAGTGGTCTACATGTATGTCTATATTATAGGCTGATGCAATTATCTGTGACATGTCAAGATAATACCATAATCTCTGCATCTCTGAGACACACCAGGTGATATGCATCTCTGAGATTCAGAGTTAAATGTGTTGTCATCAACATTCAAGGACAGCAATAATGTGATACTTTTAAACAAAGTTTATTTGTGTTATTTGACCCAGTGGCATAAGTCCAGCATTGTGACTGCCCATAAACATATCTTTGTAAAATTAATGTAATGGTTTGCCCCTACCCTCCACATCCATGTAGAGATGTACATGTTGTGTAATGGTATTCCCCTACCCTCCACATCCATGTAGAGATGTACATGTTATGTAATGGTTTGCCCCTACCCTCCACATCCATGTAGAGATGTACATGTTATGTAATGGTTTTCCCCTATCCTCCACATCCATGTAGAGATGCACATGTTATGTAATGGTTTTCCCCTACCCTCCACATCCATGTAGAGATGTACATGTTATGTTAACATATTCTTTTGAGGGTAGTGTTGTCTAACTGTTGAATCTCTTGTGCGAGCAGTGATCAGTCTTGGCCTGCTCATGAGAATATCAAACTATGGCTCAGTGGCTGGCCCATTTGCCTGACTACTCAGTGGGCATGGGTTTGAGTCCCATCAATCTGGAGTTTTACAAGGCTACGAGAGCCACCCAGCCTCACATGGCTACGAGAGCCACCCAGCCTCACATGGCTACAAGAGCCACCCAGCCTCACATGGCTACGAGAGCCACCCAGCCTCACATGGCTACAAGAGCCCAGCCTCACATGGCTACAAGAGCCCAGCCTCACATGGCTACAAGAGCCCAGCCTCACATGGCTACCAGAGCCACCCAGCCTCACATGCCTACAAGAGCCACCCAGCCTCACATGGCTACCAGAGCCACCCAGCCTCACATGGCTACCAGAGCCACCCAGCCTCACATGGCTACCAGAGCCACCCAGCCTCAGATGGCTACCAGAGCCACCCAGCCTCACATGGCTACCAGAGCCACCCAGCCTCACATGGCTACCAGAGCCACCCAGCCTCACATGGCCACCTTTATTGTGGTATTCCTCTTCTCTGCTTCTCTATTCATCCTCTGTGCATAGTTATCAGGGTCTGTTCACACCTCAAGATATTTGATTGTCCTCAGTTCTTTGTGTCTCAACAGCCGACGCTCTACAGTACTGAGCTCTGGTTGTGTCTCAACAGCCGATGTTCTACAGTACTGAGCTCTGGTTGTGTCTCAACAGCCGATGTTCAACAGTACTGAGCTCTGGTTGTGTCTCAACAGCTGATGTTCTACAGTAATGAGCTCTGGTTGTGTCTCAACAGCTGATGTTCTACAGTACTGAGCTCTGGTTGTGTCTCAACAGCTGATGTTTTACAGTACTGAGCTCTGATTGTGTCTCAATAGCTGATGTTCTACAGTACTGAGCTCTGGTTGTGTCTCAACAGCTGATGTTCTACAGTACTGAGCTCTGATTGTGTCTCCACAGCTGATGTTCTACAGTACTGAGCTCTGGTTGTGTCTCAACAGCTGACGTTCTACAGTACTGAGCTCTGGTTGTGTCTCAACAGCTGATGTTCTACAGTACTGAGCTCTGGTTGTGTCTCAACAGCTGATGTTCTGCAGTACTGAGCTCTGATTGTGTCTCCACAGCTGATGTTCTACAGTACTGAGCTCTGGTTGTGTCTCAACAGCTGACGTTCTACAGTACTGAGCTCTGGTTGTGTCTCAACAGCTGATGTTCTGCATACTGAGCTCTGATTGTGTCTCAACAGCCGATGTTCTGCAGTACTGAGCTCTGGTTGTGTCTCAACAGCTGACGTTCTGCAGTACTGAGCTCTGATTGTGTCTCAACAGTTGACGTTCTGCAGTACTGAGCTCTGATTGTGTCTCAACATCCGATGTTCGACAGTACTGAGCTCTGGTTGTGTCTCAACAGCCGACGTTCTGCAGTACTGAGATCTGGTTGTGTCTCAACAGCCGACGTTCTGCAGTACTGAGCTCTGATTGTGTCTCAACATTTGACGTTCTACAGAATGAGCTCTGGTTGTGTCTCAACAGCTGACATTCTGCAGGACTGAGCTCTGGTTGTGTCTCAACAGCTGACATTCTGCAGGACTGAGCTCTGGTTGTGTCTCAACAGCTGACGTTCTGCAGTACTGAGCTCTGGTTGTGTCTCAACATTTGACGTTCTACAGAATGAGCTCTGGTTGTGTCTCAACAGCTGACATTCTGCAGGACTGAGCTCTGGTTGTGTCTCAACAGCTGACATTCTGCAGGACTGAGCTCTGGTTGTGTCTCAACAGCTGACATTCTGCAGGACTGAGCTCTGGTTGTGTCTCAACAGCTGACTTTCTGCAGTACTGAGCTCTGGTTGTGTCTCAACAGCTGACGTTCTACAGTACTGAGCTCTGGTTGTGTCTCAACAGCTGACATTCTGCAGTACTGAGCTCTGGTTGCGTCTCAACATCTGATGTTCTGCAGTAGTGAGCTCTGATTGTGTCTCAACAGCCGACGTTCTACAGTACTGAGCTCTGGTTGTGTCTCAACAGCTGATGTTCTACAGTACTGAGCTCTGGTTGTGTCTCAACAGCTGATGTTCTCCAGTACTGAGCTCTGGTTGTGTCTCAACAGCTGACGTTCTGCAGTACTGAGCTCTGGTTGTGTTTCAACAGCTGACGTTCTGCAGTACTGAGCTCTGGTTGTGTCTCAACAGCTGACGTTCTGCAGTACTGAGCTCTAGTTGTGTCTCAACAGCTGACGTTCTGCAGTACTGAGCTCTGGTTGTGTCTCAACAGCTGACGTTCTGCAGTACTGAGCTCTGGTTGTGTCTCAACAGCCGATGTTCTACAGTACTGAGCTCTGGTTGTGTCTCAACAGCTGACATTCTACAGTACTGAGCTCTGGTTGTGTCTCAACAGCTGACATTCTACAGTACTGAGCTCTGGTTGTGTCTCAACAGCTGATGTTCTACAGTACTGAGCTCTGATTGTGTCTCAACAGCTGATGTTCTACAGTACTGAGCTCTGGTTGTGTCTCTACAGCTGACGTTCTGCAGTACTGAGCTCTGGTTGTGTCTCAACAGCCGATGTTCTGCAGTACTGAGCTCTGGATGTGTCTCAACAGCTGACGTTCTGCAGTACTGAGCTCTGGTTGTGTCTCAACAGCCGATGTTCTACAGTACTGAGCTCTGGTTGTGTCTCCACAGCTGACGTTCTGCAGTACTGAGCTCTGGTTGTGTCTCAACAGCCGATGTTCTGCAGTACTGAGCTCTGGTTGTGTCTCAACAGCCGACATTCTACAGTACTGAGCTCTGGTTGTGTCTCAACAGCTGACGTTCTGCAGTACTGAGCTCTGATTGTGTCTCAACAGTTGACGTTCTGCAGTACTGAGCTCTGGTTGTGTCTCAACAGCCGATGTTCTACAGTACTGAGCTCTGGTTGTGTCTCAACAGCCGATGTTCAACAGTACTGAGCTCTGGTTGTGTCTCAACAGCCGATGTTCTACAGTACTGAGCTCTGGTTGTGTCTCAACAGCCGATGTTCTACAGTACTGAGCTCTGGTTGTGTCTCAACAGCTGATGTTCTACAGTAATGAGCTCTGGTTGTGTCTCAACAGCTGATGTTCTACAGTACTGAGCTCTGGTTGTGTCTCAACAGCTGATGTTCTACAGACTGAGCTCTGATTGTGTATCAACAGCTGATGTCTACATTCTACAGTACTGAGCTCTGATTGTGTCTCAACAGCCGATGTTCTGCAGTACTGAGCTCTGGTTGTGTCTCAACAGCCGACATTCTACAGTACTGAGCTCTGGTTGTGTCTCAACAGCTGACGTTCTGCAGTACTGAGCTCTGATTGTGTCTCAACAGTTGACGTTCTGCAGTACTGAGCTCTGGTTGTGTCTCAACAGCCGATGTTCTACAGTACTGAGCTCTGGCTGTGTCTCAACAGCTGATGTTCTACAGTACTGAGCTTGGTTGTGTCTCAACAGCCGATGTTTTACAGTACTGAGCTCTGGTTGTGTCTCAACAGCCGATGTTCTACAGTACTGAGCTCTGGTTGTGTCTCAACAGCCGATGTTCTACAGTACTGAGCTCTGGTTGTGTCTCAACAGCCGATGTTCTACAGTACTGAGCTCTGATTGTGTCTCAACAGCTGATGTTTTACAGTACTGAGCTCTGGTTGTGTCTCAACAGCTGATTTTCTTCAGTACTGAGCTCTGGTTGTGTCTCAACAGCCGATGTTCTACAGTACTGAGCTCTGGTTGTGTCTCAACAGCTGATGTTCTACAGTACTGAGCTTGGTTGTGTCTCAACAGCCGATGTTTTACAGTACTGAGCTCTGGTTGTGTCTCAACAGCCGATGTTCTACAGTACTGAGCTCTGGTTGTGTCTCAACAGCTGATGTTCTACAGTACTGAGCTCTGATTGTGTCTCAACAGCCGATGTTCTACAGTACTGAGCTCTGGTTGTGTGGATCTGTTTGTTCTTGTTACACTTCTGCAACGCTTTTAGTCACATATGTGTTAAAAAGTCACTTAAAAGTCGACAGGGTCGACTTCATTGCACGGGTTTTTATCCCATATGGCTCAGTCTCTTTCCACAGTGAACTGCTGAAAGCTTCACACAAAGCACGAACTCCGTAGCCCCAGCGACGACTCTCAAGAGTTTCCCAAAAAATACACTCGTGAACCGAAGGACGCAGGTCGGAATTGAATCCACAACCTCGGAGCCCAAGTCAGACGGCTTGACCACTTTGCCATGGAGACTCCCTATATGTGCTGCCTAGATGATGTGTTCAACATCCAAGTTTGACAACGTATAGTGTACCACCTGTGTGTTGTACCACCTGTGTGTTGTACCACCTGTGTGTTGTACCACCTGTGTGTTGTACCACCTGTGTGTTGTACCACCTGTGTGTTGTACCACCTGTGTGTTGTACCACCTGTGTGTTGTACCACCTGTGTGTTGTACCACCTGTGTGTTGTACCACCTGTGTGTTGTACCACCTGTGTGTTGTACCACCTGTGTGTTGTACCACCTGTGTGATGTACCACCTGTGTGTTGTACCACCTGTGTGTTGTACCACCTGTGTGATGTACCACCTATGTGTTGTACCACCTGTGTGATGTACCATCTGTGTGATGTACCACCTGGTGTTGTACACATTGTGAGTACCACTATGTGTTACCATCTGTGTGATGTACCATCTGTGTGATGTACCACCTATGTGTTGTACCACCTGTGTGATGTACCACCTATGTGTTGTACCATCTGTGTGATGTACCACCTGTGTGTTGTACCACCTGTGTGTTGTACCACCTGTGTGTTGTACCACCTATGTGTTGTACCGCCCGTGTATAAAAATACCTGCTGATATACATATTGTTACGGCTGTTGTGACTTTTGTGTTTGCTGCTTTGAGGTAAATGTTGCTTGTAACTGTGCCCAGGGGGTGGTGGTGGGGGGGGGGGGTGGGGGGGGGGGGCTGAGTGATCTCGAGGTACGGTGTCCGCCTCGAGTGCTGGAGGTCTCAGGTTCAAGCCCGGTGAGGACAAGGAATATTTTCACGTGGACTTCTAGTAATAAAATTTCCCCTGGTCTCTGGGTAGTGAGTACTGTTGCGCACGTAAAAACTCCCTTGGCAGTTGGAAATCAGAAAAGAGTAGCCTAACGGCGCTGCCCGGGCAAAATTTTGGGTTAAAAATCTATCCAAAGTGTTTCAGGATCCTCGCCAGTGCTACGGAGTTTGTGCACTGAGCTGAGTTTCTCCAAACTCAGTTTTGAGTTAGGAGGAGAACAGAGCATTTATGGGTTACACCCGTGTGCTGTGATATTGATCACTAAACTAAACTGTAACTGTGCCCTTGCACTAACTTCATTAGTTTCTCTTGTAGTCAGATCACATTCTGAAGTTGAGGTTTGTGTTGTTGACACATCACATTCTGAAGTTGAGGTTTGTGTTGTTGACAGATCACATTCTGAAGTTGAGGTGTGTATTGTTGGCAGTCAGATCACATTCTGAAGTTGAGGTTTGTGTTGTTGACACATCACATTCTGAAGTTGAGGTTTGTGTTGTTGACACATCACATTCTGAAGTTGAGGTTTGTGTTGTTGACAGTCAGATCACATTCTGAAGTTGAGGTTTGTGTTGTTGACAGTCAGATCACATTCTGAAGTTGAGGTTTGTGTTGTTGACAGTCAGATCACATTCTGAAGTTGAGGTTTGTATTTTTGACAGTCAGATCACATTCTGAAGTTGAGGTTTGTGTTGTTGACAGTCAGATCACATTCTGAATTTGAGGTTTGTGTTGTTGACAGTCAGATCACATTCTGAAGTTGAGGTTTGTGTTGTTGACAGTCAGATCACATTCTGAAGTTGAGGTTTGTGTTGTTGACAGTCAGATCACATTATGAAGTTGAGGTTTGTATTGTTGACAGTCAGATCACATTCTGAAGTTGAGGTTTGTATTGTTGACAGTCAGATCACATTCTGAAGTTGAGGTTTCTGTTGTTGACACATCACATTCTGAAGTTGAGGTTTGTGTTGTTGACAGATCACATTCTAAAGTTGAGGTTTGTGTTGTTGACAGATCACATTCTGAAGTTGAGGTGTGTATTGTTGGCAGTCAGATCACATTCTGAAGTTGAGGTTTGTGTTGTTTACACATCACATTCTGAAGTTGAGGTTTGTGTTGTTGACAGATCACATTCTAAAGTTGAGGTTTGTGTTGTTGACAGATCACATTCTGAAGTTGAGGTTTTTATTGTTGACAGTCAGATCACATTCTGAAGTTGAGGTTTGTGTTGTTGGCAGTCAGATCACATTTTGAAGTTGAGGTTTGTGTTGTCGACAGTCAGACCACATTCTGAAGTTGAGGTTTGTGTTGTTGACAGTCAAACCATATTCTGAAGTTGAGGTTTGTGTTGTTGACAGTGAGACCACATTCTGAAGTTGAGGTTTGTGTTGTTGACAGTCAGACCACATTCTGAAGTTTAGGTTTTATAATCCCCTCATTACAAACTGATCATGTTCTTCCTGTTCAGTATTGTCTCAAACATTCTCATGATGTTTTCAGGATACAGGGTAAACAAATAAGACGTCAAAATACAACGCTGTCTGATTCGCTATTCTATATCAAACCAGTCTGTTGTATCATCACATATTCTCACGGCTGCCTGTTGTTTCTTGTATAACGTTTTCATGAGCTGTAATCCCTACTAATCCAGCAATTGTAGCCTCTAACTGTTGTCCATATACATACGAGTATGTTGGTATATTAAACTAGACATTTTTGTCTGGTGTCTATGTATATAAATGAATGTTGACATGCTAAACTAGACTTTTTCTGTTGTCTATGTAAATTAATGTTGATATTTTGCTTTTAACAAAAGAATGTTAATGTTTGTGTGAATCATAGCTGTTCTTTTGTATGAAGTGAAACTGAGAGAAATCACAGTATGTGTGTCTCAAAGATGTTCTTTTGTATGAAGTGAAATTGCAAGAAATCACAGTTTGTGTAAATCAAAGATGTTCTTTTGTATGAAGTGAAACTGCAAGAAATCACAGTTTGTGTAAATCAAAGATGTTCTTTTGTATGAAGTGAAACTGCAAGAAATCACAGTTTGTGTGAATCAAAGATGTTCTTTTGTATGGAGTGAAACTGAGAGAAATCAGTTTGTGTGAATCAAAGATGTTCTTTTGTATGAAGTGAAACTGAGAGAAATTATAGTTTGTGTCAATCAAAAGTGTTCTTTTGTATAAAGTGAAACTCCCAGCTATCACAGTGTGTGTGAATCAAAGATGTTTGTGTATGAAGTGAAACTCACAGTGTGTGTGAATCAAAGATGTTTTTGTATGAAGTGAATCTACCAGAAATCACAGTGTGTGTGAATCAAAGATGTTTGTGTATGAAGTGAAACTCCCAGAAATCACAGTGAGTGTGAATCAAAGATGTTTTCGTATGAAGTGAAACTCCCAGAAAGCACAGTGTGTGTGAATCAAAGATGTTTTTGTATGAAGTAAAACTCCCAGAAATCACAGTGAGTGTGAATCAAAGATGTGTGTGTATGAAGTGAAACTCCCAGAAATCACAGTGTGTGTGAATCAAAGATGTTTTTGTATGAAGTGAAACTCCCAGAAATCACAGTGTGTGTGTGAGTCAAAGATGTTTTTGTATGAAGTGAAACTCCCAGAAATCACAGTGTTGACAACACAATGGACACAGGTCGCAGTGTTATGGGCTGTTTTGTTTGTGCACTTGTTGTGGACTATTGACGTTCTCATCTGTAAACACACATCTCATGGCTACACTCTCATATCTGAAGACGTATCCACATACATGATGCGTAACTTGAGTGCTAGCTCTTGTGATTGTGCGTTAATTCAGATCTTTGAGTGTTTATTTGGCCAGAACTTCACCCAGGAGAAAATACCGACAGACTACCAGACCTGAACATGGAAGAAATCTGGCTCATCGACAGTGTCCTGTCTGGCAACCTGGCATGCTTTAGCCATGCTAAACCTCACAGTAAACAATATAAAATGACACAAAGTAGTGCAGCTTTACATAACAGAGTTACGACACATACAGAACGTTGCGGCGATTAGCCTTCATCAGCAAACAAACACATTCACAAACACAACATACAGTCAAGGAGATCTCCTGTGACTACATTAGAAGGTGACGACAGGGCGAGAAGAACAAAAGCATGGAAAAATGGAAGCAATGAAGAGAAAATGAGAATTGAAAAAGTTGTTAATTGAAAAGAATGTTAGTTGAAAAAAATGTTGAATTGAAAAAAATGTTAATAGAGAAAACGTTCATACTCACCTCACCGTAAGTGACCTTACAGCAGGGAGATGGTGATGGATTGGGAATCTTGTCAGTGCATTGGTGGAAGCGGTCTTCAGTACGGGACCTGTTACATGATGATGATGATGATGATGATGATGAACGTCATTGTAAAAGAATTAGGCTCAGCTGTGGTATTAAGCCTGAGTGCCAGTGAGTCTGACTATTGCCAGATATATATGTTTATCATAAATGGCCCCTGACTGTTGCCAAATATATATCTGTCATAAATGAGCCCCTGAATGTTGCCAGATATATATGTCTGTCATAAATGAATCCTGACTCTAGCCAGATATATATGTTTGTCATAAATGAATCCTGGCTCCAGTCAGATATATACGTTTGTCATAAATGGATCCTGGCTCCAGCCAGATATATATGTCTGTCATAAATGGATCCTGGCTCCAGCCAGATATATATGTTTGTCATAAATGGCTTCTGTCTGTTGCCAGTTTGTCTACTTGTCAACTGAATATTTGTTGCCCTCTGAGTCTAGCCACTGGCCTTCCACCAGCCAGACTGTGAACGCTGCCTACAGCAAGGCTACTGCGGGCATAACAATGTTACCAGCATTATGTGAACACCCACAGTTTTATATACACTTAATTGTTGACAATGTGTTCTTGCGCATAACTTGGCTGAATGAAGCTTCCTTGTCGGTTGACATTGTAAAGTAAAACATTTGGGGAAATCTGGCTGGTTAGACATCACCGATTCACATAATTTTCTGCTTGCTTGATTGTTTGTAAATTGTTTATTTTACGGGGAAAACAACACACAAATCACAGAGCTTGATATATACACAGTATTTAATTGTCTGCTAGTCCATTACTTATTTTGTTGTACTCGGGGGGGGGGGGGGGTGTAAAATTAATATATAATATCTACATAGTTCAATGCTTGCCTATTTGTCACCTATTCTATTGTACTGGGAAAAAAATATTTCAAACAAAAACAACAGTACTTAATATTTATATGTATCCATGTTTTTCCGCTACCTATTTTGTTGTACTGAAAAAGAGGTATGGAAAAAATAGTATTTACACATGTCAATGTTTGTCTATTTGTAACCTTTTCTATTGTAATGAAGAAAAGAAAAGATTTTTAAAACACAAAAATAATATATAATATGCACATGTCAATGATTGCCTGTATGTCTGTTGCCTATTTTGTGGTGCCCAAACAGAGGTGAACACTGGATATATCTATATCTATAAAAGAGACTGTATGTTTGTGGTTGGGGATGTATTTGCTGCGTTCGCGAACGGTCCATCCGATTGAGATGAAATTTTCTACACGTCTTCCTTTCATTCCTGTGCAACCGACTGTAATAGTTTCTTAGTGTAAAATCTGCTACTTACTTACTAAGATTTCATTTTGTAATTACATGACTTAACATAAGAAATATTCTATAAAGGGACATAACTTTTAGTAGCATTTATATATCTTAGGTTAAGTCCCCTGGCTATAGATAGCTATATAAATAAATAGATACATAGATAGATAGATCTGACCCGATAGATAGAGAGGGTGGGATAGACGGAGTGAGAGACGGACGGGGAGGCAGACAAACAGACAGACAGCCGGGTCGACAGACAGACAGTCGGGAACGGGAACTTATATGACTACTTATATGAATTAAATTAGATGCTTCCCACCAGGGACTGGGCGAAGCCGGGCCGGGTCAGACAGACAGACAGCCGGGTCGACAGACAGACAGTCGGGAACGGGAACTTATATTACTACTTATATGAATTAAATTAGATGCTCCCCACCAGGAACTGGGTGAAGCCGGGCCGGGTCAGACAGACAGATAGTCGGGAACGCGAGCTTATATGACTACTTATATGAATTAAATTAGATGCTCCCCACCAGGAGCTGGGCGAAGCCGGGCCGGGTCAGACAGATAAACAGACAGGCAGACAGACAGACAGACAGATAGATAGATAGATAGATAGATAGATAGATAGATAGATAGATCCCCGCCAGGGACTGGGCGAAGCCGGGCCGGGTCAGCTAGTATATATATAAATATACAAGGGGCTTCTCATAAGTCTTTAACCTGACCATGAAGGAGTAAGCGGAGAAAATTTAAATTTGGCACACGTGTAGCTCATTCATTTTGTAATGGACATATGAATTATGAATGTCCCACCTCAACTGGTGTTCCCGATATGGTGCATGGCACAACACACCCTATTGACCAGATCTGCACATCCAACGGTTTGTCAGAACAATGGAGAAATCAGACGCCAGGACTGTGATAAAATTCTTGATGTTACAGGGTAAAACACCTACAGAAATACACAGGGAGATGGGGCCAGTGTTTGAGGAAGTCTGTCCTTCGTATGCTTCTGTAAAAAAAATTGGTGTTTGCAGTTTAAGTGTGGCCGTTCCCAAGTTGCAGATCTGCCAAGACCAGGACGACCGTCCTCAGAGTGCAATGATGCAAATGCTGCAAAAGTGAAGAAAATCATAGACCAGGATAGGAAAATGACAATTGCAGAGATATCGGGTTCAGCAAAACTGAGTAAGAGTACAGTTTTTAGAATTTTACACAACAGACTGAACATGAGAAAAGTGTGTGCCCCGCGCCTGCTGACATGTGAACAGAAACAAACACGGGTTGATTGCTGTGGCCAGTTGCTCAACATGTGGCGGTAGCAAAACATGTAAAAGACCACGGAGACGGTAGATGAGACTTGGATTCACCAAATCGTAAAAAAACAGCTGAAAAGAAATCGTCTTGGCAGTGACGAAGATGTCACACTGGCTTGTGATAACAAGTTTAGTTCGAAAAATAGGTTGTTTTATTCTGAAGGTCTTTTCAAGGTCACGCAGAGATGGCAGAAATGCATATATTCAGGTGGTGGCTACATTGAGAAGGAATAAGCAATTTTCTCCGCTAGTCCTTCATGGTCAGGCTAAAGACTTATGAGAAGCCCCTTGTATAAATAGTTAAGCAAGGTTGTGTACTACCCCCCCCCCCCCCCCACCCTCTTTGGGATATACTTTTCACTTCTACTAAAATATGCCTTTCGTGATCAGGATGATGGTATATACATTCACTCACGCTCAGATGGTGGCCTCTATAATGCTCAGAGATTGAAGGCCAAGACCAAAATTAGCAGGGTACTAATCAGAGAGTTGCTTTTTGCGGATGATGCTGCGATTACGACCCACTCTGAGGAAGAATTACAACATCTACTATCTGCATTCTCCAATGCTTTTTCTGAATTTGGTTTAACAATTAACAAAAAGAAGACACAGATTATGTCACAAGGTGCACATGGTGTACCATCAATCTTTATTGACGACGCCGAACTGGAGATAGTAGACCATTTTACATATCTAGGATCAGAGGTAAATAGCAAATTATCCCTCGATAGGAAATCAACATCAGGATTGGCAAGGCAGCAACAACAATGAACATGTTAGCAAAAAGAGTCTGGGAGAACAGGAAGCTTACTGCCAAAACAAAAGTCCTCGTCTACCAATGCCTGTGTCCTTAGTACTCTTCTTTATGGCAGTGAAACCTGGACAACTTACTCACGCCAAGAGAAACGTTTAAACAGCTTTCATATGGGGTGTCTGCGAAGAATATTTGGTATTAAGTGGCAAGACAAAATCACAAATACTGAAGTATTGGAAAGATCAGGTTGTGTGACGGTGTATTCCATGCTCAGTCTTCGTAGACTTAGATGGATAGGACACGTTAGGAGGATGGATGATGGTAGAATACCAAAGGACATCTTTTTTGGTGAATTACAGACGGGTAGGAGATCTCAGGGTCGGCCTCTACTACGATAGAAAGATGTGTGTAAGCGGGACATGATTGATACAGGCATTGCTAATGCACATTGGGAGCACGTCGCCGCTGAACGTGTTGCATGGAGGGCAACTATCAGAAATGGAATAAAGACAAAGGAGAAAATGATTGCAGATAAAGCACACACAGAGCGTGAGAGACGTAAGATGGTGCAAAATGGTGGAAATGACCATGTTTTCACATGCACCTACTGTGGGCAAACATTTGCAGCAAGAATTGGCCTTACCAGCCACACTCGCCACCGCCATGGATCGTAGTTATTAAGCCTTTTTGAAGCACAATGTACCAAACTATCGTCTGTCAAGACGGAAAGGTGCCAATGAAATGAATATATATATATACACTTCACAAATCTCAATGCTTGCCCGACAGTTTGTTACGAATAGTTATTTATTTTTAGATAGAAACCAACTAGCAAGAAACAACAGGGCAAGGGGGGCTGAGTGGTCTCGAGGTATGGTGTCCGCCTCGAGTGCTGGAGGTCCCGGGTTCAGGCCTTGGTGAGGACCGGGATTTATTTAAAAAATCCACCTGGACTTCCAGTAATAAAATTTCCCCTGGTCTCTGGGTAGTGAGATCGGACGCCCGTGTGTATTGTTGCGCACGTAAAATATCCCTTGGCAGTTGGAAATCGAAAAAGAGTAGCCTAACGGCGCTGCCCGGGCAAAATTTCGAGTTAACAATCTACCCAAAGTATTTCAGGATCCTCGCCGATGCAACGGAGTTCGTGCATTGAGCTGAGTTTCTCCAGACTCAGGTTTGAGTTAGGAGGAAAACGGAGCACTTATGGGTTAAACCGTGTGCCGTGATGTTGATCCAACGACTAAACTAAACTAAACTAAACAGGGCAAATAATTTATTTTTTTGTCTGTTACTTATTTTGATGTGCTAAAATAGTTTGTTTTTTTTTGTAAACCAAAAAGTTATTGTGTGTGTGTGTGTGTGTGGATGTGTGTGTGTGTGTGTGTGTGTGTGTGTGTGTGTGTGTGTGTGGATGTGTGTGTGAATGTGTGTGTGTAATAAAAGCAACAGCAAGTCATGTGTTGTTGGCCTGGATTATGACGTGTCGTTGGCCTGGATGATGACGTGTTGTTGGCCTGGATGATGACGTGTTGTTGGCCTGAATGATGACGTGTTGTTGGCTGGATGATGACGTGTTGTTGGCCTGAATGATCAGGTTTTGTTGGCTGGATGATGACGTGTTGTTGGCCTGGATGATGTCGTGTAGTTGGCCTATGTGATCAGGTTTTGTTGGCTGGATGATGACGTGTTGTTGGCCTGGCTGATCAGGTTTTGTTGGCCTGGATGATGACGTGTTGTTGGCCTGGATGATCATGTTTTGTTGGTCTGGATGATGACGTGTTGTTGGCCTGGATGATCATGTTTTGTTGGTCTGGATGATGACGTGTTGTTGGCCTGGATGATGACGTGTTGTTGGCCTGGATGATCAGGTTTTGTTGGCCTGGATGATGACGTGTTATTGGTCTGGATGATGACGTGTTGTTGGCCTGGATGATGACGTGTTGTTGGCCTGGATGATGACGTGTTGTTGGTCTGGATGATGACGTGTTGTTGGCCTGGATGATGACGTGTTGTTGGCCTGGATGATCAGGTTTTGTTGGCCTGGATGATGACGTGTTGTTGGCCTGGATGATCAGGTTTTGTTGGCCTGGAAGATGACGTGTTGTTGGCCTGGATGATGACGTGTTGTTGGCCTGGATGATGACGTGTTGTTGGCCTGAATGATCAGATTTTGTTGGCCTGGATGATGACGTGTTGTTGGTCTGGATGATGACGTGTTGTTGGCCTGAATGATCAGGTTTTGTTGGCCTGGATGATGACGTGCTGTTGGCCTGGATGATTATGTTTTGTTGGTCTGGATGACGACGTGTCGTTGGCTTGAATGATCAGGTTTTGTTGGTCTGGATGATGACGTGTTATTGGTCTGGATGATGACGTGCTGTTGGCCTGGATGATTATGTTTTGTTGGTCTGGATGACGACGTGTCGTTGGCTTGAATGATCAGGTTTTGTTGGTCTGGATGATGACGTGTTATTGGTCTGGATGATGACGTGCTGTTGGTCTGGATGATTATGTTTTGTTGGTCTGGATGACGACGTGTCGTTGGCTTGAATGATCAGGTTTTGTTGGTCTGGATGATGACGTGTTATTGGTCTGGATGATGACGTGCTGTTGGCCTGAATGATTATGTTTTGTTGGCGTGGATGATGACGTGTTGTTGGCCTGGATGATCAGATTTTGTTGGCCTAGATGATCAGGCTTTGTTGGCCTGGATGATGACGTGTTGTTGGCCTGGATGATGACGTGTTGTTGGCCTGGATGATCATGTTTCGTTGGCCTGGATGATGACGTGTTGTTGGCCTGGATGATCTGTCTAGAGGACACACATCTGACACACATGTGTACCGAGGTGGAATCTATCTAGAGGACACACATGTGTACCAAGGTGGTATCTGTCTAGAGGACACACATGTGTACCAAGGTGGGATCTATCTAGAGGACACACATGTGTACCAAGGTGGTATCTGTCTAGAGAACACACATGTGTACCAAGGTGTTATCTGTCTAGAGGAAGCACATCTGACACATAAAAATTCGCCCACAAATGTGATCGGAGTGCCAACACAAAGATATAAATATGACAAAGAGGCTGCGGAGATTGAAAAACACACACACCCAGCAGGGGCAACTTAATGGTCATAAGCCTGTCGTTTATGGCCTTTGGAAATCCAGCTAGTTTGCCAACCAGGGCCGACTTAATGGCAAATCCCACACCGGACAGGCATCTTTCCTCGCTTTTCCTTCCACTCCAGAAAAATGTGTAGCCGGCACCTACTTCACAGATATGGCCTTCTTCTTCAAGTCGTGTCTCGCTCAAGGCTGCAATGTCGATGTTGTACCTGCCCAGCTCTCTCCCAAATCAGTGCTGTTCGTCTCTCTGGACCCGACGCGCCATCTCTTTCAAGTAGGGCGCGTACATTCCAAGTTCCGATTGTCAAGGGAATATGGTTTGCTCTTTTAGCTTTACCTATCGTATCTTTGTTTGTATGTCGACCGCAGTATAGGGTACCCACCAACCGCGGCTAGCTGGTTAGGTAATGATGGAGCAGACAATGTTTAGGGCACCTTTTCTAGCCCCTTCCTCGTGCTATGGAGGTGAGCAGTGTGTTCCTATAGATGGCTGTTCAGTCGCTCAGGGGGCTGCCGAATCCCACTGCTGCTCCGGTAAGTAGAAGACGACCATATGGCCTGAGCCGCCTTTGTGCAGGTCTGCGACTACGGCTGCCAGCGTACCCACGCCTGCCGCTTCGCCGCTCGTCTATCACCACAGGGCTTGAAGGTGATATATGACTTTGGATGAAGAATGACTTGCGCGATTAATTGGATTAAAGTGATAAAGAGTTGCGCAATTCGTCGACCTCACTCTCTCGCCTGAGTCCATCTGAGCCCAGTGGCAAGACGAGCCACGACGACTGGAGACGAATACAGGTCAGTGGATGACCAGGGCGCTCTACATGCCTTGCCGTGCTCATTATGTTCCAATATAAAATGACACAAAGTAGTGCAGCTTTACATAACAGAGTTAAGACACATACAGAACGTTGCGGCGATTAGCCTTCATCAGCAAACAAACACATTCACAAACACAACATACAGTCAAGGAGACCTCCTGTGACTACATCAGAAGGTGACGACAGAACGAGAAGAACAAAAGCATGGAAAAATGGAAGCAATGAAGAGAAAATGAGAATTGAAAGAAATGTTAATTGAAAAGAATGTTAGTTGAAGAAAATGTTTAATAGAGAAAAATCTTCATAACTGGCTCTATTTCATAGGGCACAGTGTGAGTGAAGCCTCGTATGTGTAGACCGATCGACCCCACATACATCAGGTGGCGTGTCGTAGGCACTTCTCCAATCTCTCTCTCTCTCTTTTCCTATTTCTTTCTCTCTCTCTCTCTCTCTCTCTCTCTCTCTCTCTCTCTCTCTCTCTCTCTCTCTCTCTCTCTCTCTCTCTCTCTCTCTCTCTCTCTCTCTTCCATCTCGCTTCTCTGTGCCTATATATTCCAACTATATTGCCGGTGGTCTGATTTCAACACAACCACTGGGTGATTTGGTCCTCAAATACGTTGTATAACAATCAACCTTACTGCCTCTATTTCATAGGGGACAGTATGAGTGAAGCCTTGTATTTGTAGACCGACCGACCCCGCATACATCAGGGGCGTGTCGTAGGCACTTTCTTAATCTCTCTCTCTCTCTCTCTCTCTCTCTCTCTCTCTCTCCCTCCCTCCTTACATCTTGCTTCTCTGTGCCTACCTACTTCACGTGTATTACCAGTGGTTGAATCTTACACAGCCCCAACAACTCGAGCACTGGGTGAGTGGCTCCTGAAGTGTGCTGTGTAACAATCAACCATACTGACTATTTCATAGGGTACAGTATGAGTGAAACGTCGTACAGGCACTTTTCCTCTCTCTCTCTCTCACTCGCTCTCTCCCTCTCTCTCTCTCTCTCTAGCTCTCTCTCTCGCTCTCTCCCTCTCTCTCGCTCTCTCCCTCTCTCTCTCCCTCTCGCGCGCTCTCTCTCTCTCGCTCTCTCTCCCTCTCTCTCTCTCGCTCTCGCCCTCTCTCTCGCTCTCCCCTCTCTCGCTCTCTCTCGCTCTCCCCCTCTCTCTCGCGCTCTCTCTCTCGCTCTCGCTCTCTCTCCCTCTCTCGCTCTCTCTCCCTCTCTCGCTCTCTCTCCCTCTCTTTCTCCCTCTCTCTCTCCCTCTCTCTCCCCTCTTTCGCTCTCTCTCTCTCTCGCTCTTTCTCTCCCTCGCTCTCTCTCCCTCTGTCTCCCTCTCCGTCTCCCTCTCTCTCTCGCTCTCTCCCTCTCTCTCCCTCTCTCTCTCGCTCTCTCTCTCTCGCTCTCTCCCTCGCTCCCTCTCTCTCTCTCTCCCCCCCTCTCCCTCGCTCTCCCCCTCTCTCGCTCTCTCTCGCTCTCCCTCTCTCTCTCTCGCTCTCCCTCTCGCTCTCCTCTCTCTCGCTCTCCCCTTCCCTCGCTCTCCCCCTCTCTCTCTGTCTCTCTCTGTCTCTCTCTGTCTCTCTCTCTCTCTCTCTCTCTCTCTCTCTCTCTCTCTCTCTTCTTGCATATACTTTGCACATGTCCACATACACTAGCATTTTGTCTGTTGAGGTGTGTCTATGTATGCACGCGTGTTCACGCATATCAGTCCAACCAGACCTTAAGACTCGCCCCTATAATAACACAATGGGGTTTTGGTTAGTACCACCTTCAATTTTACACGCCTCCTACCCCGCCCCCTTCTTTCTATGTGCTCACTGAACCGTAACACCCAGCACCGGGTATAACAACACACCCGAGATTTTCTTAGTTACTTACAGATCCGAACGGTGAGGTGAGTATGAAGATTTTTCTCTATTAACATTTTTTCAATTAAACATTTTCTTCAACTAACATTCTTTTCAATTAACATTTCTTTCAATTCTCATTTTCTTTTCATTGCTTCCATTTTTCCATGCTTTTGTTCTTCTCGTCCTGTCGTCACCTTCTGATGTAGTCACAGGAGGTCTCCTTGACTGTATGTTGTGTTTGTGAATGTGTTTGCTGATGAAGGCTAATCGCCGCAACGTTCTGTATGTGTCTTAACTCTGTCATGTAAAGCTGCACTACTTTGTGTCATTTTATATTGTTTACACTTTCACAGCTTTACCGCAGTTCCACCAAATTTTATTCATTATGTTCCACAACGCTTAAAAAAAGGGCGGAAAAAAACGCTTTGCAGGTAAACGCCGTCTTGCCCGTTGAATCAGGAATGATTTTTTCCGCGCAGTCTGCCGAATCCTGTCTTCACATGCTGGGTAGGCATACCCTAATTCACCGATCAGTTTGACACCAAATCGGCTACCCATGCCTGGTTTAGCCAGCTTGTCACAGCTGTTGCCCGGGGGTTGGCCGTTGTCCGAAAATTATGTCATATTGCAAAACTAGATGGTTATCAATTCAACCGGCTGTTGAAATAATTGTGAACCAATGGTTGGAGCTGAAGACACTTCGAAATAACAAGACAAAGTGAAAAGTGCTACACAGCTGAAATACTATATGGAATGTACAGTGATAAAAAAACAATTGGCATTCCTTCTCTTTTTACAACCCATTTTAAGTGAAGTGCAAAAAGTTAATAAACTGTTTGAATCTAAAAATGTTGATAAGGGTAAATTACTTGACGATCTCACTTTGCTATTTTACTCACTTGGTAAAAGACTTATATTGCCAACTTCTAAAGTTGATTTGTTCACTTGCACTATAGAGAGCTATTTGGCTCCTAAGCCATACCTGGGATACCAAATCGAATAAAAAAAATTATGGTTAAAAAACAAAAGGACTGTTAAAAGAAATTGAAGAGAACAACTTAAGAAAGCGCTGTCAAGATTTTCTTGTCTCATTATTCACGCAATTCAAGCAGAGACTTCCTGAAAATTTAGATGTATTGAACAATATTTCACTCTTTTCTGTTAACAACATACTTCAGCCAGTAAAGAACATACCTGAGTCATTATGAATCTGAAGCTTCAACTTCATCATAAAAGCTAAGTTTATCCTGTGGATTTTGTGAGATAGACATCAGTGAAGATGAGGACATGATTCTATTGGGTCATCATCATCATCAAGTGCCGTGCCGGCTGGCGTAGGCGTTCATGGCTCTCCATAGATCTCGGTCTTTGGTTTTCTGGATGATCAACACTGCTGCTGATATTCCTCCATGCCACCGTCTCAATCCATCCAGCATCACTTCTCTTGGTCTACCTCTGCCTCTCTTCCCCTCGATCTTTCCAGTTGTTACGATGTTCTCCAATGCCTCTCTTCTCATCACATGATCGAGGAAAGCTGTTTGTCTCTGTCTTATTGTTGTATATAATGCTCTAGTTTCATTAACCTGTTTCAGGCAGTCGTCGTTAGTTACTCTGGCAGTCCAAGGAATTCGCAACATTCGTCTCAGGAACCACATCTCTGTTGCTTCTAATTTCTTCTTAATTTGTTCATTTACATTCCAAGATTCACTGCCATACAGCAAAACTGGTTCTACATAGCATTTCAGCACTCTCTTTCTTACATTCAGTGATAGTGACTTATTGCATAAGATACTCTTCATTTTCTGAAATGCGGCTTTTGCCTGCCCTATTCTGCTCCTAATCTCTGTTGTACATCTTCCATCTGATGTTATAAATGCCCCTAGGTATCTAAAATTATCAACTTGGTTAAGGATTTTCCCTTCTATTTCTATGTCACATTTTGGTGTCACCATTTTCTTTGATATTACCATTGTTACTGTTTTCTTGATATTCAAGGAGAGTCCTTTCCTTGCACTCTCTGTTACTACAACGTCTAATAATTGTTGTAGGTCTGTTGAATTATCCGCCACCAATACTGTGTCATCTGCATAGCGTATATTATTTATATTATAACCTCCAACTAGTATTCCTGGCATCTCTTTGATCTCTCTCATTATTACTTCGCTATACAGGGAGAAAAGATCTGGTGACAAGACACACCCTTGTCGTACTCCTAGCTTTATCTGTTCGTAACTACCCTCTTTATTTCCCATTTTAATTGCTGCTACTTGGTTCCAGTAAATATTCTTTATTATTCTTAAATCTTTTCCATCAGTGTTGATATCTTCCAACATTTTAATCAGTTCATCATGTTTTACTTTATCAAATGCCTTAGTATAATCTATGAAGCACAAATATATGTCTCTCTGTTTCTCTATTGACCTTTCTATTAGTGTCCGTAATGTATAAATTGCATTGTTTGTGCCCTTTCCTTCCACAAATCCATACTGTTCTTCACTAATTTCCATTTTTATTTTCTTTTTGGTTCTTCTCATTATGATTCTGAGTAGAAACTTAGTGATGTGGTTTATAAGGTTAATTGTACGAAAATCTTCACAATCAATTGCTCCTGGTCTTTTTGGTATAGCTATAAATACAGATTTCAGCATATCACTGGGTAAATATCCACTGCTGTAAATATCATTCAACATTTTGGTTAATATATCTACTCCAAATTCTCCCAATACTTCTAATTCTTCTATTTTGATTTCATCTGGCCCAGCTGTTTTTCCTTTCTTCATACGTTTCATAGCGTCAGCGACTTCTTCTTTCAGAATAGGTGGACCTTCTAAGTTACTATCTTCTGTTAATTCTTCCCTTTCTCCTTCATATAATTCTCTTATATACTCATTCCACCTCTTCATTATAGCATCTTCCTCTAATATTATCTTTCCTGTTTTTGATTTCAAACACCCTGTATTTATTCCTCTAAAAAGTACTGGAGAGTTTTGGTCATAGACCATAACTTTATGAAGGGAAAATCCCAACTGCACCTCCCCGCGGTAGAGGATGGAAACACACTATGGTGTGGCTAACACAGCTCTGGGGACCGAGTATCCACCGGAATAAGTGGACAACTCTGCAGCTGAGCAGAGCAGGGCAATCACTTGTCCTGACAGTCGGAAATGGCTGTCAAAGGCAGAGTTAAAAGACCACCGTGTGAATGTCGAAGGCAAGGGGAAACCACCACATTATCTTCCCAAGATTTCATGGCGACACACATTTCAGAAATAGTGAACGACGTTAATGGCTGTCTTAGGACATCCTCGTCCGGTAGGGACAGTCATGAGCCACAGGTGACACCAGACCGTCATCCAGCTACTGATGGCAAAACTAAAACTAATAACTAAACTAAATAAATTTAGAGTAGGAACATGGAATGTTAGGACATTAAATGAGCTAGGAAAGTTAAACAATGTTCTAAGAGAAATGGAAAACATGAAAATGAATATACTAGGCATAAGTGAGATGAGATGGAAGGGATCTGGCAAAATTATAACCGACAAACACACAATAATTTATTCTGGAGGGGACACACATGAAAAAGGTGTAGGAATAATATTTGATGAAAATACAGCCAAATCTATGACTGGATACTGGTGCATTTCAGATAGAGTTATAATGGTCAAAATCAAAGGCAAACCAATAGATATAAATATTATACAAGTATATGCACCAACAACAAACAGTAGTGATGAAGATATACAAAACTTTTACAATGAAGTTGAAATGGCAATAGCCCAAATTGGATCACAAGAAATAAAAATAATACTGGGGAGATTTTAATGCAAAAGTAGGAAAGGGAAAAATAGAGGATATAGTGGGGAATTACGGTTTAGGTACAAGAAATGAAAGAGGAGAGAAACTAATAGAATGGGCAAATATTAATGATATGATAATTGGAAACACATGGTTTAAACACCATAAAAGACGACTATACACATGGAAAAGCCCTGATATGAAAATACGCAACCAAATTGACTACATACTTATTAATAAAAGATTTAGAAATGCATTAATTAATGTAAAGACAATGCCTGGTGCTGACGGTAACAGTGATCATGTACCACTATGTGGACAAATAAAAGTAAGATTAAAGAGAGGGGAAAAAATGGTTAAAAACTTGAGACTTAATAAAGAGGTTCTGAAAGTAGATAAAGAAATTCAAGAACAATACAGAGTGACTGTGAAAAATAGGTACAATGCAATAGCTAAAATACAGAGTATAGATGAACAATGGGAAATGTTAAGGGACTCCATTCATCAAACTAGCAAAGAAATATTACCGGAGAGAAGCCAAAAAGCTAAGAAAAAATGGATGAATGAAGAAATCTTAAGGTTGTTGGACAAAAGGAAACAGAATAAAAATGACAAACAAGAGTATGCTAAGATAAATAAAGAAATAAGAGATTGTCGCGAAATGCCGCCTTAACATCCCAGAATATTTTTCTCAGTCTCCAAATTTGAGAGGCCAAATTGAGAAAGAATGAATTAATCACGCTACTTCAAGGCTATCTAGTCGAGAGGTAAGATTATTCACAAAAAAGCCTCTAGCCATGACGTAAGCTTGCAGATGGCAAGTAAAATGGCAACTAGATAATTAGTATACACCTTGGGAAACTGCTGACCCAGACATGCTGAATCAACAATGAACTGGGCCAGTGAGTGAAATAAAACCACCCAGGCGTGAACAACATTGACACAGGGAGAGATAATAGCCCCAGGGCGGGAAACAAGCCCCGTCTACTCGGACTGGCAGACCCAGGTAGGTGTGAAATCACTGATAAGACTGTGAAACTGATCTGGGGCTGGCAACGCAAAACCATCCAGGTGTGACACTATGGTGAAGGCTAGTGTGCATGCAGAAAGAATTTTATGACTGGACAGACTTGGAGTTAATTGCAATTACTGTCAGGAGGAGATAAGAAGAATTTATGACGGGACTGCCAAAGAGATAATAGTGTCTCAGACACTGTCTGCTGGACTCAGCTTAAATAAGGGTCCCTAGCCTGTTTTAGGTTAGATTAAGTTTGACTTCAGAACAGGTGAGACAACCAGCTCGTTTTGTATGATTCTTAGGTTGCTAGATTTAACTAGGAGAATTAATTCTTAGTAACTAGTCGAGTTTTAAATGGATGTAATGACTCTGTCTATATCTGACCTAGGTTACTTCCAGAATTATCATTGCTTCAGGTTACTTGAGTATTCTTTCTAAGTTCTGTGTTCAATATCATATTGCTTTAAAGAGTTATTCTTCTGAGAAGTAGAGCCTTATGTGAAACAGATCTTGTCTGGATATAGGGGAGACTGGGGAGAAATGGACCAGCAATTTTGTAGTTTTCAATTTTTGCTCATCACCGGAACAGATTTTATCGAAACATAACAAAACCATGACTAAAATGTTGCACATTCATTTGTTTTAAAAGGGGAAAACATTTAGCAATCTATTTCTATATGTTTCTTTACAAAATGCATTTCAAAAATGTATATGAACATGGGGAGAAATTGACCACCATTGGGGTGAAATGGACCAGCACGTGGGGAGCAATGGACCATAGTGGGGAGAAATGGACCTTTTTTAAAAAGAAGCAGCAACAACTCATCCATATTGCTATAAGAAATAAATAATCATTAAAAGGATATTTGCAGTATTTTTTATTATTTTAAGCGACAGTAAAAAAAAGTTTAATATGATATATTGATCTAAATAAAGTTTTATCGAACATTTATGCCTGCAAGACTTTCTTTGAAGACATAGCCATCTTTGGTTCTAGAAGTGGTTCCAGTGATTGTAGATCTAGTAAGCTGTGCTTTAATACATGTAATTGAGACACTGGCGACATCTTCTACCTTAGGCTTAACAAATTTACCAGCAACCTTCTCACTCTTGCGCAAGAACTCTACCTCAACATCACCATCATCATCAATGTCCCCCCTTACAATTCCTACATAGTAAACACAAGTCTTCTTTGTTCCGTATTCACATAGCACACACTGGCCTTCAAAAACCTCACGCACACCAGTCAAGCTAACCGTACACTCCTCATTTTCACCAAATGAAACATCAGAATCTGTGTCATCACAAAACGAAATGTCAGTTTCTGGATCTGAATCAACATCAAGTTCTTTCAGCAGCTGTCTATTTGCCTTTTTGGGTGGAACTTTTGCTGCCTTTTCTTTCATCACCGCTCTTTCCCTAATTCGATCCATTTCTGGCGTAGAAGTAGCCAGCATAGTTTTTCCTCTTTTCCTCATATTATTTGAATCTTTTCGCGGACCAGCTTTTGGTAGTCCTCTGAAAACATGAGGCAAAGTAAAGGAAGAAGTAGCTTTATGTTGAAGACTCCCTGATATTTCCTGCAAGTCATCTACAAGGTTCTCAACATTACACTCTTTCTGATTTTCATGAAATTCTTGTGCAGTTTGATCTGTGCTGGTACCACAATGTGGAGATGCTGATCCTGTCTGTTCATTGCTTTCTAAAGTGGCATTTTCACTGTCCTTGCTGATGGGCCTGTTCGTTATTTCTGAAGGCATAAAATCATCTTCTGTAAAAACATCTTCGTTAAAGGGCCAAATACCTGACACTGCAAAGCCTGATTGAATGTTAATGGGAGTTTTAAGAAAAGCGTGGCCTCCTAGATTTGCAACTTGATAGATTGTCAATGGTGTCCCAACATTTTTCATCATCCATGAATCACACGCATTGTTGTAGACCGACTTCATGGGTCCAAAAACTGAACGGTCCAAGGGCTGAGTTTCAGATGAGGTGTGTGGTGGCAACGTGATCACATGAATGTTGTTTTTCTTGCACAGTTCAAGTGATTCAAATGAAATGTGGGAATCGTGATTGTCCAAGATCAAAATCAAAGGGAAGTCTTTGGAAGGTCTTGAATGCTTAATGAAGTGATTTATAACTTTGACGAAATTATCACGGGTCATCCAACCTGATTCATTCACAAGGCCAAGGGAACCTTCAGGTGCTCCAGCAAGCATAAAATTCTTAAACATTTTTCTGGGAAACACAAAAACTGGAGGGATAATGTGACCCGCAGCTGACACAATGCAACAGATTGTGACCAGTTCTCCTCTTTCTCTGGATGTCACCTGGCCTATTTGCTTCACTCCTCGTGGGGCAATTACTTTTGGCACTTTCTGTACAGTGGTCAGACCTGACTCATCCAAATTGTAGATTTGAGCTCCACTCACATTTAGTTTTGTAATGGTTTCCTTCACAATGTTGAAGAAGGTGCAAATATTATGTTTGTTGAAAGCTGTTCTAGCCAGAGATGTTGCCTCAGGTTGCCTTATGGTCAGCTCGGGATTCCGTCGCAAAAATCCACAAAGCCAGTCATTCCCTGCCATCATTTGCTCATCCCAGGTTAAAGGATGTGCAATGTTATTGACTTTCGCCATCTCGTACGCCAAAATACGAACGTTTTTAGTTGTGAGTCCATGGAACATTCTTGCACAATCTTTCAAGTAACTAGCAAAATCAGCTTATTGCTTAGCTGTGAAAACAAGGCTATGCCTATAATTTGGTACGTGTCTAGTAGGCAGACCATTTCCTTCTCTGTCTTTTGTAAGATTGTTATTGAGGGTAGAGCGAGCAATGCCGTACTCCCTTGCAGCTTTCCTCACTTTCATTCCATTTTTCACAGCATTAACAGCTTCTCTCATACGTTCCTCCGTAACGAGACCCTTGTTGGTGTTTCTGATGTACAATCTTGGCATCTGAAACAAAAGAGTGACATAATTATATAACATTTAGAATGGTAGGCCTATCATTTGCAAAGAAATACTGATCATAGCACGAATGGCGTGCATCTTTAATAAATCACTGAAATCAAATTTGTTAACAGTTTTATTGGTCTAGATTTAGACCCCAGTATTAAAAAGAATCAATAAAGCTGATATTCGAATGCAATCTTCAACACTTTTAATAACAACAGACTGTCTTGTCAATTTCTTCTATGGGGAGAAATGAACCATGGGGAGAAATGAACCGGTCCATTTCTCCCCCATTATTATATTAAACTATTCAGCCATAAAGTCTCTTAAATCTAATATTATATGCTATATTTTTTATATGAACTCTTAAATAACAAGTAAATAAAGATATTAACGTAATTACCTTGTCCTGATTCCTGACTATGCGTCTGCTTTACGATGGTGTCTGGAACTGGAAAAAGAAACTTTAGTGCAGAAAATTTTTCAAACTTTGCGTGGGAATGACCTGTGCGGGAAGTCGATGGCAAATGAAAAATTCGGACTATGTTTGATGTGGAAAACAAACTTATTATGGTTTCACTTTCATTGCATCACAGCCAGGGGCCAGAGAGGGGGTGGTCCATTTCTCCCCTATGTCCATTTCTCCCCAGTCTCCCCTACTTTTAGGTGTCTTGGTAGATGCTTGTCATTTCTTTGTACACTATCCTAGTTGCTTTTTGGTGTGTGCATTTGTTGTACAGAATATAAGTCAACTGACTATTTATTTAATTCTTACAACAGCAGTAACTAAGTGGTAACTTCAATTAGACGTTGTATATCTCATTTTGTAGCTATACAATATTAGTACTCAATAATGCCTAATGCTATTATGTTGAATATCATTAGATGTCCATCTTGAAGTAAAATAATGTTTACGGATATGTTGGATGTATGTATGTGTAATTTCATAAACTAACTAGTGCATTATGCTATGATGTTAAAGTATCATAATATGTCTAGTTTAATCAATATGTTTATGTGTATTGGATGTTTGATATATTGATTTGTCATATGCAAACCTACCAATATGAAGTGTTATGCTATTGTCTGCGCATTGGCACATTGACCAATGATTGTGTTGGAAGCAGAGGTGTAATGGTACAGACATTACCCACAATTGGTAGTATGGGGTATATGGTGCTAAACCTTTTTCATCATATGGTGGAGGGTAATGCATGGAAACTTGGCACAGCTACTGGTCACGGCTTGTAAGCCCGGATGATCAGGTACTATTATAATACCATTACCGACCCGGTGAGCTGCTAAACTAACATTGGACGGAGCGGCTGTACGACACAGAATTTCTGTATTAGCAACGTGGACATGGGGCGGCAGAAATGTAATCATTACAGGCGTGTGAGACAATTTAAAAGCCCGTCCCAGACTAAAGACAGTAGGGAGAAGGAGGATGGTGAACGCAGTCGAGCTGAAAGATAATCTTGGCCAGACTGGTCATTGTATATGTTTGTGTTATATGTTTTAATTAGGATTGCGCTGATGTAGAACTGATATAACACATTCTTGACTTTCTTTCAAGCTCTCACAAGGAGCCCTATGTTATAGATCTCAAGACTAGAGACTACTGACTAGGAGTGTCAGGACTGACAGGATCTCAGAATACCGGCAAGCTGTTCTTTTTCTTTTGTTGTCTACTGGAGAGTGGGGATCTGGACCACAGATCCAGATAGATCGAGTAACAAGTAAAGTTACGTAATGTTTGTCATCAATATCAATATGTATATGATTTCATCATCCTCATATTGACAATCATCCTATGTCTATTGTTATGATTAGTAAATAAATGTTGTAGTATTGTAACTCATAGTTCTGTCGTTATATTTTAATTCCAATTGTGCATACGTGTTGTGTGTGTACATTGGTGGGGGTTCACTTACACACCAAGGAAGGGAGCAGTCAGGGAGAAAAACCTGTACTGGAATAGTTGTCTTTACACTTTAATTCAGACGTAAAAATCTATTCTAGCTAACCTTCTCCTTCCCATCCTTGGCGAATATTCAGCACAGTTCATTTTAATTTTGTAACGAGCCACTTGGAGCTGTACGTTGGATATTCATGGGCCTAATCTATAGTTCAGCCATATAGATTTTGTCCCTAGTCAGTTTCTGACTATTAGGGGTTGCTCGCCAGTGAAAAATACTTTCATCTAGCCGGTGGGGCACCCCGACTTATGACAGATTGGGGTCCAGTCCGCGATCCTGAACCAGGATTCTAGTAAGCATAGTGATTCTACTAGACCCTAGACAAACGATTTTTCAAAGTTAACTCTTGTAATCTTCAATCATCAAAATAGACTATCATCAAATGTAGCTACTTTTAGTTGAGGAAGTTACAGAGTATAGAAATAACTTTTCAAAAGTATAACAGATAAGAACTTATGAGAAAACTACCATCTTCTATCATTTAGTGTTATCATTAATCATTTATTGATAATTGAACACTTTAATCATATTGACATTGATGTGTTTGATGATTTAACTGCTTGACTGATTTGCATTTTATGCTAATATATGCCATGTTTATTTTGACATGTATGCAGTGCATTTTAATGTTTATTTAGGTAAATATTACTGTTGATTACTGTGTAGTATATCCTCTCACACTTACTTCACTGCTGTCGCCAGGTACTACTTGAATATTATTTTCAGTTGTCTTTCACTGCTGAGGCTAAACTATACACATTGGATAGCGTAGACTGTCAGTAGTTAACTCTTGTCGTTCTAGCTTAGATCTGATTTTTGATATATACATAGGGGCTTACCTAAATATAGTCATTAGCAATTATGTTCTTGCTGTACCGGAATCTTGAAGAGGATCTGAAGGCGCGCGCAGATTTCTCAGAGACCGCGAGAGGGTGGGGCATAAGAGAAGGCTTAAAGGGAGAGCAACTAGAAACATATATCATAGCAGAGTTAGAATGGTGGGACCAAGAAGAAGAAATTATGTTTAAAGAAGATGATGAGTTCTTTGAAGCACAAGAGCGTAGCAAAACTGAAGGAGTAAAGATGGAGAAAACACATATAGAAGCAGTCAATGCGGAGAAGCTAACCTTTCTAGCGGAACATAAGGTAGGAGATACGGATGCTCACCCAACCAGGAAGGAAGGGACATCGTTGCCACCCACCGCAGAATCAGAGTTAGTGGACCGGGAACTACAGGTTCTCATTCGACCCAGTCCTAAACGGAAAAGAGGGAAGAAAAAACGTGCCAAGGGCATTTCAAACAGTCACAAACGTGATAACTGTTTGCACCACGGCAATAGTCGTTTGACAGTAGAGGACCTTCAGGAAAACCACTTGACTGCTACGAGAAATGAATCTCGAGAGAAAGAGGAACTGAAGACAACCTTTAATGAGGTCGCAGGCAGAGACCTAGCCGATTCTCACATTCCCTTCGGTTCACAGAATCACGAAGTGGAATTACATCTGACTGAAATAGGGAGGATGGAAGTGACTGAATCCCAGGTGAATTTCATTACTGCAACGCGGGAAGAATCACTAATTATCAGTTCAGATAATTTAACTGGTCCGCCAGTACAAGACTCCCAGGAATCTCATTCTACTTCAACGAGAGGTGAAACTCAAGAGGAAGATGACCTGAGGACATCTTTTAAGGAGGTCGGAGATCGAAAGGTAGCCGACTTTATTATTCCCTTCAGCCCAGACGAGGAAGAAGTGGGATTAAATTTGACTGACGGTGGGATGAAGGACGATCCGGAACCCCTTGTGATCTTTGAGGCTGCAGCTCAGGACAAGACACTAGATCTCAGTTCAAATCATTTACCTATCGTGATGGATTGCTTAGACCAGCCCATCACAGGATTTACCTCAACTGGACTTAGCCCATGAAAGCACGACCAGAGAGGAACATCCAGACCAGGAAACATTTCCAGTTGTTATCTCACAGTATACCAGTTCGGAGACTCAGGAAACACAAGGAATTGTCATGAGCCAGAATATGGACTCTGATATTGTGCAGACAACATTGTCTGTAGTTGCTAAAGAAGAAAATTCTTTCCAAAAGATGGAGGAAGAAAAGCCTATCATCTCATTAGCTGAAGTTATCAGGGAATTCCAGCAACAGGGACCTGAAGTAACAGAAGTCAAGAGTGGTTTGGAATCAACACTCTTAGGACTCAATCTACCCTTCAGTCACGTCGATTTGATAGGAGTAGATCAGCTATTTGTGGATACTTTATTCAAAAGTAACTCCACTTTATCGCCTGTGAATAACTATGTTATTTCTCAAGGCTGGACAACTTGGCTCACTAAATTTCCAATTTCTAGCACGGCTTTCACACGAAACTCTAATGCAGAGAAACTCAGCCCATTAACTGAATATCAGGGGAAGAAACCGCGACACCGAGGAGGGACGATTGTTACGCCCGACTTTGAAGGAAGAAAGCGCCAGTTGAATTTATATCATGGGACCATGATGTGTAACATTATTCCTTTCAAAAGGAAGATATTGATAGATCTGTTAAGGAATCTATAAAGGATGGAGGAATATCACGGAGACAAGCTTTGCTGTGGCCAGCTTATGCAAGACCTCACTACGGGTACATCCTCGGCTGAAAGGAGTAAATCACGTGAGTGAATGGTGTAAAACAATGGCTGCCCAGAGGCGTAGAAGAATCCTGTTGATTGTGATCTTTCCCAGAGGGGTAAAATTACAACCTCCTGACAATTACCGGATTTTACCAAGCTATGGCATGGAATCCCGGCCGAAAACCAGGTACAAGGATCTATCCAGAGTATCTTTGGGCTATGGAAATGGGACGTCTTTCTGCAGATGCAGGACAACCCACTGCCACAAGGAATATTGGAAACCTTTAGGCAGATACAGAACGGAGAGTGCTTAGGCATTATTCTGGGATGTACGGCGTGCGTTGAAAAAAGATTTCTGGCAGAAACTTTTTTTTAAGGGGAAAGCTCTGTCGCGAAATGCCGCCTTAACATCCCAGAATATTTTTCTCAGTCTCCAAATTTGAGAGGCCAAATTGAGAAAGAATGAATTAATCACGCTACTTCAAGGCTATCTAGTCGAGAGGTAAGATTATTCACAAAAAAGCCTCTAGCCATGACGTAAGCTTGCAGATGGCAAGTAAAATGGCAACTAGATAATTAGTATACACCTTGGGAAACTGCTGACCCAGACATGCTGAATCAACAATGAACTGGGCCAGTGAGTGAAAGAAAACCACCCAGGCGTGAACAACATTGACACAGGGAGAGATAATAGCCCCAGGGCGGGAAACAAGCCCCGTCTACTCGGACTGGCAGACCCAGGTAGGTGTGAAATCACTGATAAGACTGTGAAACTGATCTGGGGCTGGCAACGCAAAACCATCCAGGTGTGACACTATGGTGAAGGCTAGTGTGCATGCAGAAAGAATTTTATGACTGGACAGACTTGGAGTTAATTGCAATTACTGTCAGGAGGAGATAAGAAGAATTTATGACGGGACTGCCAAAGAGATAATAGTGTCTCAGACACTGTCTGCTGGACTCAGCTTAAATAAGGGTCCCTAGCCTGTTTTAGGTTAGATTAAGTTTGACTTCAGAACAGGTGAGACAACCAGCTCGTTTTGTATGATTCTTAGGTTGCTAGATTTAACTAGGAGAATTAATTCTTAGTAACTAGTCGAGTTTTAAATGGATGTAATGACTCTGTCTATATCTGACCTAGGTTACTTCCAGAATTATCATTGCTTCAGGTTACTTGAGTATTCTTTCTAAGTTCTGTGTTCAATATCATATTGCTTTAAAGAGTTATTCTTCTGAGAAGTAGAGCCTTATGTGAAACAGATCTTGTCTGGGTATACTTTTAGGTGTCTTGGTAGATGCTTGTCATTTCTTTGTACACTATCCTAGTTGCTTTTTGGTGTGTGCATTTGTTGTACAGAATATAAGTCAACTGACTATTTATTTAATTCTTACAACAGCAGTAACTAAGTGGTAACTTCAATTAGACGTTGTATATCTCATTTTGTAGCTATACAATATTAGTACTCAATAATGCCTAATGCTATTATGTTGAATATCATTAGATGTCCATCTTGAAGTAAAATAATGTTTACGGATATGTTGGATGTATGTATGTGTAATTTCATAAACTAACTAGTGCATTATGCTATGATGTTAAAGTATCATAATATGTCTAGTTTAATCAATATGTTTATGTGTATTGGATGTTTGATATATTGATTTGTCATATGCAAACCTACCAATATGAAGTGTTATGCTATTGTCTGCGCATTGGCACATTGACCAATGATTGTGTTGGAAGCAGAGGTGTAATGGTACAGACATTACCCACAATTGGTAGTATGGGGTATATGGTGCTAAACCTTTTTCATCATATGGTGGAGGGTAATGCATGGAAACTTGGCACAGCTACTGGTCACGGCTTGTAAGCCCGGATGATCAGGTACTATTATAATACCATTACCGACCCGGTGAGCTGCTAAACTAACATTGGACGGAGCGGCTGTACGACACAGAATTTCTGTATTAGCGACGTGGACATGGGGCGGCAGAAATGTAATCATTACAGGCGTGTGAGACAATTTAAAAGCCCGTCCCAGACTAAAGACAGTAGGGAGAAGGAGGATGGTGAACGCAGTCGAGCTGAAAGATAATCTTGGCCAGACTGGTCATTGTATATGTTTGTGTTATATGTTTTAATTAGGATTGCGCTGATGTAGAACTGATATAACACATTCTTGACTTTCTTTCAAGCTCTCACAAGGAGCCCTATGTTATAGATCTCAAGACTAGAGACTACTGACTAGGAGTGTCAGGACTGACAGGATCTCAGAATACCGGCAAGCTGTTCTTTCTCTTTTGTGTGTCTACTGGAGAGTGGGGATCTGGACCACAGATCCAGATAGATCGAGTAACAAGTAAAGTTACGTAATGTTTGTCATCAATATCAATATGTATATGATTTCATCATCCTCATATTGACAATCATCCTATGTCTATTGTTATGATTAGTAAATAAATGTTGTAGTATTGTAACTCATAGTTCTGTCGTTATATTTTAATTCCAATTGTGCATACGTGTTGTGTGTGTACATTGGTGGGGGTTCACTTACACACCAAGGAAGGGAGCAGTCAGGGAGAAAGACCTGTACTGGAATAGTTGTCTTTACACTTTAATTCAGACGTAAAAAATCTATTCTAGCTAACCTTCTTCTTCCCATCCTTGGCGAATATTCAGCACAGTTCATTTTAATTTTGTAACGAGCCACTTGGAGCTGTACGTTGGATATTCATGGGCCTAATCTATAGTTCAGCCATATAGATTTTGTCCCTAGTCAGTTTCTGACTATTAGGGGTTGCTCGCCAGTGAAAAATACTTTCATCTAGCCGGTGGGGCACCCCGACTTCTGACAGAGATAAATGTGTGAAGGCAAAAGAAAGTTGGTTAAATGAGCAATGCAGAAAAATTGAATTAAATTCCATTAAAGATCAAAAAAGTATGTACAGACAAATCAGCGAGCTCACAGGAAGAAAAATAAGAATAAATACAGGGTGTTTGAAATCAAAAACAGGACAGACTTTATTGGAGGAAGGTGCTACAATGAAGAGGTGGAATGAGTATATAAGAGAATTATATAATGGAGAAAGGGAAGAATTAACAGAAGAAAGTAACTTAGAAGGCCCACCTATTCTAAAAGAAGAAGTCGCTGATGCTATGAAACATATGAAGAAAGGAAAAACAGCTGGGTCAGATGAAATCACAATAGAAGAATTAGAAGTGTTGGGAGAATTTGGAGTAGATATATTAACCAAAATGTTGAATGATATTTACAGTAGTGGATATTTAACCAGTGATATGCTGAAATCTGTATTTATAGATATACCAAAAAGACCAGGAGCAATTGATTGTGAAGATTTTCGTACAATTAACCTCATAAACCATGTCACTAAGCTTCTACTCAGAATTATAATGAGAAGAACAAGAAAGAAAATAAAAATGGAAATTAGTGAAGAACAGTATGGTTTTATGGAAGGAAAGGGTACAAACAATGCAATATATATATTACGAACACTAATAGAAAGATCAATAGAGAAACAAAGAGACATATATTTATGCTTCATAGATTATACTAAGGCATTTGATAAAGTAAAACATGATGAGCTGATTAAAATGTTGGAAGATATCAACATTGATGGGAAAGATTTAAGAATAATAAAGAATATATACTGGAACCAAGTAGCAGCAATTAAAATGGGAAATAAAGAGGGTAGTTACGAACAGATAAAGCTAGGGTGTGTCTTGTCACCTGATCTCTTCTCCCTGTATAGCGAAGTAATAATGAGAGAGATCAAAGAGAAGCCAGGAATACTAATCGGAGGATATAATATAAACAATATACGCTATGCAGATGACACAGTATTGGTAGCGGATAATGCAACAGACCTACAACAATTGTTGGACAGTGTAGTAACAGAGAGTGCACAGAAAGGGCTGTCCTTGAATATCAAGAAAACAGTAACAATGGTGATATCAAAGAAAATGGGGACGCCAAAATGTGACATAGAAATAGAAGGGGAAATTCTCAACCAAGTGGATAATTTTAAATACCTAGGGGCACTTATAACATCAGATGGAAGATGTACAAAAGAGATTAAGAGCAGAATAGGGCAGGCAAAGACAGCATTTCAGAAAATGAAGAGTATCTTATGCAATAAGTCGCTATCAATGAATGTAAGAAAGAGAGTACTAAAATGCTATATAGAACCAGTTTTGCTGTATGGCAGCGAATCTTGGAATGTAAATGAACAAATTAGGAAGAACTTAGAAGCAACAGAGATGTGGTTTTTAAGACGAATGTTGCGAATTCCTTGGACTGCCAGAGTAACTAACAACGATTGCCTGAAAGAGGCTAATGAAACTAGAACACTATATACAACAATAAGAAAGAGACAAACATCTTTCTTTGGTCATGTGATGAGAAGAGAGGCATTGGAGAACATCGTGACAACTGGAAAGATCGAGGGGAAGAGAGGCAGAGGCAGACCAAGAGAAATGATGCTGGACGGACTGAGACGGTGGCATGGAGGAATATCATCAGCAGAGTTGATCCAGAACACCAAAGACCGAGATCTGTGGAGAGCCATGAACGCCTACGCCAGCCTGCACGGCACTTGATGATGATGATGATGTATTTATTCTTATTTTTCTTCCTGTAAGCTCACTGATTTGTCTGTGCATATTTTTTGTATCTTTAATGGAATTTAATTCAATTTTTTTGCATTGCTCGTTTAACCAACTTTCTTTAGCCTTCCCACATTTATCTTTTATTTCTTTATTTATCTTAGCGTATTCTTGTTTGTCATTTTTACTCTGTTTTCTTTTGTCCAGTCAGTTTTAAGATATCTTCATTCATCCATTTTTTCTTAGCTATTTTGCCTCTCTCCGGTAATACTTCTTTGCTAGTTTGATGAATGGAGTCCCTTAACATTTCCCATTGTTCATCTATACTCTGTATTTTAGTTATTGCATTGTACCTATTTTTCACAGTCACTCTGTATTGTTCTTGCATTTCTTTATCTATTTTCAGAACCCCTTTATTAAGTCTCATGTTCTTAACCATTTTTTTCCCCTCTCTTTAATCTTACTTTTATTTGTCCACATAGTGGTACATGATCACTATTACAGTCAGCACCAGGCATTGTCTTTACATTAATTAAAGCATTTCTAAATCTTTTATTATTTAGTATGTAGTCAATTTGGTTGCGTATTTTCTTATCAGGGCTTATCCATGTGTACAGTCGTCTTTTATGGTGTTTAAACCATGTGTTTCCAGTTATCATATCATTGATATTTGCCCATTCTATTAGCTTTTCCCCTCTTTCATTTCTTGTACCTAAACCATAATTCCCCACTACATCCTCCATTTTTCCCTTTCCTACTTTTGCATTAAAATCACCAAGTATTATCTTTATTTCTTGTGATCCAATTTGAGCCATCGCCATTTCTATTTCGTCGTAAAAGTGTTGTATTTCTTCATCACTACTGCTTGCTGTTGGTGCATATACTTGTATAATATTTATATCTATTGGTTTGCCTTTGATTTTTACCATAATAACTCTATCTGAAATACACCAGTATCCATTAATTGACTTGGCTGTTTTTTCGTCTAATATTATTCCTACACCTTTTTCATGTGTATCCCCTCCAGAATAAATTATTGTGTGATTGTCAGCTATAATTTTGCCCGATCCCTTCCATCTCATCTCACTAACGCCTAGTATATTCATTTTCATGCTATCCATCTCTCTTAGAACATTGGTCAACTTTCCTAGCTCATTTAATGTCCTAACATTCCATGTTCCTACTCTAAATTTATTTATTTTAGTTAAGATTTTGCCATCAGTAGCTGGATGACGGTCTGGTGTCACCTGTGGCTCATGACTGTCCCTACCGGACGAGGATGCCCTAAGACAGCCATTAACGTCCTTCACTAACTTTGATATATGTTTTGCCATGAAGTCTTGGGAAGATAATGTGGTGGTTTCCCCTTGCCTTCCACATTCACATGTTGGTCTTTTTACCTCTGCCTTTGACAGCCATTTCCAACTGTAAGGACAAGTGAGTGCCCTGCTCTGCTCAGCTGCAGAGTTGTCCACTTATTCCGGTGGATACTCGGTCCCCAGAGCTGTGTTAGCCACACCGTAGGTGTGTTTCCATCCTCTACCGCGGGGAGGTGCAGTTGGGATTTTCCCTTCATAAAGTTATGGTCTCTGACCAAAACTCTCCAGTACTTTTAGAGGACTCTATAGGGTAAGTCACATAAATATTTGTGTAATTTCTTACTTTCTCAATCTAGATGTTTTTTCTAGATGTTTACCAACACAATCTAGATATTTCTAGATGTTGTTGGGGCCGTTTTTAGATTTTTTCTGTCAAAAAAAAGTGGCAACCCTGGGTGAGATCCCCTGACACAAGCCTCTTCCGGTCACAGAACAAGATGGCGGAAACTTCTGCTGTCTGACCGTCTCCAGTGTTGTGAAATAGAAACCACAACATAACCTGTCTGGTTTCTGCTGTCTGACCGTCTCCAGTGTTGTGAAATAGAAACCACAACATAACCTGTCTGGTTTCTGCTGTCTGACCGTCTCCAGTGTTGTGAAATAGAAACCACAACATAACCTGTCTGGTTTCTGCTGTCTGACCGTCTCCAGTGTTGTGAAATAGGAAACCACAACATAACCTGTCTGGTTTCTGCTGCCTGACCGTCTCCAGTGTTGTGAAATAGAAACCACAACATAACCTGTCTGGTTTCTGCTGTCTGACTGAGTGTTGTGAAATAGAAACCACAACATAACCTGTCTGGTTTCTGCTGTCTGACCGTCTCCAGTGTTGTGAAATAGAAACCACAACATAACCTGTCTGGTTTCTGCTGTCTGACCGTCTCCAGTGTTGTGAAATAGAAACCACAACATAACCTGTCTGGTTTCTGCTGTCTGACTGAGTGTTGTGAAATAGAAACCACAACATAACCTGTCTGGTTTCTACTGTCTGACCGCCTCCAGTGTTGTGAAATAGAAACCACAACATAACCTGTCTGGTTTCTGCTGTCTGACTGTCTCCAGTGTTGTGAAATAGAAACCACAACATAACCTGTCTGGTTTCTGCTGTCTGACCGTCTCCAGTGTTGTGAAATAGAAACCACAACATAACCTGTCTGGTTTCTGCTGTCTGACTGTCTCCAGTGTTGTGAAATAGAAACCACAACATAACCTGTCTGGTTTCTGCTGTCTCACCGTCTCGAGTGTTGTCAAATAGAAACCACAAGATAGTCGGCCTTCTTCGCCTGGTTTCTGAAACTGTCTGTGACGGAATATAACAACACGAATACACAGCTATGGATTTGATCAAACGCAAATTCATGTCTACCCCATTGGGTGTCCAGGAACGAGAAAGAAACGGGACTTGTGTGTCCAGACTGAAGGAGAGATTGTTTGGTGGTCGCCTGGCCGAGTCTCAGAGTTTGTACAAGAGAGATCTGCGCGGACACTTCGGCTGTGTCAATGCCATAGAGTTTTCTACAGACGGCGAGCTGATCGCATCTGGTATGTTTTACATTATTGATGTTCTCTCTACTCAACGTCTGGTTATGTTTGCTGGTATATCCCTGTGTTGTGTGTCTAGGGCAGTTCTCTCAACATTCGGTACTGTATGTTTGTATATGTTATATCATTGTGTGTCTGACATTGTTCTCTCAACATTCGGTACTGTATGTTTGTATATGTTATATCATTGTGTGTCTGACATTGTTCTCTCAACATTCGGTACTGTAAGTTTGTATATGTTACATCATATGTCTGGCACTGTTCTCTCAACATTCGGTACTATATGTTTGTAGGAAGTGTCTATTCGCAGGGCCCTGCGAATAAACAAAGCGTCTATTCGCAGGGCACGGCCGGCCCTGCGAATAAACAAAGCGTCTATTCGCAGGGCACGGCTGGTCACGTGATTTAACGTAAGTTTGCGGCTATATTATACATTTTCGTTGATTGGAAATCGTGTCGTCAGTGGCATAGTTGATAGTGTTTCCACCAGATGGGTGGGAGCTCGAGGTTCGTTTCCTTGCCGGACATTTTTTTTTTAATTGTTCAGCAATTAATTGGATGAAAGTCAAAAGTCAATCGTTCGTTTCCTTGCCGGACAATGTTTGTTTTTTTAATTTTTCAGCAATTCATTGGGTGAAAGTCAATCCTTCATCTCTTTGGGTATTTAGAATTGTGTTGTTTAAAGTGAGTGTAATTTAGTTAGTACCAGTTTCTCCAGTATTGGTCCTCGTTGCTTTGCACTACGGCAATTCCAATACCCAACCCACACATTTTTGAGTCCCAAATGATCCCTTTTCCTTCCCTCCTCTCCCCTACCTCTTCTCCTCCGCTTAGTTCTCTCCCCGCTGGCTGTTGTCAAAAGTATCGAGCACAAAGCACGTACTCCGTTGCTTCGGCGATAATTCTTTGTAATATTCATAGTTTTCATATTCATATTCATAGACACGAAAGTGGTTAAGTAGGCAGGTAGGTGGGTTGTTAGACAGATAGATGGTTAGATAGGCAGATATGTGGGTAGGTAGACAGGTAGGTAGTTAAGTAAGCAGGTATGTGGGTAGCTAGGCAGGTAGGTGGATGAGTAGGTACGCAGGTAGATGGGTAGCTAGATCCAACCCGACACTGGCTCGTCGATCATCTGTGTTCCACCATGCCAATTCATACATCTCTTTCAACCTCTCCCTGCAATACTCTGAACAGGCAGGTTGACCGGCCGAGCGACCGAGAGAGAGAGAGAGAGAGAGAGAGGCAGGCAGTCAGAGATACAGACAAATAAACAACGGATATATAAACTGGCAGACAGACAGCAAACAGATAGAGAGTCAGACACACGCATACATACACACAGAGAGTCAAACAGACATATGCATATGGAAAGACAGACAGACAGTTTGTTAGATAGAGATTCAGATAGACATATATACAAATAGACTGATAGAGAACAAAAAATCACGCAGGCTGTCAGACGGACGGACAGACAGAGAGACATCCAGACAGGCGGGCATGTAGAGAGACATCCAGACAGGTGGACAAATAGAGAGGCACACAGACAGGCGGACATATAGAGAGGCATACAGACATCTCTCTCTCTTTTCTTCTCTATCTCCCCCCCCCCCCCCCCCCCCCCCTCTCTTTCATGTCTTTATCACTTTTTTATGTCTTTCAACACATCTTTCTCATATCTCACATATCTGTCTCGCACACTATCTTCATTATCTATCTCTCTCTTCTCTCTTTTCAACCCGCTTCACATATACCAGGTTTTCCTGCATTTTATATGCGTAGCATTTCCTTGTTTATTTGTTAATTCATGAGGCCAGTCAGTCGAAAGCCTGGTGTTTGTATTGCCTAACGACCCTAATTATGTCTCTCTGAGGTGACGCATATTACTGTCAGCTTGGACCAGAATTATCAGGACATAAATAGTAGGAAATAGTAGGTCGGAAACGTAAACAAAGATGAATGCCTGTAAACAGTAAGTGTACAGAAACGCAAGTTAACAATTCTTAAACTCGCCTGATATTTAAACAGCCATACTTCAACTAAGTATAAAGTATCGATTCATAGGGCCCTGCGAATAAACAAAGCGTCTATTCGTAGGGCCCTGCGAATAAACAAAGCGTCTATTTGTAGGGCCCTGCGAATAAACGCTTTGTTTATTCGCAGGGCCCTGCGAATAAACTCTCCCATGTTTGTATATGTTATATCATTGTTGTGTGTCTGACATTGTTCTCTCAACATTCGGTACTATATGTTTGTATATGTTAAATCATTGTTGTATTAAGACATGAGACCAGTTGTCTCTCACAGAGAGACTTATTTGATGTCCTCTGTTTATATATATATATATATATATATATATATATATATATATATATATATATATATATATATATATATATATATATATATATATATATTCTTCAGCATTCCGAGCCATTGAGGTTCTTTGCTGCAGATACAAGCCGTCTCAATTCGTCTCTCTGGTTGACCTTCTCTTGCCAGTCGCTGATTCCAAGTGCTTGTAAGTCTGTACGTATATTATCTCTCCACCGTCTTCTTGGTCTACCTCGGGGTCTACGGTCATTTATTTCCTGAGAGTAAGCGAGTTTTGTTTCCCTATTATCTTTCATTCTCTCTGTATGCCCCAGCCATTGCAGTCTATTAGCCTTCATGATACCAGTGATTAGCGGGGACTTAAACAGATCATAAATGTCTTTGTTGCTTCTTCTTTTCCACTCTCCACTTTGTGTATCCCTAATGGGCCCAAAGATGCGTCTTAAGACTTTGTTCTCAAAGGTTTGTAACAAGGCTTCGTCTCCTTTAGTTGTACTCCAGGTTTCAGAGCCATACAGCACAACTGGTCTGATCAGTGTTTTGTATATTGTGATCTTGGTGTTACGAGATAGCGCATTTGATTTTAGCAGATGTTGTAGTGCATAGTATATCTTATTTCCAGAGTTGATTCTAGCTTGTATTTCTTCCCTTATTATGTTGGAGCAGTTGAAGATTGTACCCAGGTATTTGTATGTTTCCGTTCTTTTAATGGTCATATTATCTATTTGTATGTGGCCAGAGTTTTTAGCCGTTCCTTCTCTTGAAATTACCATATATTCTGTCTTATCTTGGTTGATAACCAGCCCCATTTGTTGAGCTTTTTCCTTTAAGTGAGTCAATATTTCCAATGTCTTTTGTTCATTTTCCCCTATAATATCTATATCATCTGCATAACCAAGCAGTCTGGATGTTCCTCCAATATCACATTCCTCCTTTACCTTCCTTACAACTTTCTATAGAGCCAGATTGAAAGAGTAGCGGCGATAGTGCATCACCCTGTTTCAAGCCAGATGTTATTTGGAAAGGGTCTATTTCCTGCCTTTATATGTTACTATATTATAAGTATCTTCCATGCATAGTCTGGTCATGTTGATTAACTTCCTTGGTATTCCAAATTCCTGCATAGCATTCCATAGACTATTCCTATGGACACTATCATAAGCCTTTTTAAAATCCACAAAAATGTTATGGAGATCTCTTTTATATTCCCAACTTTTCTCAGCTATTTGTTGTAAGATAAATATCTGATCTATTGTTGATCTGTTTTGTCTAAACCCGCCTGGTAGTCACCCAATATGTCTTCTGAATATGGTTTTAGTCCATTTAGTAATACCGCGGATAGTATCTTATAGATTATGGACAGGAGTGATATTCCTCTATAATTTTCACATTGGAACTTGTCTTCTTTCTTAAAGATAGGTATCAATAATGACTCTTTCCAGTCATGGGGTAATTCTTCTGTCCTCCAGATTTTTATTATTAGTTCGTATAGCTTTAGATGTAATGCATAGCCGCCTGCCTTTATAAATTCAGCAGCAATTCCATCAGTCCCAGTTGCCTTATTGTTTTTAAGTCGTGTGATTACATATAGGATTTCTTCAAAAGTAGGTTCTTCAATTTGTGGTTCACACGTTAGAACCGTTTCCAGTGGGAAAGTGTTACTTGGAGATTCACAATTTAGTAATTCAACAAAGTATTCTTTCCATGTGTTACACATTTCCTCATTGGTATTTATCATATTCCCATTTTTGTCTTTTAAACCATATGTGTTGTGTTGGTGCCCACATTTACTTCTGCTGTCCCATTAAAAGTAATTCATCTAACCTTTTTCCCTGTGTAAGCTGAGGGATCTACCAAACTTTTTCTGACTCCGATTGTCGTACTTCAGTTCTTTAAAATAACTTTCTGGATTCATTTCGCTGGTGATTAGTTTCCATATCTTTGATTATATTGCTCATATATTCTTGCTTCTGCTGCCGAACTATCTTTGTAGCCTCTTTACATTCGGTTCTATTGCTTTCCATTTTGGATGTTGTTGATGTCATTTAACCACAACTGTCTGGCATTCTTTTTCCTAATGACTGCTTCTTCACATTTTTGATTGAACCACCTGTTCTTTCTATGCGTGGTTAACACACAGAGACATTCTTCTGCGGTAGATTGAATTGTATTCTTGATGTTCAACCAAGTTTGGTCAACGCTTTCCTCCAACGGGTTTTGTAGAATTTCAAGTTTACATTTTATTTCATCTGCAAATTTCTCTTTGACTGTAATTTCTTGTAGTTTTTCTCTGTTATATGTTGGGTTAACCTTTGTAGTTTAGCATAGAATGCTGTCTTAAGTTTTATTTTAAATTTTGCTTTAACGTGGAAGTGGTCGCTGTGGAACTCAGCTCCTCTATAACTTCTAACTTGTTGTATGTTTGATGCATTTTTGTTGTTAATTAAAATGTGATCTATTTGATTATAGGTTCTCTTGTCACATGACTTCCAAGTTTGTTTATGTATATCCTTTCTTTGCAGTCTGGTACTGCTGATCTGCAGTCCTTTGGCTTCTGCTAGGTTGATGACTCTCCATCCGTTGTCATTTGAAGTTGTATGTAGGCTTTCCATACCAGTAACTTTTTTATGTTTGCTCTCTACCTATTTTTGCATTGAAGTCTCCCAGCACAATCAGTCAACACCATCATTTTTTAGCTGCTATTGATGTACTAGGCAAGATTATGCTCAGTAGTTTGCCATGGCTTTCTGAGCGACTGGCTCACAATACCTCCGTAAGTTACCAGGGCGGTGCAAACCGCTGCCGATTCTCACGCAGCTGCGTTACTCACGAGAATATACGGGATTACGGAGAAAGACGTTAACCCCTTTACCAGGTAGACCGGCGTCCTGTGTATGACATGCTACCAGTTGTTTCTAACACTAACATGTAAAAATGTGGGTCCTTCTCTACACATCTGCACTGTGCCCAGTTTTCACACATATGCACATGAGAATAGACCTCCAGAGATGTGTATAGATATGATGACATACAACATCCAAGACATATATACAGCATGCAAGACATGATCACACGTAACATCCAAGACAACACATACAACATCCTTGACATGAAGACATACAACATCCAAGACATGAACACATATAACATCAAAGACATGAACACATACAACTTCCAAGACATCATATACAACTTCCAAGACATGACCACATACAACATCCATGACATGAACACATACAACTTTCATTACATGAACGCATACAACATCCAAGACATGAACACATACAACATCCAAGACATCATATACAACATCCAAGACATGAACACATTCAACATCCAAGACATGAACACATTCAACATCCAAGACATGAACACATACAACATCCATGAACACATACAACACCCAAGACATGAACACATAGAACATCTATGACATGAACACATACAACATCCAAGACATGAACACATACAACATTCAAGACATGACCACATACATCATCCAAGACATGAACACATACAACATCCAAGACATCATATACAACATCCAAGACATGAACACATACAACATCCAAGACATGAACACATACAAAATCCAAGACATGAACACATGCAACATCCAAGACATGAACACATACAACATCCAAGACATGAACACATGCAACATCCAAGACATGAACACATAGAACACCCAAGACATGACCACATAGAACATTCATGACATGAACACATACAACATCCAAGACATCACATACAGCATCCATGACATGAACACATACAACATCCAAGACATCACATACAGCATCCATGACATGAACACATACAACATCCATGACATGAACACATACAACTTTCATTACATGAACACATACAACATCCAAGACATGAACACATACAACATCTGTGACATGGACACATACAACATCCGTGACATGAACACATACAACATCCATGACATGAACACATGCAACATCCTAGACATTGCACTCATTCTGTTGCAGAAGGCCCCAGTAGCAGCTAGCCAACAGATGAAATAAGGTAGCAAATTCACACAAGTCTGATGTCAGAGTCTTACACTTGGCTCGTTATCCCTAACATGTGACGTAAAAATAGTGATGCTCTCTCTCTCTCTCTCTCTCTCTCTCTCTCTCTCTCTCTCTCTCTCTCTCTCTCTCTCTCTCTCTCTCTCTCTCTCTCTCTCTCTCTCTCTCTCTCTCTCTCTCTCTCTCTCTCTCTTTCACACACATACACACACATTCACTCTCACGCTCACACATTCACTCTTCCGCTCATTGATTCACTCTCACGCATACGCTCTTACCAAGAAAATAGCACAAAAAGTTTACCAACTTGCTAAAATTCAGCACTTCCTGGAGGAAAGGACACGAAAAATATTCTATACATGCTATATCCAATCACATCTCGATTACTGTTCCACAGTTTGGGATGGTTGCCCTAAATCTAATTTAAAACGACTATGTTCTCTACAAAACCGCGCTATTCGTCTGGTTTCTGACATAAAGCACGTTGAAAGTAATAATTTGTACAGTCATCTAAGACTTCTACCACTACAAAAGCGCTTCCTTTTCAACAAAGCCAAATTAGTGAATAAAATTATATCTCAAAATACCCCAGAGTATCTTCTGCCGCTGATTCAATCTAATGCAATGAACAGCAAGCGCCTAAATTTGTTACATGTCTCAAAGCCTAGATTGGACCTATACAAAACATGTTTCGCCTATTCTGGTGCTCACTTGTGGAATGATCTGCCTCCAGATCTGAAAACTCCAATGAGTCCCTACACATTTAACCGAAAACTCTTTCAATACTTAATCCATACCGACTATATGCCACCATAATTCATTTACTGGTATAATTGTTCAGTATAATTGTTCATTATAATTGTTTAACTATAATTGTTCACTATATATGTGTGTGCGTGTGGGAGAGAGAGAGAGAGAGAGAGAGAGAAAGTGGGTGTCAGTGAGAGGGAGAGAGTGAATGCGTGTGTGCGCACGTGCATGCGTGTGTGTGGAGAGAGTGATTGAGCGAGAAATGGTGGGGGAATGTGTCAGTGCATGCATTCGTACGTGTATGTGTGAGAGTGAGTGAGGGAGTGTATGCGTGCGTGCATGCGTTCATGTGTATGTGTATGTGTGAGAGAGTGTGATTGAGAGAGTGAGTGTGTGTGTGAAGGATTGTGTGTTAGAGAGTGAGACAGTGGGAGAGTTGATGTGTTAGTGTGTGTGTGAGCGCGCGCATGCGTGTGAGTGTGTGTATATGAAAGAATACAGAGAGAGAGAGAGAGAGAGCTGAGCAGATGCATGTCATGTAACACGCATGTTATGTAACACGCGAATCCATATGTTTGTGTATTCTCATCTGTCATATTATCAGTTAAATACCATTTGATTTTATCATGCATAATATAAACTCATGTTCATTACTGTAGTTTGAGTGAGTGAGTCAGTGAGTGTGAATGAGAGACAGAACGAGTGAGCGTGAGAGTGAATGAGTGAGCGGGAGAGTGAATGAGTGAGCGGGAGAGTGAATGAGTGAACGGGAAAGTGAATGAGTGAGCGGGAGAGTGAATGAGTGAGCGTGAGAGTGAATGAGCGGGAGAGTGAATGCGTGAGAGTGAATCAATGAGCGGAAGAGTGAATGTGTGAGCGTGAGAGTGAATGTGTGTGTGTGTGTGAGAGAGAGAGAGAGAGAGAGAGCATCACTATTTTTACGTCACATACATTTTATGTACACATTTTTCTCCATGTTTAACATTTTTATGAGACTGCTCATGACAAGTGTCAGTGTATGTGTGTGAGTAAAGTGTGGGAGTTTGTTCATACTAGTTTCAATACTAACGTGAGACATTTTGTATGTGTCTAGATGTGAGGAAGTGTGAGTGTATGTGGAGGATGTGTGTGAGTGTGGGGATATGTGTGGGTGGGGGGTGTGTGGGTGGGGGTATGCATTTGGATGGGTTGGGGTGTGTGGGTTTTGGTGGGTAGTGGTATTTGTGGGTGTTGGTGGGATGTGTGGATGGATGTGTGGGGGTGAAAGTACGGGTGTTGGAATGGGTGTGGGGGATGTGTGTATGGGTGGAGGATATGTGTATGGGACTGATGCAGGGGATGTGTGTTTATGTGGGTGGAGATGTGTGGATGGTTTGAGGAAGTATGTGTGGGAGGCGGGGTTGTGTGGGTAGGGGATTGTGTTGGGTGGATTTGGGATGGAAGGGCGGGTGGGGAGAAGTGTATGGTGTGTGGGTTTGAGATATGTGTGCGGTGTGTTGGTGGGGGATGTGTGAATGATGTGTGGGTGGAGGGTATGTTTGTGGTGGTATGGGTGGAGGATAGTATGTGGTGTGGGGGATGTGTGTGATGGGTGTGGGGAATGTGCGTATGGGTGGGGTATATGTGTGGGTGAGCAGGGGATTGTGGTGGTTGGGGGAAGTATGTGGGGGAGTGTGGTTGGGAGATGTGTGTATGTGGATGGGGAATGTGTGGGTGGGGGTGTGTGAGTGGCTTAGGGATGTGTAGGTGGGTGAGGGAGTTGTATGTGTCGGCGTGGGATGTGTGAGTGGGTGGAGGATGTGTGTGGGGGTAGGGGTATTGTGATCGAGAGATGTTTGGTTGGGAGTGGGTTGGTGGGGGTGTGTGGGTGCGTAGTGGAGGATGTGTGAGTGAGTGTGTGTTGGTGGACGGGTAGGGAATGCGTGTGTGGGTGGGGAGAGGTGTGTGGTGTGTTGGTTGGTGATATTGTGTGGGTGAGGTATGTGTGTGTGGGTGGGGGATTTTTGTGGTGTGTGAGTGGGGGTATGTGGGGTGGATGGGTAAGGGTATCTGTGTGGGGTGGGATTATTTTGTGGTATCTGGGTGGGGGATATGTGTGTGGTGTGTAAGTGGGGATGTGTTGGTGAGGGATATGTGTGTGTGTGGTGCGTGGGTTGGGAATAGTGCGTGGTAGGGGGTGTATGTGATGTGCGGGTGGGGGATTGTGTGGTGGGGGATTAGGTTAAGGCATGTGTGGGTGGGTGGAAGTTGTATGTGTGGGTGGTGGTGTGTGTGTGAGTGGATTGGGGATGTATGGGTGGTTAGGGAGATGTGTGTGTGTGTGGGGGGGGGGGGGGGGTAGGGACATGTCAGTTGGTGGGGATGTGTGTGTATGGTTTGGGGATGTGTGAGTGGATGTGCGATGTGTGGGTTGGTGGGGGATTGTGTGTGTGGGTGGGGAATATGTTGTCGATGGAGATGTGGCTGGGGGAAGGGTGGTTTGAGGTGTGGGTGGGGAGAGGATGTGTGGGGTAGAATGTGGATGGGCGTGGGATGTGTGGGTTGGTGGGGGAATGTTTGTGGGTGGCGGGTGTGTTTTGGTTGGGGGATCAGGTGAGGGCAGTGTGTGTGGGTGGGGGATGGGTCGGTTGGTGGGGTATGTATGTGTCCCTTGGTGTGTGTGTCGGTAGGTGGGGGTGTGTATGTGTCCCTTGGTGCGCATGTGTGTGGGTAGGTGGGGGTGTTGTGTGGGTGGGGTGATGTATGGATAGGTGGGAGATGGGCTTCATACCATGGTAATTAGCCTTGTTCATGTTTACAACATTCATTTCACAATGTTTATTTTTCTTCCTATGCAAATGTATAATGCTCTTGATGAACGAAAGACGAGTGATTGGAAGGGCCGAATGTAAGACGGGCCTGCGCGCCCAATTTGTGACCCTAATAAAGTTGATTTGATTTGATTTGATTTGATTTAACACATGTGAGACAAGTACAAGTACAACATGATTGGACTTGAGACACAACGACACGAAGTTCAATGGATTTATTTACCGATCACATGCAATACGATCTAGTTTGGCATGTGATAATCATTACATTACATATATGGTACATCAATACACTTACAGACAACCCACAGCTTACAGTCTATCTCACAAGATGCACAAGCACTCGACTTTCGGGCACAGAACTATACAAGCCTTTCTCTCTCTATACGTCCTGTCTGGTCCGAGTACCCCAAGCTGTCTGTCTGTTTCTCGCAACGCGCTTGCCCTCTGTGGATTCGCTTCACGAGGACTGCGTGCGTCTTGCATTGTCCTTGCCTGACCGCTGGCTATTGCGTTAGCCAGCAACCTGTGGGCAGGTGACTAATACTCGCCTGGCGGGCGTAACGATGTCACTGCATCCCAGTTGGGAATTATTCGCCTGGCGGGCGTAACGATGTTCCTGCATCTCATTCCAGATTCTGACACGCTCCCCCGGGGCTTTTCATGAAAGATGTCATCTTTCATGTATACTCTATATACATAGCGGGTTAATATTTTAGCCATGTCAGAATCGTTCCCTGTGTTGTTATATACATTGGTATAGAAATACATAATAATACATATAATGGCATAGAAATACATAAGAAATGCAAGTTGTATTGTAAGACATGTGGTGTTCAATTTTTACCACTTGCCAAGTTACATCCACTCGATGGATGATTACCTAAGTTGCAATATTGACCCAGTCAGATCAGTAGCAACAGCTTTCCAAGCAACTACCTCGCAACCTCGAAAAAAAAGTAATAATATGCTCTTTGTAAACAAAAAACATCTGGTAAGACCGTAATACGACCTATTTATAAGCCGTATTCAACGTTGGAGTTCCGACCTCATTTGGCCATGAGCTCTTCCGTCGGTCTACAACGTCGGTAACCCTATACCATGCCCAGTTGACTTCTTGGAGTGTTAACAATCTGGCAACACCATGGCTATTTATATACAACACATATTCAAATACATTTCAATTTATCGCCCTTGGTGTAATAATGTAATAACAATTAAATGCAAGGGACATAATTTCAAACAATCTTAAATATAATAATTTACAATTACTTTTCTATTTCTCAGCGTCATCGCTTGATGCTTTTCCATACTAGCGAAAAAATGTCGATAGTATGAATAAGTTAATCAAGATATGATTCTAAGATTACACTAGATGAAACAGTATTAATACACAATTCGTGTATTCGACATTGATGATTCTTAAACATTTTAGAAGCGTCATACCTTTTTAAGGTTTTGTTTGTCGTCTGCTAATTTTGGACTAAATTTCTAAATTATCCGGAAGTACACACGAACAGCTGATGTTGAAAAATTCTATAACACACTTGTTCCGGTCTGATGTAGCAACTCGGAATGTAACTGTTCTGATCGTTCATGTGTTGGATGTTTCGCTGGAAAACTTCTGGATTTCGTTGACTGCAGTGGTGTAAATGTCAAAGTTCAGTTCACTCTTTCACACACGGATTAAAAATATCACTGGAAATGTTCCACTCGCAGATACCACTGATAAATTGGATAGTTCGCTTGCGGTAAGTTCAGAGCGAATGTGGCACTGTTCTTGTTTCGTAGTATATGTACAATTAATATTGTTCGCTTTCTACCACACACTACACAATTATTCGAAACACTTAATACAGTAATAATAAAATAAGAAAACTATATATAATGGGAATAAACCCTATCACATCACATGGTAGACACACAGCTTTTCGTGGAAGAAAAAAAAAATCTTCACTGATGGCTGTGTTGTTCTCAGTGTATTTGACACACTGCACTCAGACATTAGTGCTTACTGGGTCGGTCGGACAACGGGACAACAGATCGGCAATTGTGTTGGTTCTGCCTGCAATATGTCGAACTTCAAAGCTGTAATCTTGGAGTTTAAGAGACCAGCGCGCTATCATTTGGTTGGTAGGCATTCCTGAAGTAATAAATTTCAACGGACTATTGTCGGACTCAACAATGAAATGACGTCCCAGAAGGAATCTGGAAAATTTAGTTATACCCTCAACTAGAGCAAGGGCTTCCACCTGCGGTGTCGACCAAGAGCGTTCTCTAGGTTTTAATTTTCTAGAGAAATAGTATACAGGATGTAGGATGTTATCATGTTCCTGTAACAGAACTGCTCCAATCGCTACGGAGCTCGCGTCTGTGCGTAATCTGAAAGGAATAAGAAAATTTGGCAATTTGAGAATGGGATTCTTTAAACTATTCTCAGAGAAATAAGATAAAACTTTCTGGAATGCAAATTTTAGGCATTGATTGTTTACAATATTTTCAGGTTGATCTTTCGTTAGTAGGTTAGTAAATTTTTCAGTCAGTTCAGCAAAATCAGGTATGAACTGTCTATAATAATTTTGTAATCCTAACACACTTCTGACTTGCTTTTTCGTAGTCGGAAGTGAGAGTTTCAGTATTTTGGACACGATGTTATCGTCTGTCGTGACAAAGCCATTAGATATTTTGTACCTCAAGAAGGATATTTCCTGATAGGCTATGTCTACTTTTGTCGGCTTTACCGTCAGTCCGTGCTGTCTGATACGTTCAAATGTCTGCTGTAATGTCTTTATATGGTCTGTCATTGTCTTTGTGTGAACACAAATGTCGTCCATGTAACAGATATGTTTGGTATGTCCACTAGTAAAAGTCGTGTCATACGTACGAATGTTGCTGGGGCATTGACCAGCCCAAATGGAAGTTTGCACCATTCATACAGTCCCCAAGGTGTGGCAAATGCTGTCAGATGTCTGCTCTGTTCGTCTACCGTTATCTGCCAGTAACCTTTAGTCATGTCTACCTTCGTAAAGAATCTAGAGTCTGTCAGCAGATCTTCAGAGTTGGACATTGGTTCTAGATCAAGAAGAGTTATTTTGTTTAATTTCCTATAGTCGATACAGAGTCTTATCGTATTGTCCTTTTTTCGTACCATGACCATTGGAGATGAGAAATGTGATTGGGATCGTCTAATGATGTTGTTTTTCTCTAAACTAATGATTTCCTGATGTAAGTTTTCTTTGTAATGCACTGGAATGGTGTACGGTCTGCATCTTATGGGTGTGTTTGAAGTGAGTGTGATGTGATGCTGTACTAATTCTGTTTGTCCTGGATTGTTGGAGAAGATGGTGTTGTACTGTTGTATGAGATATTTGCAGCTGTCTGTTTCTGCTTGAGTTAAGTTTGGGTTTATTTTGATTTCTTTCAAGCAGTTCGTCGTGTCTACTGCAGGTGTTGGAATTTCGTCACTATCTTCGTCATCTTCATGGTCTATTATTACTGTACAAGCTATTGTATCGTCTTGTTCGTTATCTCTGTTGTAATATGGTCTTAGCATATTGATGTGGAATATTTTGTGTTTGTCTTTTATTTTAATCTCATAGTCTACAGCTGAAATCTGTCTTATAACTTTAAATGGTCCTTGCCAAGACTCAGTCAATAAGTGTCTGTCACTAGGTAAGAGAAGAAGTACGTCCTGTCCAGGTGTCAACGTTATTGTCCTGTTACCTTTGTCTGCATATTGTCTATATGTAGCACCAGATACTTTTAGTGCTTCTTTTGCAATTATACAAGATTTGATGATTCTTTCACGCAATGATGTAACGTATACGTATGATGATATGGGTTTAAGTAATGGAGTGGCTTCAGTTAACATTTGATGATAGATAGTCAATGGGCCACGTGGTTTGGCACCATAGATAAGTTCAAAAGGAGAGAACCCAGTACTAGAATGTGGAACTTCGCGATAAGCAAAAAGTATAGCAGGCAAATACAAGTCCCAGTTGTTGGGGTGTTCTTGCGTGACTTTAGCAAGCATATGCTTTAAATCACCGTTAAACTTTTCTATGATTCCACTTGAGTGAGGATGGTACGGAGAATTGAAACATTGCTTCACCCCTAACATTTTGGTGAAAGCTTGAGTAGATGCGGCAATGAACTGACTTCCCCTATCTGATAGGATAGTGTCTGGAAATCCTATCCGTGAAAATATATGGAAGAAAACTTCCATTATATCATTGGCAGTTATGTTCTTTAGCGGAATCGCTTCAGGCCAGCGGCTACATAGATCAATGATGGTAATAATATATTTATTCCCTCTGGTTGTTATCTGATTAAGAGGGACCCACTATGTCGACAGATATTTTCTCAAAAGGTCGACTGGCTAAGTCAGTGATTTGTAATTTTGCCTGTGGGTGTTTACCTTTCTTTACTAGTTTTTGGCAGATGTCACAACTTCTGCAATATTGCTTAATGTCATTGCAGAATTTGGGCCAATAAAACTGTGTTAGTAATCTTGATCTGGTCTTAGAGTATGCCATATGCCCTGCAAGAGGTATATCATGGGCAAGATGTAAGGCTTGCTTACGGTATTAAATCGGCAAAACAGTTTGCTCTGTTGTGCTGTCACCTCTGGTATAGTACCTGGTGAGGATGCAATTTTTCAAAGCAAAATGCCATCTTGCATTTTTGGTTACCTTTGGCTTTTGGCCGATCAGATTAAAATATTTAGACAATGAAGGATCAGCTTTTTGGGCTGTTACAAAAGTATCCTTCATAGTTTTAGGAGGTAGTACCACTGGGCTAATCATTTCTATAGCCTCAGTTTGATTAATTTCATCTTGCACTCTAGCAGTAGATCTAGTTACTGCGTTCACACATTCAATGATATCAGATGGTGATGAACTAGTTTGATCAATGATGTCATGATATCTTAGTGCTACATTAGCTACCATACATTCATTTGGTGATACAACATTCTCAATGATGAAATGTGATGGTGATGATGTTAAGTTCTCATCAATGCAAACAGATGTTATATCATGAGGTATATCATTCACCTCTGGTAAATTTCCAATGATAATATCACACACAGGGTTAGTTAATGCTGCGCATTTTACTTTCCCAGTGAGGAAAGGTGTCTGAATATATGCCCATGCTAATGGGTACTTTTCAATATTCCCAGAGAATGTTCTGCATGTTACGTGCCTGCCTGTATAGTCTGTAGGCATTATGAAATTTCTCTTTAGTCCAATAAGTGAACTTCCGGTGTCCCGAAGGACTGTAGCGGGCTTGCCATTCACATATCCCTGATGGATGTTTATTCTGCCTTTCGAGTCTATTACCTAAATTAGCTTCTTCAGTTGGCAATAAGAATGGAGTGGCCGCATGTTAACACGCCATCTTCATAAAAGGTATTACAAACAGTACATTTATTTGCGTTAAACATGTCAAAAGGCTGTGCTGAGTTCACAGGGTGTTTCTCTGATTGTTCTTCATCTGATGATGAACTATCAAATAAGGCGGCATTTGCTTTATTGGTCATTTGCCTTCCTTTACAATCATGACGATAATGCCCGTACGCCTTACAGAGGAAACATTTACGTAAATTTCTGAAGGATTTACGTTCCTTATCTTGTCTATTTACGATGTTCTGTAGATATGTAAGATATGCGGGGTTCTTGTCACACATCTCACCTTGGTGGTGTGAATAGTTACAATATCTACAATGATTGTATTTCTCAGACAGTAGGCTTATATGGTTTTTGCCTATGATAGGGTTCTGACCGATGTTTTTCATAGTTAGCCGATGCTACAAAGTTTGTATCAATAGCTTCACTAGCAAAACAATGTTTATTGGCTGTATAATAAGCCGAACCACGTTTCTCAATCTGATCTACACTCGTACATTCATTCTCTTGCAAAAATTTTGAAAATGCTGATGGAAGGGATGAGATGACTTTATCCCTGATAATTAGATCTTCTAATTTCTGGTAATCTTTATTTATTTTGGCTGCTGAAGTCCATTTTGCAAATATGTCTCGGACTAAGCAGAGGTAGTCAGAGAACGTTTGAGTCGATTTTGGGCTCAACTTGCTGAATTGTTCTCTGTAGCCTGCCTCATCTAGCATAAAATGTGCCATAATCTTTGATTTTAGATAATGGTAATCTTTCCTGAGGTCTTTGGGGATAGTCTCTATGACTTTCAGAGGTTCCCCTGACAAACTCCTCATGTAAATAATATTCCATTCAGACATTGGGACCTGGTAATGGTCCATTAAGGTTTCAAAATTTTGGGTGAAGGCTGCAATGCAGTCACCTGAGGTATAATTTCTTACAATACCTTGATACTTTTTATACTGGTTTTCTTTCTCCAGTCTCTCTAGATTTCTTAGACTCTTTGTCTATGGCAGTATCGGCCTCAAGCTGTTTAATTTTTAGTTGCAACTCAAGCTCTTCTCGCTTACTCTGAGCTGAGATTTCTGCCTTCCTCAATTCATTCTCTAACTCTGCCTGTTTTGATTTTGCAGATAGTTCTAGTTCTGCCTGCTTTAATGATGTTTCTGCTTCTGCCTGTTTAGCAGCTCTTTCAGTCTCTGCTTGCTTTAATGCTCTTTCAGCCGCTCTTTCTTCGCGTTCGTTAGCTTTTTCCTGTACTAGGAGGTATTCAGAGTATTTCCTTTCACTCCACTTTGTTAACTCATCACCAGTTAACTTCAGCTTCAAACCCATCTCGATGAAGTCGTGTAATGAAGACATGATGGTAATAATAAATGCAAATGAGTTGTGCGACACACAATTAGTTATAAGTTAGTATAGTGAAAGAAATTTACAATTGTGTTCAACTTACAATTTGTGCCCAAATTTGCATCCGAAAGTATATAGAAAGAAAAATATACTCAAGTGTACTGGATGCGGTGGAGAACGGTTCACACTAGGGCTAGGAACTGTAGGGTCGCTAGTTCAAACCACAAATGACCTCTACGGGCAAGGGTTTCAGATGGCACAGAAAACCTGCTTTGTTTTGGAGGAAATAAATTAGCGTCTATCTGATGTGGTGTGTATGCTTGTCACTAAGTTTTGATTAGGTTTGTATGGCGTTGAGTGTAATTGTAGGTCGTAATGTCGTCAATCAACAATTTTTTTTTCAAAAACACAAGTCACTTTCTTTCTCGAAACTTTTTGCTTTCCACAAACAACTTCACAAAGACAATCTAAATATATTTCAACAATCTATAACACTGATGACACATCACTTACATCAAGATGACATTCAGTAAGGACATCGACATCAAGTTTACAAGATGGCGACAAGGTTACAATGGCGACGGTTTCACAGTGTCGACAAGGTCAAAATGGCGACAAGTTACACAATCACTGATGTTTTACACGTTTACAAGATCAAACACTATGTATGTACTTTACGTTCACATCTAGCCTCCATATTCAAACAATTTAATATAATACTATATGAGGATGAGACTTCACGTTGACATTTAAATGTACATTAACTCTGGACGAAAGTCACGTTCACAAATCTAGGTCCAATCTTAAATAAATTTCAATCGTTCAATGAGGACGAGTTACTCACGTTCATTTAAATACGGACGATCACGTTCAATGAGGACGATCCCCCACGTTCACACATGTCAGAGTCTTAAACTTGACTCGTTATCCCTAACACATGTGAGACAAGTACAAGTACAACATGATTGGACTTGAGGACACAACGACACGAAGTTCAATGGATTTATTTATCGATCACATGCAATACGATCTAGTTTGGCATGTGATAATCATTACATTACATATATGGTACATTAATACACTTACAGACAACCCACAGCTTACAGTCTATCTCACAAGATGCACAAGCACTCGACTTTCGGGCACAGAACTACACAAGCCTTTCTCTCTCTATACGTCCTGTCTGGTCTGAGTACCCCAAGCTGTCTGTCTGTTTCTCGCAACGCGCTTGCCCTCTGTGGATTCGCTTCACGAGGACTGTGTGCGTCTTGCGTTGTCCTTGCCTGACCGCTGGCTATTGCGTCAGCCAGCAACCTGTGGGCAGGTGACTAATACTCGCCTGGCGGGCGTAACGATGTCACTGCATCCCAGTTGGGAATTATTCGCCTGGCGGGCGTAACGATGTTCCTGCATCTCATTCCAGATTCTGACATCTGACTCTGTCTGTCTGCATGTCTGTCTGCATGTCTGTCTGTGGTGTGTTGTCTGTTGGTGAGTTGAGTGGTGTTGTTTATGCTCCTGCAGGTGGTGATGACAGAAGGCTGTTGCTGTGGAACATTGGACAAACAATGTTTGATGATAAAGCTGCACACGTGATCAACACCCTGCACGTCAGCAACATCAACACTTGCTGCTTCGATGCAGACAACAGAGCTGTAGCCACGGGAGGTCAGTCAGCACGTCACATCTCACGCCAGTCCTGGAACACATCTCCTCCTTCTTGTGTGTGTTCATCTCCTTCTTGTGTGTGTTCCTTCTTATCACATCTCATGCCAGTCCTGGAAGACATCTCCTCCTTCTTGTGTGTGTTCCTTCTCCTTGTCACATCTCATGCCAGTCCTGGAACACATCTCCTCCTTCTTGTGTGCGTTCCTTCTTGTCACATATCGTGCCAGTCCTGGAAGACATCTCCTCCTTCTTGTGTGTGTTCCTTCTTCTTGTCACATCTCGTGCCAGTCCTGGAACACATCTTCTCCTTCTTGTGTGTGTTCCTTCTTATCACATCTCGTTCCAGTCCTGGAAGACATCTCCTCCTTCTAGTGTGTGTTCCTTCTTATCACATCTCGTGCCAGTCCTGGAACACATCTCCTCCTTCTTGTGTGTGTTCCTTCTTATCACATCTTGTGCCAGTCCTGGAACACATCTCCTCCTTCTTGTGTGTGTTCCTTCTTCTTGTCACATCTCACACCAGTCCTGGAACACATCTCCTCCTTCTTGTGTGTGTGTTCCTTCTTATCACATCTCGTGCCAGTCCTGGAAGACATCTCCTTCTTGTGTGTGTTCCTTCTCCTTGTCACATCTCGTGCCAGTCCTGGAACACATCTCCTCCTTCTTGTGTGCATTCCTTCTTGTCACATATCGTGCCAGTCCTGGAAGACATCTCCTCCTTCTTGTGTGTGTTCCTTCTTCTTGTCACATCTCGTGCCAGTCCTGGAACACATCTTCTCCTTCTTGTGTGTGTTCCTTCTTATCACATCTCGTTCCAGTCCTGGAAGACATCTCCTCCTTCTAGTGTGTGTTCCTTCTTATCACATCTCGTGCCAGTCCTGGAACACATCTCCTCCTTCTTGTGTGTGTTCCTTCTTATCACATCTTGTGCCAGTCCTGGAACACATCTCCTCCTTCTTGTGTGTGTTCCTTCTTCTTGTCACATCTCACACCAGTCCTGGAAGACATCTCCTCCTTCTTGTGTGTGTTCCTTCTTATCACATCTTGTGCCAGTCCTGGAAGACATCTCCTCCTTCTTGTGTGTGTTCCTTCTTCTTGTCACATCTCACACCAGTCCTGGAAGACATCTCCTCCTTCTTGTGTGTGTTCCTTCTTATCACATCTCGTGCCAGTCCTGGAAGACATCTCCTCCTTCTTGTGTGTGTTCCTTCTTCTTGTCACATCTCGTGGCAGTCCTGGAAGACATCTCCTCCTTCTTGTGTGTGTGTTCATCTCCTTCTTGTGTGTGTTCCTTCTTCTTGTCACATCTCGTGCCAGTCCTGGAAGACATCTCCTCCTTCTTGTGTGTGTTCATCTCCTTCTTGTGTGTGTTCATCTCCTTCTTGTGTGTGTTCATCTCCTTCTTGTGTGTGTTCCTTCTTCTTGTCACATCTCGCGTCAGTCCTGGAAGACATCTCCTCCTTCTTGTGTGTGTTCCTTCTTATCACATCTCGTGCCAGTCCTGGAAGACATCTCCTCCTTCTTGTGTGTGTGTTCCTTCTTCTTGTCACATCTCACACCAGTCCTGGAAGACATCTCCTCCTTCTTGTGTGTGTTCCATCTTCTTGTGTGTATTCCATCTCCTTCTTGTGTGTGTTCCATCTCCGTGTGTGTGTTCTATCTCCTTGTGTGTGTTCCATCTCCGTGTGTGTGTTCCATCTCCGTGTGTGTGTTCCATCTCCGTGTGTGTGTTCCATCTCCTTATGTGTGTTCTATCTCCTTGTGTGTGTTCCATCTCCGTGTGTGTGTTCTATCTCCTTGTGTGTCTTCCATCTCTGTGTGTGTGTTCTATCTCCTTCTTGTATGTGTTCCATCTCCTTGTGTGTGTTCTATCTCCTTCTTGTGTGTGTTCCATCTCCTTGTGTGTGTTCTATCTCCTTGTGTGTGTTCCATCTCCTTGTGTGTGTGTTCCATCTCCTTGTGTGTGTTCCATCTCCTTCTTGTGTGTGTTCCATCTCCTTCTTGTGTGTGTTCTATTTCTTGTGTGTGTTCCATCTCCTTGTGTGTGTTCCATCTCCTTCTTGTGTGTGTTCCATCTCCTTCTTGTGTATTTTCCATCTACTTCTTCTGTGTGTATGAGAGAGAGAAAGAGAGAATGAACGAACGAACAAACTTTATTTTCAAAGGGTCACAAATTGGGCAGGCCCATCTTACATTTGGCCCTTCCAATCACTCATCTTTTGTTCATCATTTGTGCATGATACATTCACATAGGAAAAAACATTGTCAAATGGATGTTGTAAACATAAACAATACATAGTACCATGTTATGAGACAGGCAGACATACGTACACACGCACATTCATAAACACACACGCACACATATATACCTGCATACACACTTTCATCATTCGCACAAACTCTCACAGGTATGCTCACACTCAATAACATACAAATACACACTCCCTCGCATGTACTGCATGCATACATATATACACAAACATATACATACATGAACATACACACATATACACAAGCACATACACATATGCACACATATACACACATACACACACACACTCATACACCCCACATACACAATACACACACAAATGCACATACACACAAACACATGCACATATACGCACATACATACATACACAATCATGCACACATACATACACACACATATACACATGCAAACGCATTTACACACATTCACTTACACACACACACAAAAACACACACACACATATAAACATGAGAGAGAGAGAGAGCAGACGAATGAACAGTCTTTATTTTCAAAGGATTAAGAATTGGGCACACAGGCCCGTCTGACATTCTGCCCTTCTTCTCTAATTCCTCTCATACATTATTTCATTCAACATCACTTATGAAGCTAATCTTAGACAACAGCGGAACAATATGCATTAAAACGCATGGAAAATAATATCACATGACTCCCTGAGACAATGTTTAATATGGGCATTATAAATACCTAAGGAAGGTGTAACGTACCATACATATGGGAATGTTTTTTGGCTAGTTGTCGTTTGAGATAATTTTCCATTATTATTGTTTTGTTTTTTTAGGGGGGCATGTAGCTTGTACTGAGGTAGTGTTCAAACAGGTTGCGACTGTATGTATAATGATTGGTGGTGTCTTTGATTTCTTGTGGAAGATTGTTCCACAACTGAGCGTCAGAGTATGCTAAGCTTGTTTTACATGTCTATCCTAGGTTTAGGGACATGAGAGAGAGAGAGAGAGAGAGAGAGAGAGAGAGAGAGAGAGAGAGAGAGAGAGAGAGAGAGACTTGCATAGAGTTTTGACATGTGTATGCATGATTTGTACTCCACATTGATCTGATGGGTACATGTACACCACATTGATCTGATGGGAACATGTACTCCACATTGATCTGATGGGAACATGTACTCCACATTGATCTGATGGGAACATGTTGTACTCCACATTGATCTGATGGGAACATGTTGTACTCCACATTGATCTGATGGGAACATGTTGTACTCCACATTGATCTGATGGGAACATGTTGTACTCCACATTGATCTGATGGGAACATGTTGTACTCCACATTGATCTGATGGGAACATGTACTCCACATTGATCTGATGGGAACATGTTGTACTCCACATTGATCTGATGGGAACATGTTGTACTCCACATTGATCTGATGGGAACATGTTGTACTCCACATTGATCTGATGGGAACAAGTACTCCACATTGATCTGATGGGAACATGTACTCCACATTGATCTGATGGGAACATGTACTCCACATTGATCTGATGGGAACATGTTGTACTCCACATTGATCTGATGGGAACATGTTGTACTCCACATTGATCTGATGGGAACAAGTACTCCACATTGATCTGATGGGAACATGTACTCCACATTGATCTGATGTGAGCATGTACTCCACATTGATCTGATGGGAACATGTTGTACTCCACATTGATCTGATGGGAACATGTACTCCACATTGATCTGATGGGAACATGTTGTACTCCACATTGATCTGATGGGAACATGTTGTACTCCACATTGATCTGATGGGAACATGTTGTACTCCACATTGATCTGATGGGAACATGTTGTACTCCACATTGATCTGATGGGAACATGTACTCCATATTGATCTGATGGGAACATGTTGTACTCCACATTGATCTGATGGGAACATGTTGTACTCCACATTGATCTGATGGGAACATGTTGTACTCCACATTGATCTGATGGGAACATGTTGTACTCCACATTGATCTGATGGGAACATGTACTCCATATTGATCTGATGGGAACATGTTGTACTCCACATTGATCTGATGGGAACAAGTACTCCACATTGATCTGATGGGAACATGTACTCCACATTGATCTGATGTGAGCATGTACTCCACATTGATCTGATGGGAACATGTTGTACTCCACATTGATCTGATGGGAACATGTTGTACTCCACATTGATCTGATGGGAACATGTACTCCACATTGATCTGATGGGAACATGTTGTACTCCACATTGATCTGATGGGAACATGTACTCCACATTGATCTGATGGGAACATGTTGTACTCCACATTGATCTGATGGGAACATGTTGTACTCCACATTGATCTGATGGGAACATGTACACCACATTGATCTGATGGGAACATGTACTCCACATTGATCTGATGGGTACATGTACACCATATTGATCTGATGGGTACATGTACTCCACATTGATCTGATGGGAACAATGTACTCCACATTGATCTGATGGGAACATGTACTCCACATTGATCTGATGGGTACATGTACTCCACATTGATCTGATGGGTACATGTACTCCACATTGATCTGATGGGAACATGTACTCCACATTGATCTGATGGGAACATGTACTCCACATTGATCTGATGGGTACATGTACTCCACATTGATCTGATGGGTACATGTACTCCACATTGATCTGATGGGAACATGTACTCCACATTGATCTGATGGGAACATGTACTCCACATTGATCTGATGGGAACATGTACTCCACATTGATCTGATGTGAACATGTTGTACTCCACATTGATCTGATGGGAACATATTGTACTCCACATTGATCTGATGGGAACATGTACTCCACATTGATCTGATGGGAACAAGTACTCCAAATTGATCTGATGTGAACATGTTGTACTCCACATTGATCTGATGGGAACATGTACTCTGTCGCTTGTTGTCCCGGGGGGAAACGTGGAATCAACAAGCACACCTTTAAGATCCTTCTTATACTTTGGAACTATTGTCAGACCTTTGTCTACACTCCCCCATTCTGTCTTCTACTCACTATCTCTCTCTCTCTCTCTCTCTCTCTCTCTCTCTCTCTCTCTCCTCTCTCTCTCTCTCTCTCTCTCTCTCTCTCTCTCTCTCTCTCTCTCTCTCTCTCTCTCTCTTATTCCTTCATAACATACCCTGACAACATTTTCCTCCAACAATTAATAAAATATTTATTGCTGAAAACTAAGTCAGTTGTATGTATTGAATGTGTATATGTAATTTGTAGTGTCTTCTATTGTGAGTGCAAGATAGGACTCTGGAATTCGTATGTGCGGCATCATATCTCCCATCCGTATACGGCCATGCAACAAGACATCACACATATATGGACAGCTCTCACCCTGGATGCTCCTCTCCGCTTGAGTCTGGACGTAATCCAATCTTTAGAAAATGTTCGTCTGATCACCATGATATAATGCGATTACGATAAGTTTCTGAAGTAGACAGATTTCCCTTTTTGGACGTTAATAAAATCCATCACTGAAAACACATCACCACTGTCTAACACTGTCTAGATCTACTATAAATGTTTTACACACTGTCTCCAGTTAGTTAATTAACACTTTTAGTAAGCATGGAAACTCTTCGTGAATTATCCATTGTTTCTTTTATATTAGTCTACAGTGCAAATATAGGCTTTTTTATGTCGCTCTGCCTTCAGCAATTTAACGTCTTTTCCATTTACTTTCTTTACCTGGATATACTTTTATTTATACAGAGTTCCTTTATGGGCGATTGGGTATCTCGTCTCACGATTAGAACATGTCTATGTTCTTAGTGGTTCTAGTGAGGTACTTTATCTCCGCACAAATGAAGTTAATTTCTTCAATCTTCTCTGAACCTGTCAGGAGTTTTTGTCGTAGAACCTGTGGGTGATATATAACCAGGTGATATTAGTCTGCTTCAGACTAATTCTTATGTGAGAGCATGTCTCCCGGCCGTACTCAGATGCTTCCGAAAGATACTCTGACATAAGACAGATGAGTTCACTAAAGTCTAAACGATTAGCTAAAAGAAGGAAATGGTAACAGCAAAGCACAGACACCTAGTTCACTACGTTAGATTACTAAGCTAAAGCTAGATTACCTTATATTATCTATGTTAGTCCCTGAATCGAAATACACAAGCACATAAGCACCAAGGTCCCATCGCCTCTAAACAATTAGGGACCTATATTTCTATTCTATTTAAGGACGCATAGATCCATTCTCCATCTAGTTTGGTAGCACACTAAACACAAAACCAAGTTTCCAACTATTTATACCTCAGTTTCCAATTCTCCGTTTCTTTTGATCAACAATCAAATTTGCCGTGATTCCCCCATCAAAGGTTTGTGAAGTCACGTATTTGTTCGTCCGCTCCGTCTCGCCTCCTCCGCTGGTTCCCGCGTTCCCCAATCGTCGTACATCACACAGTTCTAACGCCTTGATCAATGTCTTCGTGTTTTCCACAACCTCATGTCTCCGTGTTGTTTGTCCGATAAAATCGGCAGTCAATGACCCCTGATAACAATGGTATCTGTCTTCTTTCCCATTCGGTCAATGACCCTCACTCTGTCCTCACCCCAGACTGAAGTACTCGATTGTTATTCTGACTATCGGTCAATAATTTTCCATCCACATACATTGCAATTAATATTACTATTCTAGTTTATCAGGGAATCACTAAACTCACAGTATCCCGTGACATACTCCACAATGATCTGATGGGAACATGTACTCCACAATGATCTGATGGGAACATGTACTCCACATTGATCTGATGGGAACATGTATTTAACATAGATCTGATGTGAAGATGTTATATTCAACATTAATCTTATGTGAAGATGTTGTACTCAACATAGATCTGATGTGAACTTGTTGCATTCAACATTAGTCTGATGCGAACGTGCACTCAACATTGATCTGATGTGAATATGTTGTTTTCCTTACAGGCAACGACGGTCAAGTCATTGTTCATGACATCAACGTGTGAGTGCTTGTCTACATGTACTGTGCTGATATAGACCTGTACTGCACAGATATATACTTTTACTGTGCTGACATAGACCTTACTGTGCTGATATAGACATGTACCGTGCTGATATAGACTTGTACTGTGCTGATATAGACTTGTACTGTGCTGATATAGACTTGTACTGTGCTGATATAGACCTGTACTGCACAGATATATACTTTTACTGTGCTGACATAGACCTTACTGTGCTGATATAGACGTACTGTGCTGATATAGACTTGTACTTTGCTGATATAGACTTGTACTGTGCTGATATAGACTTGTACTGTGCTGATATAGACTTGTACTGTGCTGATATAGATTTGTATCATGCTGATATAGACTTGTACCATGCTGATATAGACTTGTACCGTGCTGATATAGACTTGTACTGTGCTGATATGGACATGTACTGTGCTGATATAGACCTGTACTGTGCTGATATAGACCTGTACTGTGCTGATATAGACCTGTACTGTGCTGATATAGACCTGTACTGTGCTGATATAGACCTGTACTGTGCTGATATAGACCTGTACTGTGCTGATATAGACCTGTACTGTGCTGATATAGACTTGTACGCATTCTCTACTTCTATCAGATATCTCATCCCAGGGTAGAGGAAGAAAGACTAAACAAAACTGTCTGATACCTCAACATCCCAGGGTAGAAGAGGAAAGACTAAACAAGACTGTCTGATACCTCAACATCCCAGGGTAGAAGAGGACAGACTAAACAAGACTGTCTGATACCTCAACATCCCAGGGTAGAAGAGGACAGACTAAACAAGACTGTCTGATACCTCAACATCCCAGGGTAGAAGAGGACAGACTAAACAAGACTGTCTGATACCTCAACATCCCAGGGTAGAAGAGGACAGACTAAACAAGACTGTAAGGTACCTCTACATTCCAGGGTAGATGAGGACAGACTAAACAAGACTGTCTGATACCTCAACATCCCAGGGTAGAAGAGGAAAGACTCAACAAGACTGTAAGGTACCTCTACATCCCAGGGTAGAAGAGGAAAGACTAAACAAGACTGTAAGGTACCTCTACATCCCAGGGTAGAAGAGGAAGGACTAAACAAGACTGTAAGGTATCTCTACATCCCAGGGTAGGAGAAGAAAGACTCAACAAGACTGTAAGGTATCTCTACATCCCAGGGTAGAAGAGGAAAGACTAAACAAGACTGTAAGGTACCTCAACATCCCAGGGTAGAAGAGGACAGACTAAACAAGACTGTAAGGTACCTCAACATCCCAGGGTAGAAGAGGACAGACTAAACAAGACTGTCTGATACCTCAACATCCCAGGGTAGAAGAGGAAAGACTCAACAAGACTGTAAGGTACCTCTACATCCCAGGGTAGAAGAGGAAAGACTAAACAAGACTTAAGGTACCTCTACATCCCAGGGTAGAAGAGGAAAGACTAAACAAGACTGTAAGGTATCCTCTACATCCCAGGGTAGGAGAAGGAAAGACTCAACAAGACTGTAAGGTACCTCTACATTCCCAGGGTAGAAGAGGAAAGACTAAACAAGACTGTCTGATACCTCAACATCCCAGGGTAGAAGAGGAAAGACTAAACAAGACTGTCTGATACCTCAACATCCCAGGGTAGAAGAGGAAAGACTCAACAAGACTGTAAGGTACCTCTACATCCCAGGGTAGAAGAGGAAAGACTAAACAAGACTGTAAGGTAACTCTACATTCCAGGGTAGATAAGGACAGACTAAACAAGACTGTAAGGTAACTCTACATTCCAGGGTAGAAGAGGACAGACTAAACAAGACTGAATGGTATCTCTACATCCCAGGGTAATAGAGGAAAGACTAAACACGACTGTAGGGTATCTCTACATCCCAGGGTAGAGGAGGAAGGAGTAAACAAGACTGAATAGTATCTCTACATCCCAGGGTAGAGGAGGACAGACTAAACAAGACTAAGGTATCTCAACATCCCAGGGTAGAAGAGGACAGACTAAACAAGACTGTAAGGTATCTCTACATCCCAGGGTAGAGGGGGAAGGAGTAAACAAGACTGTAAGAATAGACTGAATAGAAGAGTAAAGACTGGAAAGTATCTTTACATCGCCTGGGTAGAAGAGGACAGATAATAATTTATCTCTGCACTGCAGGATAGAAGGTGAGAGTCTAAACAAGACTGAGTGTGAAGTGTCTGCACATTCCAGGTTTGATGAGGAAACATGAGTGCAGAGATGTTCTCATTGCCATGGTTATTCCTGAGGAATATGTGTGTGTGACATTGATTGACATCTCAGCCCATACTTGTATTGTAATCACACACTACAATGACGTTTAAGGACACCACATGTGAAAATCACATAATGTGAAATATTCATCAGATGAAATCACTTAACATAAAATAGTAAAATATTCATCAGATGAAATCACTTAACATGAAATAGAAACGAGATAGACACATTTTATTATATGAAATCACAATTAGGGAACATGTCACATGAAATATTTCAGCATATGATGAAATATTGAATGAAATGCTATGAAATGAAACATTCCATCAGGCGACAATCTAAGGCCGTGTATGGTCTCAGTGATGCCGTCTACTGTCTGTCACCTGACCCCATCAACTCAACCATCATCGCCACAGCAACAGATGATGGCAAGGCACAGATTATTGATCTCCGCATGTCCATTGATACAGGTAACATGCTGCACCCACCACCCATCTCTGCACCCATCACCCATCTCTGCACCCATCACCCATCTCTGCACCCATCACCCATCTCTGCACCCATCACCCATCTCTGCACCCACCACCCATCTCTGCACCCACCATCCATCTCTGCACCCACCACCCATCTCTGCACCCATCACCCATCTCTGCACCCATCACCTATCTCTGCACCCATCACCTATCTCTGCACTCATCCCCTGTCTCTGCACCCATCACCTGTCTCTGCACCCATCACCCATTTCTATCTTCCTACATTTGTATGATTGCAGTCTTCCTACATCTGTGTGATTGCTGCCTTCCTACATCTGTGTCATTGCTATCTTCCTACATCTGTATGATTGCAGTCTTCCTACATCTGTGTGATTGCTGCCTTCCTACATCTGTGTCATTGCTATCTTCCTACATCTGTATGATTGCTGTCTTCCTACATCTGTGTGATTGCAGTCTTCCTACATCTGTGTCATTGCTGTCTTCCTACATCTGTATGATTGCAGTCTTCCTACATCTGTGTGATTGCTGCCTTCCTACATCTGTGTCATTGCTATCTTCCTACATCTGTATGATTGCAGTCTTCCTACATCTGTGTGATTGCTGTCTTCCTACATCTGTGTCATTGCTATCTTCCTACATCTGTGTCATTGCAGTCTTCCTACATCTGTGTGATTGCTGCCTTCCTACATCTGTGTGATTGCTGCCTTCCTACATCTGTGTCATTGCTGTCTTCCTACATCTGTGTGATTGCTATCTTCCTACATCTGTGTGATTGCTGTCTTCCTACATCTGTGTGATTGCTATCTTCCTACATCTGTGTGATTGCTGTCTTCCTACATCTGTGTGATTGCTGTCTTCCTACATCTGTGTGATTGCTGTCTTCCTACATCTGTGTGATTGCTGTCTTCCTACATCTGTGTGATTGCTCTTCCTACATCTGTGTGATTGCAGTCTTCCTACATCTGTGTGATTGCTATCTTCCTACATCTGTGTGATTGCTGTCTTCCTACATCTGTGTGATTGCTATCTTCCTACATCTGTGTGATTGCTGTCTTCCTACATCTGTGTGATTGCTACCTTCCTACATCTGTGTGATTGCTGCCTTCCTACATCTGTGTGATTGCTGTCTTCCTACATCTGTGTGATTGCTATCTTCCTACATCTGTCATTGCTGCCTTCCTACATCTGTGTCATTGCTATCTTCCTACATCTGTGTGATTGCTGTCTTCCTACATCTGTGTGATTGCTGTCTTCCTACATCTGTGTGATTGCTGTCTTCCTACATCTGTGTGATTGCTGTCTTCCTACATCTGTGTGATTGCTGCCTTCCTACATCTGTGTGATTGCTGCCTTCCTACATCTGTGTGATTGCTGTTTTCCTACATCTGTGTGATTGCTGTCTTCCTACATCTGTGTGATTGCTGTCTTCCTACATCTGTGTGATTGCTGTCTTCCTACATCTGTGTGATTGCTGTCTTCCTACATCTGTGTGATTGCTGTCTTCCTACATCTGTGTGATTGCTGCCTTCCTACATCTGTATGATTGCTGTCTCCCTACATCTGTGTGATTGCTGTCTCCCTACAGCTGTGTGATTGCTGTCTCTCTACATCTGTGTGATTGCTGTCTCCCTACATCTGTGTGATTGCTGTCTCCCTACAGCTGTGTGATTGCTGTCTCCCTACATCTGTGTGATTGCTGTCTCCCTACATCTGTGTGATTGCTGTCTTCCTACATCTGTGTGATTGCTATCTTCCTACATCTGTTTGATTGCTGTCTTCCTACATCTGTGTGATTGCTATCTTCCTACATCTGTGTGATTGCTGCCTTCCTACATCTGTGTGATTGCAGTCTTCCTACATCTGTGTGATTGCTATCTTCCTACATCTGTGTCATTGCTGCCTTCCTACATCTGTGTCATTGCTGCCTTCCTATATCTGTGTCATTGCCAGCTTCCTACATCTGTGTGATTGCTGCCTTCCTACATCTGTGTGATTGCTGCCTTCCTACATCTGTGTGATTGCTGTCTTCCTACATCTGTGTGATTGCAGTCTTCCTACATCTGTGTGATTGCTGCCTTCCTACATCTGTATGATTGCTGTCTTCCTACATCTGTATGATTGCTGCCTTCCTACATCTGTGTGATTGCTGTCTTCCTACATCTGTGTGATTGCTGCCTTCCTACATCTGTGTGATTGCTGCCTTCCTACATCTGTGTGATTGCTGCCTTCCTACATCTGTGTGATTGCTGTCTTCCTACATCTGTGTGATTGCTGCCTTCCTACATCTGTGTGATTGTTGCCTTCCTACATCTGTGTGATTGCTGCCTTCCTACATCTGTGTGATTGCTGTCTTCCTACATCTGTGTGATTGCTGTCTTCCTACATCTGTGTGATTGCTGTCTTCCTACATCTGTGTGATTGCTGTCTTCCTACATCTGTGTGATTGCTGCCTTCCTACATCTGTGTGATTGCTGTCTTCCTACATCTGTGTGATTGCTGCCTTCCTACATCTGTGTGATTGCTGCCTCCCTACATCTGTGTGATTGCTGTCTCCCTACAGCTGTGTGATTGCTGTCTCCCTACAGCTGTGTGATTGCTGTCTCCCTACAGCTGTGTGATTGCTGTCTCCCTACATCTGTGTGATTGCTGTCTCCCTACATCTGTGTGATTGCTGTCTCCCTACAGCTGTGTGATTGCTGTCTCCCTACAGCTGTGTGATTGCTGTCTCCCTACAGCTGTGTGATTGCTGTCTCCCTACAGCTGTGTGATTGCTGTCTCCCTACAGCTGTGTGATTGCTGTCTCCCTACAGCTGTGTGATTGCTGTCTCCCTACAGCTGTGTGATTGCTGTCTCCCTACAGCTGTGTGATTGCTGTCTCCCTACAGCTGTGTGTTTGCTGTCTCCCTACAGCTGTGTGATTGCTGTCTCCCTACAGCTGTGTGATTGCTGTCTCCCTACAGCTGTGTGATTGCTGTCTCCCTACAGCTGTGTGATTGCTGTCTCCCTACAGCTGTATGATTGCTGTCTCCCTACATCTGTGTGATTGCTGTCTCCCTGCAGCTGTGTGATTGCTGTCTCCCTGCAGCTGTGTGATTGCTGTCTCCCTACAGCTGTGTGATTGCTGTCTCCCTACAGCTGTGTGATTGCTGTCTCCCTACAGCTGTGTGATTGCTGTCTCCCTACAGCTGTGTGATTGCTGTCTCCCTACAGCTGTGTGATTGCTGTCTCCCTACATCTGTGTGATTGCTGTCTCCCTACAGCTGTGTGATTGCTGTCTCCCTACAGCTGTGTGATTGCTGTCTCCCTACATCTGTGTGATTGCTGTCTTCCTACAGCTGTGTGATTGTTGTCTCCCTACAGCTGTGTGATTGCTGTCTCCCTACATCTGTGTGATTGCTGTCTCCCTACATCTGTGTGATTGCTGTCTCCCTACATCTGTGTGATTGCTGTCTCCCTACATCTGTGTGATTGCTGTCTCCCTACATCTGTGTGATTGCTGTCTCCCTACATCTGTGTGATTGCTATCTCCCTACATCTGTGTGATTGCTGTCTCCCTACATCTGTGTGATTGCTGTCTCCCTACATCTGTGTGATTGCTGTCTCCCTACTTCTGTGTGATTGCTGTCTCCCTACAGCTGTGTGATTGCTGTCTCCCTACAGCTGTGTGATTGCTGTCTCCCTACAGCTGTGTGATTGCTGTCTCCCTACAGCTGTGTGATTGCTGTCTCCCTACAGCTGTGTGATTGCTGTCTCCCTACAGCTGTATGATTGCTGTCTCCCTACAGCTGTATGATTGCTGTCTCCCTACAGCTGTATGATTGCTGTCTCCCTACAGCTGTATGATTGCTGTCTCCCTACAGCTCCCTTTGTGTTGGCTGACTTGAGCACAGCCATGCACTCAGTTATGTTCAATCCTGCTGAGCCTCGTCTCCTAGCAACCGCAAACTCCAAACATGGCATCGGTCTCTGGGATGTTCGCATGCCTCTCAAGTAAGTTTTATACAGGTGATTGTGACAGGGTTGTGTGGGTGACTGTCTTTTGTGGGTGACTGTGTCTGTCTTGTGTGGGTGACTGTCTTGTGTGGGTGACTGTGACAATGTTGTGTGAGTGATTGTGACAGGGTCATGTGGGTGACTGACAGGGTTGTGTGAGTTACTGTGACAATGTTGTGTGGGTGACTATAACAATGTTGTGTGAGTGACTGTGACAGGGTTGTGTGGGTGAGTGTGACAGGGTTGTGTGGGTGACTGTGACAATGTTGTGTGTGTGACTGTGACAATGTTGTGTGGGTGACTGTGACAATGTTGTGTGAGTGATTGTGACAATGTTGTGTGAGTGACTGTGACAATGTTGTGTGGGTGACTGTGACAATGTTGTGTGGGTGACTGTGACAATGTTGTGTGAGTGACTGTGACAATGTTGTGTGGGTGATTGTGACAATGTTGTGTGAGTGACTGTGACAATGTTGTGTGAGTGACTGTGACAATGTTGTGTGGGTGATTGTGACAATGTTGTGTGAGTGACTGTGACAATGTTGTGTGAGTGACTGTGACAATGTTGTGTGAGTGACTGTGACAGGGTTGTGTGGGTGAGTGTGACAGGGTTGTGTGGGTGAGTGTGACAGGGTTGTGTGGGTGACTGTGACAATGTTGTGTGGGTGATTGTGACAATGTTGTGTGAGTGACTGTGACAATGTTGTGTGAGTGATTGTGACAATGTTGTGTGAGTGACTGTGACAGGGTTGTGTTGGTGAGTGTGACAGTGTTGTGTGGGTGACTGTGACAGTGTTGTGTGGGTGACTGTGACAATGTTGTGTGGGTGACTGTGACAGGGTTGTGTGGGTGACTGTGACAGTGTTGTGTGGGTGACTGTGACAGTGTTGTGTGGGTGACTGTGGCAGGGTTGTGTGGGTGACTGTGACAGTGTTGTGTGGGTGACTATGACAATGTTTTGTGGGTGACTGTGACAATGTTGTGTGCGTGACTGTGACAGGGTTGTGTAGGTGACTGTGACAGGGTTGTGTGGGTGACTGTGACAGGGTTGTGTGGGTGATTTTGACAGGGATGTGTGGGTGACTGTGACAGGGTTGTGTGGGTGACTGACAGGGATATGTGGGTTACTGTGACAGGGTTGTGTAGGTGACTGTGACAGGGTTGTGTGGGTGACTGTGACAGGGTTGTGTGGGTGATTTCGACAGGGATGTGTGGGTGACTGTGACAGGGTTGTGTGGGTGACTGACAGGGATGTGTGGGTTACTGTGACAGGGTTGTGTAGGTGACTGTGACAGGGTTGTGTGGGTGACTGTGACAGGGTTGTGTGGGTGATTGACAGGGTTGTGTGGGTGACTGTGACAGGGTTGTGTGGGTGACTGTGACAGGGTTGTGTGGGTGACTGACAGGGTTGTGTGGGTGATTGATAGGGTTGTGTGGGTTACTGTGACAGGGTTGTGTGGGTGACTGTGACAGGGTTGTGTGGGTGACTGTGACAGGGTTGTGTGGGTGACTGTGACAGGGTTGTGTGGGCGACTGTGACAGGGTTGTGTGGGTGACTGTGACAGGGTTGTGTGGGCGACTGTGACAGGGTTGTGTGGGTGATTTCGACAGGGATGTGTGGGTGACTGTGACAGGGTTGTGTGGGTGACTGACAGGGTTGTGTGGGTGACTGACAGGGTTGTGTGGGTGACTGACAGGGTTGTATTGGTGATTGTGACAGGGTTGTGTGGGTGACTGTGACAGGGTTGTGTGAGTGACTGTGACAATGTTGTGTGAGTGATTGTGACAATGTTGTGTGAGTGACTGTGACAGGGTTGTGTGGGTGACTGTGACAATGTTGTGTGAGTGACTGTGACAGGGTTGTGTGGGTGACTGTGACAATGTTGTGTGAGTGACTGTGACAATGTTGTGTGACAGTGTTGTGTGGATGACTGAGACAATGTTGTGTGGATGACTGAGACAATGTTGTGTGGATGACTGAGACAGTGTTGTGTGGATGACTGAGACAGTGTTGTGTGGGTGACTGAGACAGTGTTGTGTGGATGACTGAGACAGTGTTGTGTGGGTGACTGAGACAGTGTTGTGTGAGTGACTGAGACAGTGTTGTGTGGATGACTGAGACAGTGTTGTGTGGATGACTGAGACAGTGTTGTGTGGATGACTGAGACAGTGTTGTGTGGATGACTGAGACAGTGTTGTGTGGATGACTGAGACAGTGTTGTGTGGATGACTGAGACAGTGTTGTATGGATGACTGAGACAGTGTTGTGTGAGTTACTGAGACAGTGTTGTGTGGATGACTGAGACAGTGTTGTGTGAGTGACTGAGACAGTGTTGTGTGAGTGACTGAGACAGTGTTGTGTGGATGACTGAGACAGTGTTGTGTGAGTGACTGAGACAGTGTTGTATGGATGACTGAGACAGTGTTGTGTGGGTGACTGAGACAGTGTTGTGTGGATGACTGAGACAGTGTTGTGTGGATGACTGAGACAGTGTTGTGTGGATGACTGAGACAGTGTTGTGTGGATGACTGAGACAGTGTTGTATGGATGACTGAGACAGTGTTGTATGGAAGACTGAGACAGTGTTGTATGGATGACTGAGACAGTGTTGTGTGGATGACTGAGACAGTGTTGTGTGGGTGACTGACAGTGTTGTTTACATATGGTTTTGACAGTGTTGTTTACAGATGATTGTGACAGTGTTGTGTGGATGACTGAGACAGTGTTGTGTGGATGACTGAGACAGTGTTGTGTGGATGACTGAGACAGTGTTGTGTGGATGACTGAGACAGTGTTGTGTGAGTGACTGAGACAGTGTTGTGTGGGTGACTGAGACAGTGTTGTGTGAGTGACTGAGACAGTGTTGTGTGGATGACTGAGACAGTGTTGTGTGAGTGACTGAGACAGTGTTGTGTGGATGACTGAGACAGTGTTGTGTGGATGACTGAGACAGTATTGTGTGGATGACTGAGACAGTGTTGTGTGGATGACTGAGACAGTGTTGTGTGAGTGACTGAGACAGTGTTGTGTGGGTGACTGAGACAGTGTTGTGTGAGTGACTGAGACAGTGTTGTGTGGATGACTGAGACTGTGTTGTATGGATGACTGAGACAGTGTTGTGTGAGTGACTGAGACAGTGTTGTATGGATGACTGAGACAGTGTTGTGTGGATGACTGAGACAGTGTTGTGTGGATGACTGAGACAGTGTTGTGTGAGTGACTGAGACAGTGTTGTGTGAGTGACTGAGACAGTGTTGTGTGAGTGACTGAGACAGTGTTGTGTGAGTGACTGAGACAGTGTTGTGTGAGTGACTGAGACAGTGTTGTGTGAGTGACTGAGACAGTGTTGTGTGAGTGACTGAGACAGTGTTGTGTGAGTGACTGAGACAGTGTTGTGTGGATGACTGAGACAGTGTTGTGTGAGTGACTGAGACAGTGTTGTGTGAGTGACTGAGACAGTGTTGTGTGGATGACTGAGACTGTGTTGTATGGATGACTGAGACAGTGTTGTGTGAGTGACTGAGACAGTGTTGTATGGATGACTGAGACAGTGTTGTGTGGATGACTGAGACAGTGTTGTGTGGATGACTGAGACAGTGTTGTGTGAGTGACTGAGACAGTGTTGTGTGAGTGACTGAGACAGTGTTGTGTGAGTGACTGAGACAGTGTTGTGTGAGTGACTGAGACAGTGTTGTGTGAGGACTGAGACAGTGTTGTGTGAGTGACTGAGACAGTGTTGTGTGAGTGACTGAGACAGTGTTGTGTGAGTGACTGAGACAGTGTTGTATGGATGACTGAGACAGTGTTGTGTGAGTGACTGAGACAGTGTTGTGTGGATGACTGAGACAGTGTTGTGTGGATGACTGAGACAGTGTTGTGTGGATGACTGAGACAGTGTTGTGGAGTGACTGAGACAGTGTTGTGTGGATGACTGAGACAGTGTTGTGTGAGTGACTGAGACAGTGTTGTGTGAGTGACTGAGACAGTGTTGTGTGAGTGACTGAGACAGTGTTGTGTGGATGACTGAGACAGTGTTGTGTGAGTGACTGAGACAGTGTTGTGTGAGTGACTGAGACAGTGTTGTGTGGATGACTGAGACAGTGTTGTGTGAGTGACTGAGACAGTGTTGTGTGAGTGACTGAGACAGTGTTGTGTGAGTGACTGAGACAGTGTTGTGTGAGTGACTGAGACAGTGTTGTGTGAGTGACTGAGACAGTGTTGTGTGGATGACTGAGACAGTGTTGTGTGAGTGACTGAGACAGTGTTGTATGGATGACTGAGACAGTGTTGTGTGAGTGACTGAGACAGTGTTGTGTGGATGACTGAGACAGTGTTGTGTGGATGACTGAGACAGTGTTGTGTGGATGACTGAGACAGTGTTGTGTGGATGACTGAGACAGTGTTGTGTGGATGACTGAGACAGTGTTGTGTGGATGACTGAGACAGTGTTGTGTGAGTGACTGAGACAGTGTTGTGTGGGTGACTGAGACAGTGTTGTGTGAGTGACTGAGACAGTGTTGTGTGGATGACTGAGACTGTGTTGTATGGATGACTGAGACAGTGTTGTGTGAGTGACTGAGACAGTGTTGTATTGATGACTGAGACAGTGTTGTGTGGATGACTGAGACAGTGTTGTGTGGATGACTGAGACAGTGTTGTGTGGGTGACTGAGACAGTGTTGTGTGGATGACTGAGACAGTGTTGTGTGGATGACTGAGACAGTGTTGTGTGGATGACTGAGACAGTGTTGTGTGGATGACTGAAACAGTGTTGTGTGGATGACTGAGACAGTGTTGTGTGGATGACTGAGACAGTGTTGTGTGAGTGACTGAGACAGTGTTGTGTGAGTGACTGAGACAGTGTTGTGTGAGTGACTGAGACAGTGTTGTGTGGATGACTGAGACAGTGTTGTGTGAGTGACTGAGACAGTGTTGTGTGAGTGACTGAGACAGTGTTGTGTGAGTGACTGAGACAGTGTTGTGTGAGTGACTGAGACAGTGTTGTGTGAGTGACTGAGACAGTGTTGTGTGGATGACTGAGACAGTGTTGTGTGAGTGACTGAGACAGTGATGTGTGAGTGACTGAGACAGTGATGTGTGAGTGACTGAGACAGTGTTGTGTGAGTGACTGAGACAGTGTTGTGTGAGTGACTGAGACAGTGTTGTGTGGATGACTGAGACAGTGTTGTGTGGATGACTGAGACAGTGTTGTGTGGATGACTGAGACAGTGTTGTGTGGATGACTGAGACAGTGTTGTGTGAGTGACTGAGACAGTGTTGTGTGGATGACAGAGACAGTGTTGTGTGGATGACTGAGACAGTGTTGTGTGGATGACTGAGACAGTGTTGTGTGAGTGACTGAGACAGTGTTGTGTGAGTGACTGAGACAGTGTTGTGTGGATGACTGAGACAATGTTGTGTGGATGACTCAGACAGTGTTGTGTGGGTAACTGTGACAGTGTTGTGTGAGTTACTGAGACAGTGTTGTGTGGATGACTGAGACAATGTTGTGTGGATGACTGAGACAGTGTTGTGTGGATGACTGAGACAGTGTTGTGTGGATGACTGAGACAGTGTTGTGTGGATGACTGAGACAGTGTTGTGTGAGTGACTGAGACAGTGTTGTGTGAGTGACTGAGACAGTGTTGTGTGAGTGACTGAGACAGTGTTGTGTGGATGACTGAGACAGTGTTGTGTGAGTGACTGAGACAGTGTTGTGTGGATGACTGAGACAGTGTTGTGTGGATGACTGAGACAGTGTTGTGTGGATGACTGAGACAGTGTTGTGTGAGTTACTGAGACAGTGTTGTGTGAGTGACTGAGACAGTGTTGTGTGGATGACTGAGACAGTGTTGTGTGGATGACTGAGACAGTGTTGTGTGAGTGACTGAGACAGTGTTGTGTGAGTGACTGAGACAGTGTTGTGTGAGTGACTGAGACAGTGTTGTATGGATGACTGAGACAGTGTTGTGTGGATGACTGAGACAGTGTTGTGTGAGTGACTGAGACAGTGTTGTGTGGATGACTGAGACAGTGTTGTGTGAGTGACTGAGACAGTGTTGTGTGAGTGACTGAGACAGTGTTGTGTGGATGACTGAGACAGTGTTGTATGGATGACTGAGACAGTGTTGTGTGGATGACTGAGACAGTGTTGTGTGAGTGACTGAGACAGTGTTGTGTGGATGACTGAGACAGTGTTGTGTGGATGACTGAGACAGTGTTGTGTGAGTGACTGAGACAGTGTTGTGTGAGTGACTGAGACAGTGTTGTGTGAGTGACTGAGACAGTGTTGTGTGAGTGACTGAGACAGTGTTGTGTGAGTGACTGAGACAGTGTTGTGTGAGTGACTGAGACAGTGTTGTGTGAGTGACTGAGACAGTGTTGTGTGGATGACTGAGACAGTGTTGTGTGAGTGACTGAGACAGTGTTGTGTGGATGACTGAGACAGTGTTGTGGAGTGACTGAGACAGTGTTGTGTGGATGACTGAGACAGTGTTGTGTGAGTGACTGAGACAGTGTTGTGTGAGTGACTGAGACAGTGTTGTGTGAGTGACTGAGACAGTGTTGTGTGGATGACTGAGACAGTGTTGTGTGAGTGACTGAGACAGTGTTGTGTGAGTGACTGAGACAGTGTTGTGTGGATGACTGAGACAGTGTTGTGTGAGTGACTGAGACAGTGTTGTGTGAGTGACTGAGACAGTGTTGTGTGAGTGACTGAGACAGTGTTGTGTGAGTGACTGAGACAGTGTTGTGTGAGTGACTGAGACAGTGTTGTGTGAGTGACTGAGACAGTGTTGTGTGAGTGACTGAGACAGTGTTGTATGGATGACTGAGACAGTGTTGTGTGAGTGACTGAGACAGTGTTGTGTGGATGACTGAGACAGTGTTGTGTGGATGACTGAGACAGTGTTGTGTGGATGACTGAGACAGTGTTGTGTGGATGACTGAGACAGTGTTGTGTGGATGACTGAGACAGTGTTGTGTGGATGACTGAGACAGTGTTGTGTGAGTGACTGAGACAGTGTTGTGTGGGTGACTGAGACAGTGTTGTGTGAGTGACTGAGACAGTGTTGTGTGGATGACTGAGACAGTGTTGTATGGATGACTGAGACAGTGTTGTGTGAGTGACTGAGACAGTGTTGTATTGATGACTGAGACAGTGTTGTGTGGATGACTGAGACAGTGTTGTGTGGATGACTGAGACAGTGTTGTGTGGGTGACTGAGACAGTGTTGTGTGGATGACTGAGACAGTGTTGTGTGGATGACTGAGACAGTGTTGTGTGGATGACTGAGACAGTGTTGTGTGGATGACTGAGACAGTGTTGTGTGGATGACTGAGACAGTGTTGTGTGGATGACTGAGACAGTGTTGTGTGGATGACTGAGACAGTGTTGTGTGAGTGACTGAGACAGTGTTGTGTGAGTGACTGAGACAGTGTTGTGTGAGTGACTGAGACAGTGTTGTGTGAGTGACTGAGACAGTGTTGTGTGAGTGACTGAGACAGTGTTGTGTGAGTGACTGAGACAGTGTTGTGTGAGTGACTGAGTACAGTGTGTGTGTGAGTGACTTAGAACAGTGTTGTGTGAGTGACCTGAAGACAGTGTTGTGTGAGTGACTGAGACAGTGTTGTGTGAGTGACTGAGACAGTGTTGTGTGGGTGACTGAGACGTGTGTGTTGAGTGACTGAGACAGTGATGTGTGAGTGACTGAGACAGTGATGTTGTGAGTGGACTGAGACAGTGTTGTGTGAGTGACTGAGACAGTGTTGTGTGAGTGACTGAGACAGTGTTGTGTGGATTGACTGAGACAGTGTTGTGTGGATGACCTGAGACAGTGTTTGTGTGGATGACTGAGGACAGTGTTGTGTGGATGACTGAGACAGTGTTGTGTTGCGTGACTGAGACAGTGTTGTTTTGTGATGACAGAGACAATGTTGTGTGGAGGACTGAGACAATTGTTGTGTGGATGACTGAGACAGTGTTGTGTGTGAGTAGACTGAGACAGTGTTGTGTGAGTGACTGAGACAGTGTTGTGTGGATGACTGAGACAATGGTTGTGTGGATGACTGAAGACAGTGTTGTGTGGGTAACTCGAGACAGGTCTTGTGTGAGTTACTGAGACAGTGTTGTGTGGATGACTGAGACATGTTGTGTGGATGACTGAGACAGTGTTGTGTGGATGACTGAGACAGTGTTGTGTGGATGACTGAGGGACAGTGTGTGTGAGTGACTGAGACAGTGTTGTAGTGAGTGACTGAGACAGTGTTGTGTGAGTGACTGAGACAGTGTTGTGTGGATGACTGAGACAGTTGTTGTTGTGAGTGACTGAGACAGTATTGTGTGGATGACTGAGACAGTGTTGTGTGGATGACTGAGACAGTGTTGTGTGGATGACTGAGACAGTGTTGTGTGAGTTACTGAGACAGTGTTGTGTGAGTGACTGAGACAGTGTTGTGTGGATGACTGAGACAGTGTGTGTGGATGACTGAGACAGTGTTGTGGTGAGTGACTGAGGACAGTGTTGTGTGAGTGACTGAGACAGTGTTGTGTGAGTGACTGAGACAGTGTTGTATGGATGACTGAGACAGTGTTGTGTGGATGACTGAGACAGTGTTGTGTGAGTGACTGAGACAGTGTTGTGTGGATGACTGAGACAGTGTTGTGTGAGTGACTGAGACAGTGTTGTGTGAGTGACTGAGACAGTGTTGTGTGGATGACTGAGACAGTGTTGTATGGATGACTGAGACAGTGTTGTGTGGATGACTGAGACAGTGTTGTGTGGATGACTGAGACAGTGTTGTGTGGATGACTGAGACAGTGTTGTGTGAGTGACTGAGACAGTGTTGTGTGGATGACTGAGACAGTGTTGTGTGGATGACTGAGACAGTGTTGTGTGAGTGACTGAGACAGTGTTGTATGGATGACTGAGACAGTGTTGTGTGAGTGACTGAGACAATGTTGTGTGGATGACTGAGACAGTGTTGTGTGGATGACTGAGACAGTGTTGTGTGAGTGACTGAGACAGTGTTGTGTGGATGACTGAGACAGTGTTGTGTGGATGACTGAGACAGTGTTGTAGTGAGTGACTGAGACAGTGTTGTGTGGATGACTGAGACATGTTGTGTGAGTGACTGAGACAGTGTTGTATGGATGACTGAGACAGTGTTGTGTGAGTGACTGAGACAGTGTTGTGTGAGTTACTGAGACAGTGTTGTATGGATGACTGAGACAGTGTTGTGTGGATGACTGAGACAGTGTTGTGTGGATGACTGAGACAGTGTTGTGTGGATGACTGAGACAGTGTTGTGTGAGTGACTGAGACAGTGTTGTGTGGATGACTGAGACAGTGTTGTGTGAGTGACTGAGACAGTGTTGTGTGAGTGACTGGGACAGTGTTGTGTGAGTGACTGAGACAGTGTTGTGTGAGTGACTGAGACAGTGTTGTGTGGATGACTGAGACAGTGTTGTGTGGATGACTGAGACAGTGTTGTGTGGATGACTGAGACAGTGTTGTGTGGATGACGAGACAGTGTTGTAGTGAGTGACTGAGACAGTGTTGTATGGATGACCTGAGACATTGTTGGTGTGAGTGACTGAGACAGTGTTGTGTGGATGACTGAGACAGTGTTGTGTGAGTGACTGAGAACAGTGTTGTGTGAGTGACTGAGACAGTGTTGTGTGGATGACTGAGACAGTGTTGTGTGAGTGACTGAGGACAGTGTTGTGTGGATGACTGAGACAGTGTTGTATGGATGACTGAGGACAGTGTTGTATGACGTGACTGAGACAGTGTTGTGTGGATGACTGAGACAGTTGTTGTGTGGATGGACTGAGACAGTGTTGTGTGGATGACTGAGACAGTGTTGTGTGAGTGACTGAGACAGTGTTGTGTGGATGACTGAGACAGTGTTGTGTGAGTGACTGAGACAGTGTTGTGTGGATGACTGAGACAGTGTTGTGTGGATGACTGAGACAGTGTTGTGTGAGTGACTGAGGACAGTGTTGTGTGGATGACTGAGACAGTGTTGTGTGAGTGACTGAGACAGTTGTTGGTTGATGACTGAGACCAGGTGTGTGAGTGACTGAGACAGTGTTGTGTGGATGACTGAGACAGTGTTGTGTGAGTGACTGAGACAGTGTGTGTGGATGACTGAGACAGTGTTGTGTGAGGACTGAGACAGTGTGTGTGAGTGACTGAGACAGTGTTGTGTGAGTGACTGAGACAGTGTTGTGTGAGTGACTGAGACAGTGTTGTGTGGATGACTGAGACAGTGTTGTGTGAGTGACTGAGACAGTGTTGTGTGAGTGACTGAGACAGTGTTGTGTGGGTGACTGACAGTGTTGTTTACAGATGAATGTGACAGTGTTGTATACAAATGTATGTGAACATGTAATTCTGTTGCCTCAGATGCTTGCAGTACAAGAGCAATGTGCAGAACTGTATGAGTGTGCGGTTCAACAGTCGAGGCGACCAGTTGCTGGCCCTGCGCAGGCGCTCCTCCCCAGTCCTCTATGACATTGCCAAACTGCACCCAGTTCACGAGTTTGACTACAAGACATACTACAATGCTTGCACCCTCAAGAGTTGTAGCTTTGCTGGTCTCAAGGATGAGGTATATGATCACTGTTTCAGGGGAGATGTGTGGGCACAGCTGCAGGGGAAATGTGGGCATGACTGTAGGGGAGATGTGTGGGCATGGCTGCAGGGGAAATGTGGGCACGGCTGCAGGGGAGATGTGTGGGCATGTTTCATCAGATATATGGATATGGCTCTAAGGGAGATGTGTGGGCACAGATGCAGGGAAAATGTTGGCATGGCTGCAGGGGAGATGTGTGGGTATGTTTCATCAGATATGCAGATATTGCTGCAGGGAAGATGTGTGGGCTTGGCTGCAGGGGAGATGTGTAGAGATGGCTGCAGGGAAGGTGTGTGGCATGGCTGCAGGGGAGAGGTGTGGGCATGGCTGCAGTGGAGATGTGTGGATACGACTGCAGGGAAGATGTGTGGGCATGGCTGCAGGGGAGATGTGTGGGCATGGCTGCAGTGGAGATGTGTGAATACAACTGCAGGGAAGATGTGTGGGCATGGCTGCAATGAAGATGTGTGGACATGGCTGCAGGGGAGATGTGTCGATATGGCTGCAGAGAAGATGTGGGCGTGGCTGCAGGGAGCTGTGTACATATGGCTGCACGGATGTGTGGGCACGTCTTTAACTGATTTATTTGAACCCATCCAAACTGGTGCTACAAAACATGAAATGGGTGAAACTGCAGCAAAGCTGTCTGTAAAACTACATTGAACAAATAGACACAATTGACATTTGTCATGTCTTGAATGACATCATGAACATGGCAGCTAAAATGTCTTCGTTAATAAATTAATAAGCACACATGTATTGTTTGTCTCTCACAGAGGTAGAAAAAAGAAGTAGAGATGAGGGGATGAACTAGACAACATAAATAAACACACACGTATTGTTTGTCTCTCACAGAGGTAGAAGAAAGAAGTAGAGATGAGGGGATGAACTAGACAACATAAATAAACACACACGTATTGTTTGTCTCTCACAGAGATAGAAGAAAGAAGTAGAGATGAGGGGATGAACTAGACAACATAAATAAACACACACGTATTGTTTGTCTCTCACAGAGGTAGAAGAAAGAAGTAGAGATGAGGGGATGAACTAGACAACATAAATAAACACACATGTATTGTTTGTCTTTCACAGAGGTAGAAGAAAGAAGTAGAGATGAGGGGATGGACTAGACAACATAAATAAACACACACGTATTGTTTGTCTCTCACAGAGGTAGAAGAAAGAAGTAGAGATGAGGGGATGAACTAGACACCATAAATAAACACACACACGTATTGTTTGTCTCTCACAGAGGTAGAAGAAAGAAGTACAGATGAGGGGATGGACTAGACACCATAAATAAACACACATGTATTGTTTGTCTCTTACAGAGGTAGAAGAAAGAAGTAGAGATGAGGGGATGGACTAGACAACATAAATAATCACACACGTATTGTTTGTCTCTCACAGAGGTAGAAGAAAGAAGTAGAGATGAGGGGATGAACTAGACAACATAAATAAACACACATGTATTGTTTGTCTCTCACAGAGGTAGAAGAAAGAAGTAGAGATGAGGGGATGGACTAGACAACATAAATAAACACACATGTATTGTTTGTCTCTCACAGAGGTAGAAGAAAGAAGTAGAGATGAGGGGATGGAGTAGACAACATAAATAAACACACACGTATTGTTTGTCTCTCACAGAGGTAGAAGAAAGAAGTAGAGATGAGGGGATGGACAAGACAACATAAATAAACACACACGTATTGTTTGTCTCTCGCAGAGGTAGAAGAAAGAAGTAGAGATGAGGGGATGAACTAGACAACATAAATAAACACACACGTATTGTTTGTCTCTCATAGAGATAGAAGAAAGAAGTAGAGATGAGGGGATGAACTAGACAACATAAATAAACACACACGTATTGTTTGTCTCTCACAGAGGTAGAAGAAAGAAGTAGAGATGAGGGGATGAACTAGACAACATAAATAAACACACACGTATTGTTTGTCTCTCACAGAGATAGAAGAAAGAAGTAGAGATGAGGGGATGGACTAGACAACATAAATAAACACACATGTATTGTTTGTCTCTCATAGAGATAGAAGAAACAAGTAGAGATGAGGGGATGAACTGGACAACATAAATAAACACACATATATTGTTTCTCACAGAGGTAGAAGAAAGAAGTAGAGATGAGGGGATGGACTAGACAACATAAATAAACACACACGTATTGTTTGTCTCTCGCAGAGGTAGAAGAAAGAAGTAGAGATGAGGGGATGAACTAGACAACATAAATAAACACACACGTATTGTTTGTCTCTCACAGAGATAAAAGAAAGAAGTAGAGATGAGGGGATGAACTAGACAACATAAATAAACACACACGTATTGTTTGTCTCTCACAGAGATAAAGAAAGAAGTAGAGATGAGGGGATGAACTAGACAACATAAATAAACACACACGTATTGTTTGTCTCTCACCGAGATAGAAGAAAGAAGTAGAGATGAGGGGATGAACTAGACAACATAAATAAACACACACGTATTGTTTGTCTCTCATAGAGATAGAAGAAAGAAGTAGAGATGAGGGGATGAACTAGACAACATAAATAAACACACACGTATTGTTTGTCTCTCACAGAGGTAGAAGAAAGAAGTAGAGATGAGGGGATGAACTAGACAACATAAATAAACACACACGTATTGTTTGTCTCTCACAGAGATAGAAGAAAGAAGTAGAGATGAGGGGATGGACTAGACAACATAAATAAACACACACGTATTGTTTGTCTCTCATAGAGATAGAAGAAACAAGTAGAGATGAGGGGATGAACTGGACAACATAAATAAACACACATGTATTGTTTGTCTCTCACAGAGGTAGAAGAAAGAAGTAGAGATGAGGGGATGAACTAGACAACATAAATAAACACACACGTATTGTTTGTCTCTCACAGAGGTAGAAGAAAGAAGTAGAGATGAGGGGATGAACTAGACAACATAAATAAACACACACGTATTGTTTGTCTCTCACAGAGATAAAGAAAGAAGTAGAGATGAGGGGATGGACTAGACAACATAAATAAACACACACGTATTGTTTGTCTCTCACAGAGGTAGAAGAAAGAAGTAGAGATGAGGGGATGAACTAGACAACATAAATAAACACACACGTATTGTTTGTCTCTCACAGAGGTAGAAGAAAGAAGTAGAGATGAGGGGATGGACTAGACAACATATATAAACACACACGTATTGTTTGTCTCTCACAGAGGTAGAAGAAAGAAGTAGAGATGAGGGGATGAACTAGACAACATAAATAAACACACACACGTATTGTTTGTCTCTCACAGAGGTAGAAGAAAGAAGTAGAGATGAGGGTATGAACTAGACAACATAAATAAACACACACGTATTGTTTGTCCCTCACAGAGATAGAAGAAAGAAGTAGAGATGAGGGGATGGACTAGACAACATAAATAAACACACGTATTGTTTGTCTCTCACAGAGGTAGAAGAAAGAAGTAGAGATGAGGGGATGGACTAGACAACATAAATAAACACACATGTATTGTTTGTCTCTCACAGAGGTAGAAGAAAGAAGTAGAGATGAGGGGATGAACTAGACAACATAAATAAACACACATGTATTGTTTGTCTCTCACAGAGGTAGAAGAAAGAAGTAGAGATGAGGGGATGGACTAGACAACATAAATAAACACACACGTATTGTTTGTCTCTCACAGAGATAGAAGAAAGAAGTAGATATGAGGGGATGAACTAGACACCATAAATAAACACACACGTATTGTTTGTCCCTCACAGAGATAGAAGAAAGAAGTAGAGATGAGGGGATGAACTAGACAACATAAATAAACACATATGTATTGTTTGTCTCTCACAGAGATAGAAGAAAGAAGTAGAGATGAGAGGATGGACTAGACAACATAAATAAACACACATGTATTGTTTGTCTCTCACAGAGATAGAAGAAAGAAGTAGAGATGAGGGGATGAACTAGACAACATAAATAAACACACACGTATTGTTTGTCTCTCACAGAGGTAGAAGAAAGAAGCAGAGATGAGGGGATGAACTAGACAACATAAATAAACACACACGTATTGTTTGTCTCTCACAGAGATAGAAGAAAGAAGTAGAGATGAGGGGATGAACTAGACAACATAAATATACACACACGTATTGTTTGTCTCTCACAGAGATAGAAGAAAGAAGTAGAGATGAGGGGATGAACTAGACAACATAAATAAACACACACGTATTGTTTGTCTCTCACAGAGATAGAAGAAAGAAGTAGAGATGAGGGGATGAACTAGACAACATAAATAAACACACACGTATTGTTTGTCTCTCACAGAGATAGAAGAAAGAAGTAGAGATGAGGGGATGAACTAAACATAAATAAACACACACGTATTGTTTGTCTCTCACAGAGGTAGAAGAAAGAAGTAGAGATGAGGGGATGGACTAGACAACATAAATAAACACACACGTATTGTTTGTCTCTCACAGAGGTAGAAGAAAGAAGTAGAGATGAGGGGATGGACTAGACAACATAAATAAACACACACGTATTGTTTGTCTCTCACAGAGATAGAAGAAAGAAGTAGAGATGAGGGGATGAACTAGACAACATAAATAAACACACATGTATTGTTTGTCTCTCACAGAGGTAGAAGAAAGAAGCAGAGATGAGGGGATGAACTAGACAACATAAATAAACACACACGTATTGTTTGTCTCTCATAGAGATAGAAGAAAGAAGTAGAGATGAGGGGATGAACTAGACAACATAATTAACACACACGTATTGTTTGTCTCTCACAGAGGTAGAAGAAAGAAGTAGAGATGAGGGGATGAACTAGAATACATAAATAAACACACATGTATTGTTTGTCTCTCACAGAGGTAGAAGAAAGAAGTAGAGATGAGGGGATGAACTAGACAACATAAATAAACACACACGTATTGTTTGTCTCTCACAGACGTAGAAGAAAGAAGTAGAGATGAGGGGATGAACTAGACAACATAAATAAACACACACGTATTGTTTGTCTCTCACAGAGATAGAAGAAAGAAGTAGAGCTAAGAAGTCTAATGTTTGTTTTGGAGCACTGTATCCGTGTCCGATGTCTAATGTCTTGAAGTGCTGTATCCATGTCTGATGTCTAATCTTTGTATTGGAGCACTGTATCCATGTCTGATGTCTTATCTTTGTATTGGAGCACTGTATCCATGTCTGATGTATTGGAGCACTGTATCTATGTCTGATGTATTGGAGCACTGTATCCATGTCTGATGTATTGGAGCACTGTATCCATGTCTGATGTATTGGAGCACCGTATCCATGTCTGATGTATTGGAGCACTGTATCCATGTCTGATGTATTGGAGCACTGTATCCATGTCTGATGTATTGGAGCACTGTACCCATGTCTGATGTATTGGAGCACTGTATCCATGTCTGATGTATTGGAGCACTGTATCCATGTCTCATATTGCCAGTGTCTCCCCAGTATGTCATGTCTCATATTGTCTGTCTCCCCAGTATGGCATGTCTCATATTGTCTGTCTCCTCAGTATGTCGTCTCATATTGTCTGTCTCCCCAGTATGTCATGTCTCATATTGTCTGTCTCCCCAGTATGTCATGTCTCATATTGTCTGTCTCCCCAGTATGTCATGTCTCATATTGTCTGTCTCCCCAGTATGTCATGTCTCATATTGTCTGTCTCCTCAGTATGTCATGTCTGTCTCATATTGTCTCTCATATTGTCTGTCTCCCCAGTATGTCATGTCTCATATTGTCTGTCTCCCCAGTATGTCATGTCTCATATTGTCTGTCTCCCCAGTATGTCATGTCTCATATTGTCTGTCTCCCCAGTATGTCATGTCTCATATTGTCTGTCTCCCCAGTATGTCATGTCTCATATTGTCTGTCTCCCCAGTATGTCATGTCTTATATTGTCTGTCTCCCCAGTATGTCATGTCTCATATTGTCTGTCTCCCCAGTATGTCATGTCTCATATTGTCTGTCTCCCCAGTATGTCATGTCTCATATTGTCTGTCTCCCCAGTATGTCATGTTTCATATTGTCTGTCTCCCCAGTATGTGATGTCTCATATTGTCTGTCTCCCCAGTATGTCATGTCTCATATTGTCTGTCTCCCCAGTATGTCATGTCTCATATTGTCTGTCTCCCCAGTATGTCATGTCTCATATTGTCTGTCTCCCCAGTATGTCATGTCTCATATTGTCTGTCTCCCCAGTATGTCATGTCTCATATTGTCTGTCTCCCCAGTATGTCATGTCTCATATTGTCTGTCTCCCCAGTATGTCATGTCTCATATTGTCTGTCTCCCCAGTATGTCATGTCTCATATTGCCAGTGTCTCCCCAGTATGTCATGTCTCATATTGTCTGTCTCCCCAGTATGTCATGTCTCATATTGTCTGTCTCCTCAGTATGTCATGTCTGTCTCATATTGTCTCTCATATTGTCTGTCTCCCCAGTATGTCATGTCTCATATTGTCTGTCTCCCCAGTATGTCATGTCTCATATTGTCTGTCTCCCCAGTATGTCATGTCTCATATTGTCTGTCTCCCCAGTATGTCATGTCTCATATTGTCTGTCTCCCCAGTATGTCATGTCTCATATTGTCTGTCTCCCCAGTATGTCATGTCTCATATTGTCTGTCTCCCCAGTATGTCATGTCTCATATTGTCTGTCTCCCCAGTATGTCATGTCCGGCTCAGATGACTTCTGCATTTACCTGTGGAAGATCCCCAGCCATATTTCTGAGAACTGTAAGTACATTGATGGCTTTGTTGGCAAGTGACCTCACACCCATCTTGTTCCCATATCTACTTTTTGTCCTTTGTTTTAAATACCAGAGTGGATTTTCTGCCCGAGGTTCATCGATTGGTTGTCAGCCCACTTGAGACAGCAGTGGGGGATTAGTTTCACACCCCACAGCCCCTCACCCCAGTGTAACCCAACACATTGCACACCTCACAGGCCCTCTCCCCAGTGTAACCCAACACATTGCACACCCACAGTCCCTACCCCTAGTGTAACCCAACACATTGCACACCCAGTCCCTACCCCTAGTGTAACCCAACACATTGCACACCCACAGCCCCTTCTCCCCCCCCCCCCCCCCCCAGTGTAACCCAACACATTGCACACCCACAGTCCCTACCCCTAGTGTAACCCAACACATTGCACACCCCACAGCCCCATGTGTAGAGATGCTGATTGTTCCCACACTGCACTTGTTACTTCTGGGCTGTGAAGTGGTTGGTCAAGCCCTGCTAGTTGTGATGTCACATGACAAGCCTGCTTCAGTGTCATAGGTCAAGCCCTGCTAGTTGTGATGTCACATGACAAGCCTGCCTCAGTGTAGTTGGTCAAGCCCTGCTAGTTGTGATGTCACATGACAAGCCTGCCTCGGTGTGGTTGGTCAAGCCCTGCTAGTTGTGATGTCACATGACAAGCCTGCCAATTGTGATGTCACATGACAAGCCCTGCCAATTGTGATGTCACATGACAAGCCTGCCAATTGTGATGTCACATGACAAGCCTGCCAATTGTGATGTCACATGACAAGCCCTGCCAATTGTGATGTCACATGACAAGCCCTGCCAGTTGTGATGTCACATGACAAGCCTGCCTCAGTGTGGTTGATCAAGCACTGTCAGTTGTGATGTCACATGACAAGCCTGCCTTAGTGTGGTTGATCAAGCACTGTCAGTTGTGATGTCACATGACAAGCCTGCCTTAGTGTGGTTGATCAAGCACTGTTAATTGTGATGTCACATGTAGTAGTAGTAGTAGTAGTACAAGGTCTCTTTCAGTCCTGAAGGACTATAGAGTTGTGCCGCTTGGGAGGTGCCTGGCAGCACCGCTGGTGACTGTATAGTCCCATGATGTCACATGACATGCCTGCCAATTGTGATGTCACATGACAAGCCTGTTTGTGATTAAATCATTCTGGGCGCACATTATGATCATGGAACACCCTGACCTCTGTTCAAACATCCTGACCTCTGTTAAAACATCCTGACCTCTGGTAGAACATCCAGGTCTCTGGTAAACCATCCTGGTTTTCACTGAACCTGCTGGAATGACACACACAATCGTTCTGTCATTCTTCTGTGTGTGACTGACATCTGTGTGCTTGATTTATTATTACTGATCACTGTGTGACTGCTGATTGTGACTGATCACTGTGTGACTGATCACTGGGTGACTGCTTATTGTGACTGATCACTGGTGACTGCTTATTGTGACTGTTCGCTGTATGACTGACATCTGACAGCGATCATAAGAAATCCTTGAACATTTTTTAAAAATCTGGGAACAGCAATTTAGAGTCTGAGAGTTGTGGACAAACTCAAGGGGAATGGGGGAAAACATGGGGGCAGTCCTAGTTTGTACACAGTAGTTGGGAAAGTGAAGCACAGAATGGCAGAAAATCCTTGTGTGTACACAGTAGTTGGGAAAGTGAAGCACAGAATGGCAGAAAATCCTTGTGTGTACACAGTAGTTGGGAAAGTGAAGCACAGAATGGCAGAAAATCCTTGTGTGTACACAGTAGTTGGGAAAGTGAAGCACAGAATGGCAGAAAATCCTTGTGTGTACACAGTAGTTGGGAAAGTGAAGCACAGAATGGCAGAAAATCCTTGTGTGTACACAGTAGTTGGGAAAGTGAAGCACAGAATGGCAGAAAATCCTTGTGTGTACACAGTAGTTGGGAAAGTGAAGCACAGAATGGCAGAAAATCCTTGTGTGTACACAGTAGTTGGGAAAGTGAAGCACAGAATGGCAGAAAATCCTTGTGTGTACACAGTAGTTGGGAAAGTGAAGCACAGAATGGCAGAAAATCCTTGTGTGTACACAGTAGTTGGGAAAGTGAAGCACAGAATGGCAGAAAATCCTTGTGTGTACACAGTAGTTGGGAAAGTGAAGCACAGAATGGCAGAAAATCCTTGTGTGTACACAGTAGTTGGGAAAGTGAAGCACAGAATGGCAGAAAATCCTTGTGTGTACACAGTAGTTGGGAAAGTGAAGCACAGAATGGCAGAAAATCCTTGTGTGTACACAGTAGTTGGGAAAGTGAAGCACAGAATGGCAGAAAATCCTTGTGTGTACACAGTAGTTGGGAAAGTGAAGCACAGAATGGCAGAAAATCCTTGTGTGTACACAGTAGTTGGGAAAGTGAAGCACAGAATGGCAGAAAATCCTTGTGTGTACACAGTAGTTGGACATATGTATTTGACTGTTGATACCCAGTCACACAACCACATATGTCAGTGAACATTTGTATTTGACTGTTGATACCCAGTCACACAACCACATATGTCAGTGAACATTTGTATTTGATCAGATACCCAGTCACACAACCACATATGTCAGTGAACATTTGTATTTGACTGTTGATACCCAGTCACACAACCACATATGTCAGTGAACATTTGTATTTGACTGTTGATATCCAGTCACACAACCACATATGTCAGTGAACATTTGTATTTGACTGTTGATATCCAGTCACACAACCACATATGTCAGTGAACATTTGTATTTGACCAGATACCCAGTCACACAACCACATATGTCAGTGAACATTTGTATTTGACCAGATACCCAGTCACACAACCACATATGTCAGTGAACATTTGTATTTGACCAGATACCCAGTCACACAACCACATATGTCAGTGAACATTTGTATTTGACCAGATACCCAGTCACACAACCACATATGTCAGTGAACATTTGTATTTGACCAGATACCCAGTCACACAACCACATATGTCAGTGAACATTTGTATTTGACCAGATACCCAGTCACACAACCACATATGTCAGTGAACATTTGTATTTGATCAGATACCCAGTCACACAACCACATATGTCAGTGAACATTTGTATTTGACCAGATACCCAGTCACACAACCACATATGTCAGTGAACATTTGTATTTGATCAGATACCCAGTCACACAACCACATATGTCAGTGAACATTTGTATTTGACCAGATACCCAGTCACACAACCACATATGTCAGTGAACATTTGTATTTGACCAGATACCCAGTCACACAACCACATATGTCAGTGAACATTTGTATTTGACCAGATACCCAGTCACACAACCACATATGTCAGTGAACATTTGTATTTGACCAGCCACAACCACATATGTCAGGGAACATTTGTATTTGACTGTTGATACCCAGTCACACAACCACATATGTCAGTGAACATTTGTATTTGACTGTTGATACCCAGTCACACAACCACATATGTCAGTGAACATTTGTATTTGACCAGATACCCAGTCACACAACCACATATGTCAGTGAACATTTGTATTTGACCAGATACCCAGTCACACAACCACATATGTCAGTGAACATTTGTATTTGACTGTTGATACCCAGTCACACAACCACATATGTCAGTGAACATTTGTATTTGACCAGATACCCAGTCACACAACCACATATGTCAGTGAACATTTGTATTTGACCAGATACCCAGTCACACAACCACATATGTCAGTGAACATCTGTATTTGACCAGATACCCAGTCACACAACCACATATGTCAGTGAACATTTGTATTTGACCAGATACCCAGTCACACAACCACATATGTCAGTGAACATTTGTATTTGACCAGATACCCAGTCACACAACCACATATGTCAGTGAACATTTGTATTTGACCAGATACCCAGTCACACAACCACATATGTCAGTGAACATTTGTATTTGACCAGATACCCAGTCACACAACCACATATGTCAGTGAACATTTGTATTTGATCAGATACCCAGTCACACAACCACATATGTCAGTGAACATTTGTATTTGACCAGATACCCAGTCACACAACCACATATGTCAGTGAACATTTGTATTTGACCAGATACCCAGTCACACAACCACATATGTCAGTGAACATTTGTATTTGACCAGATACCCAGTCACACAACCACATATGTCAGTGAACATTTGTATTTGACCAGATACCCAGTCACACAACCACATATGTCAGTGAACATTTGTATTTGACTGTAGATACCCAGTCACACAACCACATATGTCAGTGAACATTTGTATTTGACCAGATACCCAGTCACAACCACATATGATACTGAAAGGCCATCGGTCCATCGTCAACCAGGTGAGGTTCTGCCCTTACAACCAGACCATCATTTCTTCCGGTGTGGAGAAACTCATTAAGGTCAGTTATGTTGCGGCATGTGCTTCTCTGGGTTTGTGTGTGCATGCGTCTCTCTCTTCTCTTCATTCTTCCCTTCACTTCTCTCTCTTCCCTTCTCTCTCTGGTCTGTATTGAAAACCAACAATTCGTCAGTTACTTATATACCTCAGGGATCAACAAGAACAAATTGGTCATTGTATATTTGTCATAAAATTAGCCCCGAGATAAGATGAAATAAAAAGTGAACCAATTAAAGCAGCAAGAGAAGTAGGAACAGCATGGCTACATAAACCATTTAACCATGTTTGAGTAGAACAACAGACACCATGAGACTGGGGAAACGCCGTAATTATTCCAATTTGGGAAAAACAGTGTTGGTGCCAGGACACATCCTTGCTTCACTCTATTAGTGACAAGAAAGGGCTCAGACAGTTCACCATTTTCCTGTCTCTTGCCTGCATGCCGTCATGAAATAGCCGCACTATTTGGACAAACTTTCATAGACAGCCATATTTTGCCATAATCTTCCAAGGTCCTTCTCTGTTGACTGTATCAAAAGCCTTGGTACGGTCAATGAAATTGGAGAACATTTCGCAGTTCTGTTCCTTGACATTTTCCTTGCAGCGAAAATCATGTCAACAGTTCCTCGTTCTTTTCTAAAGCCACATTGATTCTCAGGAAGAAGACTTTGATCGAGATGGGCCGTTAGCGATTCAGAAGAATTCTGGCGAGTATCTTCCCCGCGATTGAGAGCAAGGAGATGCCTTGACAGTTGTCACAGGATTGGCGGTTTCCTTTACGTTTGTAAAGGTTGACTATTGACGTGTTCTTGAAATCTTGTGGCATGGTCTCGTTCACCCATATGTTTGTAAAGACTTGATGAAGCTGCTCTGTTAGGACCGGTCCACCGGCTTTGTATATCTCTGCCGGGATCGAGTCAGGACCAGGCGCCTTGCTGCTGGAAAGTTGATACATAGCTTTATTTCCACTTTTAAAAAAAAGTCTTACAAGTCGAGAGGATCGACTTCATTCCATCCATCATGTGCCATGCCGGTAAGTGTGGCGGTCATGATTCGCCATTTCACTCGATCACCAGAGTCCTGGATCAGCTAATCATTACACCGGGTTTATTCCCATTTGGCTCAGTCTCTTTCAGCAGGGTGACCTGCCAAAAGTGTCGCACAAAGCACAAACTCTGAAGCTCCAGCGATGACCCACAGGAGCCTCTGAGAAAAAATGCACTCGTAAACATAAAGCCCAAAACCAAACCCACAACCTTTAGAGCGCGAGGCAGATGACTTGACCACTTCACCATGGAGACGCCCAATTTATTTCCACTATAGTTGGCAAGTCAGCAAGAGTGTCATTTGTGGGGACTTGAGGAAGGCAGTTGATGGTTTCATCATCGATGGAGGAGATTGCATTTAAGATGTTGCTAAAATGATCTGCCCAGTGTTGGAGGATTTCTTTCTTGTGGGTGACTAGTGTGTCCACATCTGCACTGGTGATGTAGGACCTTAGACTGATTTCAGTCAGTGATAGAAGTTTTTCATATAGGAAGTATAATATCATCAAATGGCAAATCAGAAGACGAGATCGAAAATAGATGCAATAAGGCAAACCAACTCATTGGACAAATGGCACCAATACTAAAGAACAAACATGTATCAATAACTACTAAGAAAGCATTTTACAACACAATCTTCCTACCAACTCTATGCTACCAATGCCAAACCTGGACAATGACAGAAAAAGAGAAAAGTCACAACAACAGAAATGAGATTCCTGAGAAGAATACTGAATGTGTCAAGAAGCAAGAAAATCGGGACTAAACTGGGGGTTATAGAAGGGCTAGATTTTATCAGAAGGCAGCAAGTTAAATGGTTTGGCCATGTAAATAGATGTACAAACTAACAGTATACACAACAAGCAATGATGTACAGAGCAAATGGAAGCAGAAGAAGCCTGCCACATAAACGATGGACAGAGGGAATAGCTGAGTCCATGGGAATCACAATACACAAAGCCCATAAACAGGCACTCTCCCGCTGTTTATACTCCACCTCGACGCCGCAAGGTACAAGAGGAACAAGGTATGACATGAGATATGTGTAGGCCACTGCAGATGTTCTACTGTATCACCAATATTCATTAGATACTGTCCATTTATAATTAAAAACTAATGTAATAAAATTAATTTAACAAAAATAATGGGTTTTTAATTGAAAGTTAATTTAATTAAAACAGTTTTTTTTGTCCTAATAAAGTAATCTGGGCATTTTTAGAGAGGCTGAGTCATAAAGACAACTTACTACAAACACCAGAAAGAGACTAGACTTCATTTTTTGGCCGTGCAAATGAGAAGACAAAAGTTGGAACATGTGACAACTAGAATATTTGTAGAGAGATAGAAGAAGACAGTGAGTGACCATGCAAATGAGAAGACAAAAGTTGGAACATGTGACAACTAGAATATTTGTAGAGAGATAGAAGAAGACAGTGAGTGACCATGCAAATGAGAAGACAAAAGTTGGAACATGTGACAACTAGAATATTTGTAGAGAGATAGAAGAAGACAGTGAGTGACCATGCAAATGAGAAGACAAAAGTTGGAACATGTGACAACTAGAATATTTGTAGAGAGATAGAAGAAGACAGTGAGTGACCATGCAAATGAGAAGACAAAAGTTGGAACATGTGACAACTAGAATATTTGTAGAGAGATAGAAGAAGACAGTGAGTGAAAATTTTGGACAGTCTTGTGTCATGGAAGGGAGACAGCAAAAATTATGAACAGTCTTGTGTCATGGAAGGGAGACAGCAAAAATTCTGGACAATCTTGTGTCATGGAAGGGAGACAGCAACAATTCTGGACCGTAGTGTGTCATGGAAGGGAGACAGCAAAAATTCTGGACAATCTTGTGTCATGGAAGGGAGACAGCAAAAAAAATTATGGACAGTCTTGTGTCATGGAAGGGAGACAGCAAAAATTATGAACAGTCTTGTGTCATGGAAGGGAGACAGCAACAATTCTGGACCGTAGTGTGTCATGGAAGGGAGACAGCAAAAATTCTGGACAATCTTGTGTCATGGAAGGGAGACAGCAACAATTCTGGACCGTAGTGTGTCATGGAAGGGAGACAGCAAAAATTCTGGACAATCTTGTGTCATGGAAGGGAGACAGCAACAATTCTGGACCGTAGTGTGTCATGGAAGGGAGACAGCAAAAATTCTGGACAATCTTGTGTCATGGAAGGGAGACAGCAAAAAAAATTATGGACAGTCTTGTGTCATGGAAGGGAGACAGCAAAAATTCTGGACAATCTTGTGTCATGGAAGGGAGACAGCAACAATTCTGGACCGTAGTGTGTCATAGAAGGAAGACAGCGAAAATTCTGGACCGTAGTGTGTCATAGAAGGGAGACAGTGAAAATTCTGGACCGTAGTGTGTCATAGAAGGGAGACAGCGAAAATTCTGGACTGTAGTGTGTCATAGAAGGGAGATAGTAAAAATTCATTCCTTCTCATAGAAGGGAGACAGCGAAAATTCTGGACCGTAGTGTGTCACAGAAGGGAGACATCAAAAATTCTGGACCGTAGTGTGCCATAGAAGGGAGACAGCGAAAATTCTGGACCATAGTGTGTCATAGAAGGGAGATAGTAAAAATTCATTCCTTCTCATAGAAGGGAGACAGCGAAAATTCTGGACCGTAGTGTGTCATAGAAGGGAGACAGCGAAAATTCTGGACCATAGTGTGTCATAGAAGGGAGATAGTACAAATTCTGGACCGTAGTGTGTCATAGAAGGGAGACAGCGAAAATTCTGGACCATAGTGTGTCATAGAAGGGAGATAGTACAAATTCTGGACCGTAGTGTGTCATAGAAGGGAGACAGCGAAAATTCTGGACCATAGTGTGTCATAGAAGGGAGATAGTAAAAATTCTGGACAGTAGTGTGTAATAGAAGGGAGATAGTAAAAATTCTGGACAGTAGTGTGTAATAAAAATTCTGGACAGTAGTGTGTAATAGAAGGGAGATAGTAAAAATTCTGGATAGTAGTGTGTAATAGAAGGGAGATAGTAAAAATTCTGGACAGTAGTGTGTAAATAGAAGGGAGATAGTAACAATTCTGGACAGTAGTGTGTAATAGAAGGGAGATATTAAAAATTCTGGACAGTAGTGTGTAATAGAAGGGAGATGGTGAAAATTCTGGACCGTAGTGTGTCATAGAAGGGAGAGAGCACATGAACTGATAGATGCTGTGATGATGATGATGATATTTTTGTGAAGGTTATAACAGTACTTTGTCATGATCAACTGATTGTTTCAGTTCATCTGTAGTTCTACACAGTTTTGTGTTGATTCACTGGGCCAGTATGTCTTCTGTGCTAGCTGTAAATGTTAATTCACTGGGCCAATATGTCTTCTGTGCTAGCTGTAGTTGTTGATTCACTGGACCAGTATGTCTTCTGTGCTAGCTGTAGTTGTTGATTCACTGGGCCAATATGTCTTCTGTGCTAGCTGTAGTTGTTGATTCACTGGGCCAGTATGTCTTCTGTGCTAGCTGTAAATGTTAATTCACTGGGCCAATATGTCTTCTGTGCTAGCTGTAGTTGTTGATTCACTGGACCAGTATGTCTTCTGTGCTAGCTGTAGTTGTTGATTCACTGGGCCAGTATGTCTTCTGTGCTAGCTGTAGTTGTTGATTCACTGGGCCAGTATGTCTTCTGTGCTAGCTGTAGTTGTTGATTCACTGGGCCAGTATGTCTTCTGTGCTAGCTGTAGTTGTTGATTCACTGGGCCAATATGTCTTCTGTGCTAGCTGTAAATGTTGATTCACTGGGCCAGTATGTCTTCTGTGCTAGCTGTAGTTGTTGATTCACTGGGCCAATATGTCTTCTGTGCTAGCTGTAAATGTTAATTCACTGGGCCAATATGTCTTCTGTGCTAGCTGTAGTTGTTGATTCACTGGGCCAATATGTCTTCTGTGCTAGCTGTAGTTGTTGATTCACTGGGCCAGTATGTCTTCTGTGCTAGCTGTAGTTGTTGATTCACTGGGCCAGTATGTCTTCTGTGCTAGCTGTAGTTGTTGATTCACTGGGCCAGTATGTCTTCTGTGCTAGCTGTAGTTGTTGATTCACTGGGCCAATATGTCTTCTGTGCTAGCTGTAAATGTTGATTCACTGGGCCAATATGTCTTCTGTGCTAGCTGTAAATGTTGATTCACTGGGCCAATATGTCTTCTGTGCTAGCTGTAAATGTTGATTCACTGGGCCAATATGTCTTCTGTGCTAGCTGTAAATGTTGATTCACTGGGCCAGTATGTCTTCTGTGCTAGCTGTAAATGTTAATTCACTGGGCCAGTATGTCTTCTGTGCTAGCTGTAGTTGTTGATTCACTGGGCCAATATGTCTTCTGTGCTAGCTGTAAATGTTGGTTCACTGGGCCAGTATGTCTTCTGTGCTAGCTGTAAATGTTAATTCACTGGGCCAGTATGTCTTCTGTGCTAGCTGTAGTTGTTGATTCACTGGGCCAATATGTCTTCTGTGCTAGCTGTAAATGTTGGTTCACTGGGCTAGATAAATATAAAGAACTCAAATACTGACCTCACCATCTCACATGTTGTTTGATCCCACAGTTGTGGAGTACCTGCTGTAATCACTCATGTATTTGCTGTCATATCTCATATTGTTTGATCCCACAGTTGTGGAGTCCCTACTACATCCCAGGATGCACAGGTCATCTGACACACAGCCGTCGCTACGGGGATGACGATGAGACAGAACGTAATGCATACAGCCACGAAGAGTACATCCACATGGTTCTGCAGGCCGGCAGCTTCCTGTCTCACGACTACAGCAACGGTAGCACGGACGAGGAGCCGTGCATGATTGCCTTCTTTGACAGCCTGATTCAGAGAGAGATTGAACAGAGTGTGGAAGGGGATGATGAGGGGCAGGACAGTCGCGACCACGTCACCAGTCACGATGATGATAGTGATGGAGGTCAGAGAGAAGATGCTAGACCTGCCAGGGTCAGATCCTTCAACCATGATGACGATGATGATCGGCAGGCAGTTAGTATACCTGGCAAGGTGAGACCATCAGCTGATGATGCTTCTAGCCACGATGATGTGAACAGCTCCAGTTCCACGGCCACTGAGAGCGAAGACGCCAGCAACACCAGAGACACCAGCCTCAGCTCCTCCAGCCGACTAGAGGACTCATCCAGGCCTTTCTTCCTGGACCTGGAGTCATCCTCGGACAGCGAGGGTGAGGTGGACGTCATACTGAGTGCCATGTACAGCCGCTACATGTCGGCCAGGGAACGGGCTCTCAACTCCAACATGAGACCCAGCGGCAAGAAGATTTCCAGTGTCATCGCTAGAGGCAAACAGAGGGAGCGCACGCTGCAGACCAAGATGAGGTCACACCGGCGGCACAGAACACGTCAGAATATGACCAGTATGAGCATACTGGCCGATGTCATCGACACGTTTGTGGACAGTCTGGTGGCCACAGGGCCCAGCAACAGCCAGACGCTGAGTGACACTAACGATGGCCACTTGAGCACCGACTCTGGGGGCAGAGACAACAGTTCCACTCCCGTAGAGCTGATTCAGCAGACCCTGACATTACACAGCGACGACATTTCATCTGTGCCACCATTATCACGGCCAGCAGTGACACATGACAGTGCCAGTGTGGTGCCAGCTGTCCCCGCCAGCCTTCAGCCTGGCATGTACTTCATGCCAGAATTGGAGATCTTTGGGCCTGACTCTGTCAACACTGCCAGGTTTGCTAATTTGTCAGACGCCTACCTGTCAGGTCATCCCAGTAGACATATCACAACATCGCGCAGCCGTGGTTGGGTGGTCAGACCTCAGCCCCCAGCCGAATCTGCCCACAGCCAGAGCTGGGACAATTCTTCATCTGCTGCCCACAGCCAGAGCAGGGACAATTCTTCATCTGCTGCCCACAGCCATGGCTTGAACAATTCATCGGCTGCCCAAAACAGTGTTGCTGATGGCTGTATTAGTAATAACCACAGCAGCAGCAGTGGTGGTGGGGGGAGAGGCGGAGTATCAGCAGGTGCCAGCACTGGCGGTCACTCTGGAGTCGCCAATGACCTAGTTGATCAAACTCGACCAAAGTTCAACAAACAGCACATTCTCTTGCCTTCAACAAGTGCCGGGGAATACAATCTGTGGTCTTCTTCTTCAGCATCGTCCACCACCAGGAGCCGCCAACACTTGGGGCCCTTGTGGTCTTCAGACGGGACAACTGGGACTTCAGCAGACACCAACAGCTTGTGGTCTTCAGACGGGACAACTGGGACTTCAGCAGACGCCGGCAGCAACAAGCCAGTGTCTGTGCAGTTTAAGAAAGCCAAAGTGACAGGAAAGAGATTCCGAGTTCACAAATCTGAGCCGAGCTCTTCTAGTGGTGAAGATTAATCAGTGTTATTACCTTGGTTATCATGTGAGATTTTGTATAAATGATGACTGGTGGACAATAGTAGTTGTGTGTATTTTTTTTATAAATAATGACTGGTGGGTGGACAACAGTAGTTGTGTGTACTTTTGTATAAATGATGACTGGTGGAAATAGTAGTTGTGTGTATTTTTTTTTATAAATAATGACTGGTGGGTGGACAACAGTAGTTGTGTGTACTTTTGTATAAATGATGACTGGTGGAAATAGTTGTGTGTACTTTCTACACCACAGCTGAATGTGTGAGTGATCCCATGCTCTTCCTCTTCCAAGAATTGCATGGAGACATATGAGTGAGCTTGACAGTAAATGTCTGTGAGCAATCATGGGTTGTCCTCTCTGGCTTGTGGTCTGTACATCTCTGTTACTCTCCTGGACACAGGTCTGTGACATGTGTCGTGTGTAGAGAGATGTGTCATGTGGGGAAGCGTCTGTGAGATGTGGAGAGATGTGTCATGTGGGGAAGCGTCTGTGAGATGTGGAGAGATGTGTCACGTGGGAAAGCGTCTGTGAGATGTTATATATGCAGAAAACGAAGAAAGGTGTGTTGAATTCCTACATAGAACCTCTACTATTGAATGCATGTGAAACATTTAATGGCAGTGGAATGTGTTTCTGAGGAATTTGAAATAATACCATGGACGGACATTGGCACCTTGCCGTCTTGACAGACGATAGCTTGGTACATTGTGCTTCAAAAAGGCTTAATAACTACAACCCATGGCGGTGGCAAGGGTGGCTGATAGGGCCAATTCGCGCTGCAAATGTTTGTCCACAGTGGATGCATGTGAAAACATGGTCATTTCCACCATCATGCACTATCTTACGTCTCTCATGCTCTGTGTGTGCTTTATCTGCAATCATTTTCTCCTCTGTCTTTATTCCATTTCTGATAGTTGCCCTCCATGCAGCACGTTCAGCGGCGACTTGCTCCCAATGTGCATTATCAATGCCTGTATCAATCATGTCCCGCTTACACACATCTTTGTATAGTAGTCTACTATCTCCAGTTCGGCGTCGTCAATAAAGATTGATGGTACACCATGTGCACTTTGTGACATAATCTGTGTCTTCTTTTTGTTAATTGTTAAACCAAATTCAGAACAAGCATTGGAGAATGCAGATAGTAGATGTTGTAATTCTTCCTCAGAGTGGGTCGTAATTGCAGCATCATCCGCAAAAAGCAACTCTCTGATTAGTACCCTGCTAATTTTGGTCTTGGCCTTCAATCTCTGAGCATTATAGAGGCCACCATCTGAGCGTGAGTGAATGTATATACCGTCATCCTGATCACGAAAGGCATATTTCAGTAGAAGTGAAAAGTATATCCCAAAGAGGGTGGGGGCTAGTACACAACCTTGCTTAACTCCACTCTTGATTTCAAACTCTTCTGAAGTTGAGCCATCAAACTTGATTATACCCTTCATACCTGTGTGGAACGATTCCACAATGGACAGAAGAGTTGGTGGGCAGCAAATCTTCTTTAGTGCGTTGAACAGACCCTCACAACTGACCAAATCGAATGCCTTTGTGAGGTCGATGAAGGCAATAAACAGTGGCTGATTTTGTTCCCGGCATTTTTCTTGCATCTGTCGCAATGAGAATATCATATCAATGGTAGACCGGTTCTGACGGAAGCCGCACTGTGATTCGGGGTAGACTTGATCTCCCAGGACTTGAAGTCTGTGCAGGACAATTCTGGCAAATACTTTCCCAACAATACACAGAAGTGAGATACCCCTATAGTTGTTACAGTCGCTCCGATCTCCCTTGTTCTTGTACAGCGTTATGAACATTTTACATATCTAGGATCAGAGGTAAATAGCAAATTATACCTCGATCAGGAAATCAACATCAGGATTGGCAAGGCAGAAACAACAATGAACATGTTAGCAAAAAGAGTCTGGGAGAACAGGAAGCTTACTGCCAAAACAAAAGTCCTCGTCTACCAAGCCTGTGTCCTTAGTACTCTTCATTATGGCAGTGAAACCTGGACAACTTACTCACGCCAAGAAAAACGTTTAAACAGCTTTCATATGCGGTGTCTGCGAAGAATACGGTATTAAGTGGCATGACAAAATCACAAATACTGAAGTATTGGAAAGATCAGGTTGTGTGACGGTGTATTCCATGCTCAGTCTTCGTAGACTTAGATGGATAGGAAACGTTAGGAGGAATGGATGATGGTAGAATACCAAAGGACATCTTTTTTGGTGAATTACAGACGGGTAGGAGATCTCAGGGTCGGCCTCTACTACGATACAAAGATGTGTGTAAGCGGGACATGATTGATACAGGCATTGATAATGCACATTGGGAGCCCGTCGCCGCTGAACGTGTTGCATGGAGGGCAACTATCAGAAATGGAATAAAGACAAAGGAGAAAATGATTGCAGATAAAGCACACACAGAGCGTGAGAGACGTAAGATGGTGCAAAATGGTGGAAATGACCATGTTTTCACATGCACCTACTGTGGGCAAACATTTGCAGCAAGAATTGGCCTTACCAGCCACACTCGCCACCGCCATGGATCGTAGTTATTAAGCCTTTTTGAAGCACAATGTACCAAACTATCGTCTGTCAAAACGGAAAGGTGCCAATGGAATGTATAGTAGTAGAGGCCGACCCTGAGATCTCCTACCCATCTGTAATTCACCAAAATAGCTGTCTCCGTGTGATAATGAAGTCCAGCTGATGCCAATGGCTGGATCTTGGATGTTTCCATGTGACCTTATGCATCTCTTTTGTTTTAAAAAAGGATTTTGTAATACAAAGGTCATTTCTGGTGCAATACTCCAGCAGCCTTTGCCCATTTTCATTCATGCAACCGATGTATTTTCCAAGGCACACTGGCCATGAACTCGAGTCCTTGCCCACACGAGCAATGAAATCACCGAGCATATAAATAGTCAGATTTTGGAACTGCCTTGATCACGGAGTCTTAACTCCTCATAGAACAAATCCTTCACATCATCAGAGGAAGCGAGTGTCTGTGCATATGCAGTGATAATGGTGGCAAAACCACAAGAGGTTGCCAAGCGCAGGGATAGTCTTGCATTACCTCCAGCTGGGATATCAGTCATTCCCAGTAGCGAATTCTTCATTGCAAAGCCCACACCATGTTGCCTTTTTTCTGCCTGCCCTCCACCCTTCCACAAAAAGGTGTAATTGTTTCCCTGAGTGACCCTTCTTCAGCGAGGTGGGTCTCCTGCAGGCCAGCAATATCAATATTAAGACGATTTAATTCGGCATCAATCACAGCCGTTTTTCTCACGTCGTCAATACTTGTCAAGTCAGTGGAAAATCCTGGACACATGGTTCTTATGTTCCAGGTTACAAGCCGTAGCTTGAGGTTTCTACTTTTCTTTTTATTAGTACCTGGTGCATTGGTTTTACAGCCTGCAATTCAGATTTTGTCCTTGCCCCAAGCACCCATTGAAGCAAGCAGGCTGTGGCGGATCAGCACCCAATTGGCCGGGGGCTGCCCAGCTTGAGGCGGGCGGTAGCTGATCAGTGACACCTGTAGGTGTCTCCCACCGTCAGAGGCAATGTGTGGTGCCCGATGTCTACGCCAATTGACAAGGACTTATAACCCGTAACAGTTGCCTCTTGCTTTGATTCCGAGACCGGTTAAGACCAGGGATGGAGATATTGTCTCTCCATAGCACAAAGCCTGGGCTAAAATATAGAGACCATGTGTTGCCCATGCAGCATGATCCCTCTCTCGGCCTGCCTAGTTCACTCCAGAGGAAAGGTAACACCTCTACATCTGCAACAAGGCAAGCTGCAGAAGTTGCCGGATCAGCAAAGCGATGCTCTAGCTGTCTGCCTGTGGGAGCTTCGATCCTAGACCAGCTGCCAACCAAGGCTTAGGGCCAGGTCTGCCCTGTCATGACATTTTGTCTTTGCGTTGCATTTCTTCACACCAGGATAAGGCTTGTACCCTCCCAATTGTGCTCTTCCACCCGAAGCCGTTGGCACAATGTGGGGTGTCGGGTTTGGTAAGCGCCGCCTAACATTCAGCACTGACAGAGCAGGTAGTACTGTCTACTGTCATACAGTAGCTCAGTCATGGACGGACACACACACACAAATCAGTGAGACATTTCTTCAAGAAACAAATGGAAACTGTAAATTTATTAGATAAATAAGACATAGACTGTCTCAGGTATCATTTGACACATGTTCTTAGTCTGCAACAGCTTGTCATATGTCATGTCTCAGCTTTCAACAGCCTGTCATATGTCATGTCTCAGCTTTCAACAGCCTGTCATATGTCATGTCAAAGCTTTCAACAGCCTGTCATATGTCATGTCTCAGCCTTCAACAGTCTGTCATATGTCATGTCAAAGCTTTCAACAGTCTGTCATATGTCATGTCTCTGCCCTCAACAGCCTGTCATATGTCATGTCTCAGCCTTCAACAGCCTGTCATATGTCATGTCTCAGCCTTCAACAGCCTGTCATATGTCATGTCTCAGCCTTCAACAGCCTGTCATATGTCATGTCTCAGCCTTCAACAGCCTGTCATATGTCATGTCTCAGCCTTCAACAGCCTGTCATGTCATATGTCATGTCTCAGCCTTCAACAGTCTGTCATATGTCATGTCTCAGCCTTCAACAGCCTGTCATATGTCATGTCTCAGCTTTCATCAGCTTGTCATATGTCATGTCTCAGCTTTCATCAGCTTGTCATACAAGGGGGGCCTCAAATGAAAACCTTCAATGTTTATTGTTTTTTGTGTGTGGATATATTCTGAACAAGTAAAGAATAAATGTATCATTTTTCCATGTAGTCACTACTGCGTTCAATGCAAGTCCACCAGCGCTGATAAAGTGCTTGGATTCCTGTAGAAACAAATCTCTGGGGCCACTACTCGGTTTTCCTAACTGGGTCTGTGAACAGTCTGTTACAGAAGTTTGAAATTGCACTCATACATGTGCTGGACTACATCAATGGTTGGTGTGCTGATACATATATATTGTAGACAACTTGCTCACACAACCACTCGTACACTTGCTGGACTACATCAATGGTTGCTGTGCTGATACATATATATTGTAGACAACTTGCTCACACAACCACTCGTACACTTGCTGGACTACATCAATGGTTGCTGTGCTGATACAACCACTCGTACACTTGCTGGACTACATCAATGGTTGGTGTGCTGATACAACCACTCGTACACTTGCTGGACTACATCAATGGTTGCTGTGCTGATACAACCACTCGTACACTTGCTGGACTACATCAATGGTTGCTGTGCTGATACAACCACTCGTACACTTGCTGGACTACATCAATGGTTGCTGTGCTGATACAACCACTCGTACACTTGCTGGACTACATCAATGGTTGCTGTGCTGATACAACCACTCGTACACTTGCTGGACTACATCAATGGTTGGTGTGCTGATACATATATATTGTAGACAACTTGCTCACACAACCACTCGTACACTTGCTGGACCACATCAATGGTTGCTGTGCTGATACATATATATTGTAGACAACTTGCTGACACAACCACTCGTACACTTGCTGGACTACATCAATGGTTGCTGTGCTGATACATATATATTGTAGACAACTTGCTCACACAACCACTCGTACACTTGCTGGACTACATCAATGGTTGCTGTGCTGATACAACCACTCGTACACTTGCTGGACTACATCAATGGTTGCTGTGCTGATACATATATATTGTAGACAACTTGCTGACACAACCACTCGTACACTTGCTGGACTACATCAATGGTTGCTGTGCTGATACATATATATTGTAGACAACTTGCTGACACAACCACTCGTACACTTGCTGGACTACATCAATGGTTGGTGTGCTGATACATATATATTGTAGACAACTTGCTCACACAACCACTCGTACACTTGCTGGACTACATCAATGGTTGCTGTGCTGATACATATATATTGTAGACAACTTGCTCACACAACCACTCATACACTTGCTGGACTACAGTGCCACCATCAATGGCTCGTGGCTGAGACAAATGGTGCTCAGATTTTTCTTGTTTTAGAGGTTTGTGGCTGTTATGTTATCTGGCACGCACACACACAGCAAGAATCACTTGACAAACAGAAAGTGACTGAACTGATGACTCCAGACGTGCACACAGCTTGCATCATGACACTGCTGACTCTTGAGTGACATCATGGCACTGGGGACTCTTGGGTGTCATCATGACATTGGGGACTCTTGAGTGAAATCATGACATTGGGGACTCTTGAGTGTCATCATGACACTGGGGACTCTTGAGTGACATCATGGCACTGGGGACTCTTTGAGTGACATCATGACACTGGGGACTCTTGAGTGACATCATGGCACTGGGGACTCTTTGAGTAACATCATGACACTGGGGACTCTTGAGTGACATGACACTGGGGACTCTTGAGTGACATCATGACATTGGGGACTTGAGTGACATCATGACACTGGGGTCTCTTGAGTGACATCATGACACTGGGGACTCTTGAGTGGCATCATGACATTGGGGACTCTTGAGTGACATCATGACATTGGGGACTCTTGAGTGACATCATGACATTGGGGACTTGAGTGACATCATGACACTGGGGACTCTTGAGTGACATGGCTCTTGAGTGACATCATGACACTGGGGACTCTTTGAGTGACATGACACTGGGGACTCTTGAGTGACATCATGACATTGGGGACTCTTGAGTGTTGTCATGACATTGGGGACTTGAGTGACATCATGACACTGGGGACTCTTGAGTGACATCATGACACTGGGGACTCTTGAGTGACATCATGACACTGGGGACTCTTGAGTGACATCATGACACTGGGGACTCTTGAGTGACATCATGACATTGGGGACTCTTGAGTGACATCATGACATTGGGGACTCTTGAGTGACATCATGACATTGGGGACTCTTGAGTGACATCATGACACTGGGGACTCTTGAGTGACATCATGACACTGGGGACTCTTGAGTGACATCATGGCACTGGGGACTCTTGAGTGACATCATGACACTGGGGACTCTTGAGTGACATGACACTGGGGACTCTTGAGTGACATAATGACATTGGGGACTCTTGAGTGTTGTCATGACATTGGGGACTTGAGTGACATCACGACATTGGGGACTCTTGAGTGACATCACAACATTGGGGACTCTTGAGTGACATCATGACACTGGGGACTCTTGAGTAACATCATGACACTGGGGACTCTTGAGTGACATCATGACACTGGGGACTCTTGAGTGACATCATGACACTGGGGACTCTTGAGTGACATCATGACACTGGGGACTCTTGAGTGACATCATGACACTGGGGACTCTTGAGTGACATCATGACACTGGAGACTCTTGAGTGACATGAGTTCTGACTGTGTACGAAGCTGCCTTTGTGGAGACACCAAAGTAGCACTCTGGTGTGGGCTTGCTGGGGTCTGTCTCCAAGTGTCCTTCAACCGTTGCCACCTTCACCACAAGACCCGAGGCTGAAAAGTGGGTCAAGTTGAAGGCTATGGAGATAGGGCCGATGTCAGCCAGCTGCAGGCTCTTGTCTGTGTTGTTGATGAGCTGTGGATGGACAGATGTTCTGTATACAACTCTCTCTGCCTCATCTGGGCAACAGCTGCCCTCCTACAGTCATACTGACACATTTTATATCTACACTCACAGAATGTGGCACTGACAAACTATTTTGTCTGCCTTGTAACTCTTACAATTCTTGTCTTCCTGCATAAATTAATGCTCAGAAATGTTATTTGTCTGCTGAAAGTAATACAGATTCTATCACCTGTCTGTTTCAAGTAACACTGACACATTCCATCAGCTTTAAACAGTAACACATTCTATCATTTCTCTGCTAAAAGCAACTCATCTTTTCCCCCCATCAGAAGTAACACTGTAAAATTCAACATCTGAAACATCTTACCTTTTACTCAGATAACACTCTTGATTGAGATCAGTGAAACAGCTGAAGACACTATCTGTACCAATGTAGACTGACACTCATACATATGTGACACTCATACATATGTGACATTTTTCTACATGACGCACAGACTATACACTTGGTGCAGCACTGCATGAGAACTCTCCCACATGATTGTGCAATACTGCATGAGAACTCTCCCACATGATTGTGCAATACTGCATGAGAACTCTCCCACATGATTGTGCAATACTGCATGAGAACTCTCCCACATGATTGTGCAATACTGCATGAGAACTCTACCACATGATTGTGCAATACTGCATGAGAACTCTACCACATGATTGTGCAATACTGCATGAGAACTCTACCACATGATTGTGCAATACTGCATGAGAACTCTACCACATGATTGTGCAATACTGCATGAGAACTCTACCACATGATTGTGCAATACTGCATGAGAACTCTACCACATGATTGTGCAATACTGCATGAGAACTCTCCCACATGATTGTGCAATACTGCATGAGAACTCTCCCACATGATTGTGCAGCACTGCATGAGAACTCTCCCACATGATTGTGCAATACTGCATGAGAACTCTCCCATATGATTGTGCAATACTGCATGAGAACTCTCCCACATGATTGTGCAATACTGCATGAGAACTCTCCCATATGATTGTGCAATACTGCATGAGAACTCTCCCACATGATTGTGCAATACTGCATGAGAACTCTCCCACATGATTGTGCAATACTGCATGAGAACTCTACCACATGATTGTGCAATACTGCATGAGAACTCTCCCACATGATTGTGCAGCACGGCATGAGAACTCTACCACATGATTGTGCAATACTGCATGAGAACTCTCCCACATGATTGTGCAGCACTGCATGAGAACTCTCCCACATGATTGTGCAGCACTGCATGAGAACTCTCCCACATGATTGTGCAGCACGGCATGAGAACTCTCCCACATGATTGTGCAACACTGAATGAGAACTCTCCCACATGATTGTGCAGCACTGCATGAGAACTCTCCCACATGATTGTGCAGCACTGCATGAGAACTCTCCCACATGATTGTGCAACACTGCATAATAAATAAATGGGGAGAACCGTTGAGGCCACTAAGACGATTACATAAATAGACACACATAGTATTATTTGGCGCTCACAGAAGAAGAAGAAGGAAATAGAGATTAGAAAGCGCACTAGACAACATAAAATTTGAAAGCTATAATAGTTACCGACTGGGATCAAACCTGTCGCCTCCAAATGACGACGGCGCCTCGCTGCAGGAACAAGTGTACTTCGACGCACGACCAACTAGTCAGTGAGGCGCCGCCGTCATTTCGAGGTGACAGGTTCGATCCCGGTCGGTAACTATTTTAGCTTTCAAATTTTATGTTGTCTAGTGCATTTTCTAATCTCTATTTCCTTCTTCTTCTTCTGTGAGCGCCAAATAATACTATGTGTGTCTATTTATGTAATGCATAATAACTCTCCCACTGATTGTGCAGCACTGCATGATAAATCTACCACATGATTGTGCAGCAGTGCATGAGAACAATACCACATTATTGCACAGACGAACGAACGAAAATCTTTATTTTCAAAGGGTTAAGAATTGGGCCCGTCTGACATTCTGCCCTTCTTCTATTTCCTCTCATACATTCTTTCATTCAACATCTCTTATGAAGCAATTCTTTAACACCACATGAGCTCTCTCCCATGGCTGGTGTGACAACACAAGAAAGTCACCTCCTACCCTGAAGGTGATGGCCGTCTCAGAACGGCCAGGGGACTTCCTGATCTCCCAGTCCAGGCATTTCTCTGCAGGGACAAAGTTGCTGGTCTGTGCCGCCTGCTCCCCGTGCTTAGTGGTGGAGACACTGCAACATTCAACATCTGTCAACTACATGTGTGGCTAGAGTACAACATGCAACATCTGTCAACTACATCTGTGTGGCTAGAATACAATATTCAATATCTGTCAACTACATGTGTGTGGCTAGAGTACAAAATTCAACATAAGTTAACTACATAATGACATAATGAGAGAAGAAGACAGAATGGTTGGAGGGGACATAATGAGAGAAGAAGACAACAGAATGGTTGGAGGGGACATAATGAGAGAAGAAGACAGAATGGTTGGAGGGGACATAATGAGAGAAGAAGACAGAATGGTTGGAGGGGACATAATGAGAAAAGAAGACAACAGAATGGTTGGAGGGGACATAATGAGAGGAGAAGAAAACAGAATGGTTGGAGGGGACATAAGGAGAGAAGAAGACAACAGAATGGTTGGAGGGGACATAATGAGAGAAGAAGACAACAGAATGGTTGGAAGAAGACAACAGAATGGTTGGAGGGGACATAATGAGAGAAGAAGACAACAGAATGGTTGGAGGGGACATAATGAGAGAAGAAGACAACAGAATGGTTGGAGGGGACATAATGAGAGAAGAAGACAACAGAATGGTTGGAGGGGACATAATGAGAGAAGAAGACAACAGAATGGTTGGAGGGGATATAATGAGAGAAGACAACAGAATGGTTGGAGGGGATATAATGAGAAGAAGAAGACAGAATGGTTGGAGGGACATAATGAGAGAAGAAGACAACAGAATGGTTGGAGGGAGACACAGAGACAGAAGAAGACACGAACATACCTGGAGACACAGTGTGGCAGTCTGACTGTAACTCGGATGTAGGATGCTGTAGCATGGCTCTCTGCCTGGTTTATGAGTCGCAAGTTGAGGTTCTGGTCTCTGTGATGTAAGAGACAAGGCACTGACAAAACTCTGTGATGTGTGAGAGACAGGACATTGCACACAACTCTGTGATGTAAGAGACAGGACACTGCACACAACTCTGTGGTGTGTGACAGACAGGACATTGCACACAACTCTGTGATGTAAGAGACAGGACATTGCACACAACTCTGTGATGTAAGAGACAGGACATTGCACACAACTCTGTGATGTAAGAGACAGGACATTGCACACAACTCTGTGGTGTGTGACAGACAGGACATTGCACACCACTCTGTGATGTAAGAGACAGGACATTGCACACAACTCTGTGGTGTGTGACAGACAGGACATTGCACACAACTCTGTGATGTGTGAGAGACAGGACATTGCACACAACTCTGTGGTGTGTGACAGACAGGACATTGCACACAACTCTGTGGTGTGTGACAGACAGGACATTGCACACAACTCTGTGGTGTAAGAGACAGGACATTGCACACAACTCTGTGATGTGTGAGAGACAGGACATTGCACACAACTCTGTGGTGTGTGAGAGACAGGACATTGCACACAACTCTGTGATGTAAGAGACAGGACATTGCACACAACTTTGTGATGTAAGAGACAGGACACTGCACACAACTCTGTGGTGTGTAAGAGACAGGACATTGCACACAACTCTGTGATGTAAGAGACAGGACATTGCACACAACTCTGTGATGTAAGAGACAGGACATTGCACACAACTCTGTGATGTAAGAGACAGGACATTGCACACAACTCTGTGATGTAAGAGACAGGACATTGCACACAACTCTGTGATGTAAGAGACAGGACACTGCACACAACTCTGTGGTGTGTGAGAGACAGGACATTGCACACAACTCTGTGATGTAAGAGACAGGACATTGCACACAACTCTGTGATGTAAGAGACAGGACATTGCACACAACTCTGTGGTGTAAGAGACAGGACACTGCACACAACTCTGTGGTGTGTGAGAGACAGGACATTGCACACAACTCTGTGATGTAAGAGACAGGACACTGCACACAACTCTGTGGTGTGTGAGAGACAGGACATTGCACACAACTCTGTGATGTAAGAGACAGGACATTGCACACAACTCTGTGATGTAAGAGACAGGACATTGCACACAACTGTGTGATGTGTGAGAGACAGGACACTGCACACAACTCTGTGGTGTAAGAGACAGGACATTGCACACAACTCTGTGATGTAAGAGACAGGACATTGCACACAACTCTGTGATGTAAGAGACAGGACACTGCACACAACTCTGTGGTGTGTGAGAGACAGGACATTGCACACAACTCTGTGATGTAAGAGACAGGACATTGCACACAACTCTGTGATGTAAGAGACAGGACATTGCACACAACTCTGTGGTGTGTGAGAGACAGGACATTGCACACAACTCTGTGGTGTGTGAGAGACAGGACATTGCACACAACTCTGTGGTGTGTGAGAGACAGGACATTGCACACAACTCTGTGATGTAAGAGACAGGACATTGCAAACAACTCTGTGATGTAAGAGACAGGACATTGCACACAACTCTGTGGTGTGTGAGAGACAGGACACTGCACACAACTCTGTGGTGTGTGAGAGACAGGACATTGCACACAACTCTGTGATGTAAGAGACAGGACACTGCACACAACTCTGTGGTGTGTGAGAGACAGGACACTGCACACAACTCTGTGATGTAAGAGACAGGACACTGCACACAACTCTGTGGTGTGTGACAGACAGGACATTGCACACAACTCTGTGATGTAAGAGACAGGACATTGCACACAACTCTGTGGTGTGTGAGAGACAGGACACTGCACACAACTCTGTGGTGTGTGAGAGACAGGACACTGCACACAACTCTGTGGTGTGTGACAGACAGGACATTGCACACAACTCTGTGATGTAAGAGACAGGACATTGCACACAACTCTGTGGTGTGTGACAGACAGGACATTGCACACAACTCTGTGGTGTGTGAGAGACAGGACACTGCACACAACTCTGTGATGTAAGAGACAGGACACTGCACACAACTCTGTGGTGTGTGACAGACAGGACATTGCACACAACTCTGTGATGTAAGAGACAGGACATTGCACACAACTCTGTGATGTAAGAGACAGGACATTGCACACAACTCTGTGATGTAAGAGACAGGACATTGCACACAACTCTGTGATGTAAGAGACAGGACATTGCACACAACTCTGTGATGTGTGAGAGACAGGACACTGCACACAACTCTGTGATGTAAGAGACAGGACATTGCACACAACTCTGTGATGTAAGAGACAGGACATTGCACAAAACTCTGTGATGTGTGAGAGACAGGACATTGCACACAACTCTGTGGTGTGTGAGAGACATGACATTGCACACAACTCTGTGATGTAAGAGACAGGACATTGCACACAACTCTGTGATGTAAGAGACAGGACACTGCACACAACTCTGTGATGTAAGAGACAGGACATTGCACACAACTCTGTGATGTAAGAGACAGGACATTGCACACAACTCTGTGATGTAAGAGACAGGACATTGCACACAACTCTGTGATGTGTGAGAGACAGGACACTGCACACAACTCTGTGATGTAAGAGACAGGACATTGCACACAACTCTGTGATGTAAGAGACAGGACATTGCACAAAAACTCTGTGATGTGTGAGAGACAGGACATTGCACACAACTCTGTGGTGTGTGAGAGACATGACATTGCACACAACTCTGTGATGTAAGAGACAGGACATTGCACACAACTCTGTGATGTAAGAGACAGGACACTGCACACAACTCTGTGATGTAAGAGACAGGACATTGCACACAACTCTGTGATGTAAGAGACAGGACATTGCACACAACTCTGTGATGTAAGAGACAGGACATTGCACACAACTCTGTGATGTAAGAGACAGGACACTGCACACAACTCTGTGGTGTGTGAGAGACAGGACATTGCACACAACTCTGTGATGTAAGAGACAGGACATTGCACACAACTCTGTGATGTAAGAGACAGGACACTGCACACAACTCTGTGATGTAAGAGACAGGGCATTGCACACAACTCTGTGATGTAAGAGACAGGACATTGCACACAACTCTGTGATGTAAGAGACAGGACATTGCACACAACTCTGTGATGTAAGAGACAGGACATTGCACACAACTCTGTGATGTAAGAGACAGGACATTGCACACAACTCTGTGATGTAAGAGACAGGACATTGCACACAACTCTGTGATGTGAGAGACAGGACATTGCACACAACTCTGTGGTGTGTGAGAGACAGGGCATTGCACACAACTCTGTGATGTAAGAGACAGGACATTGCACACAACTCTGTGATGTAAGAGACAGGACATTGCACACAACTCTGTGATGTAAGAGACAGGACATTGCACACAACTCTGTGATGTAAGAGACAGGACATTGCACACAACTCTGTGATGTAAGAGACAGGACATTGCACACAACTCTGTGATGTGAGAGACAGGACATTGCACACAACTCTGTGGTGTGTGAGAGACAGGACATTGCACACAACTCTGTGATGTAAGAGACAGGACATTGCACACAACTCTGTGATGTAAGAGACAGGGCATTGCACACAACTCTGTGATGTAAGAGACAGGACATTGCACACAACTCTGTGATGTGTAAGAGACAGGACATTGCACACAACTCTGTGATGTGTGACAGACAGGACATTGCACACAACTATGTGATGTGTGAGAGACAGGACATTGCACACAACTCTGTGATGTGTGAGAGACAGGACATTGCACACAACTATGTGATATAAGAGACAGGACACTGCACACAACTCTGTGGTGTGTGAGAGACAGGACATTGCACACAACTCTGTGATGTAAGAGACAGGACATTGCACACAACTGTGTGATGTGTGAGAGACAGGACATTGCACACAACTCTGTGATGTAAGAGACAGGACATTGCACACAACTGTGTGATGTGTGAGAGACAGGACATTGCACACAACTCTGTGATGTAAGAGACAGGACATTGCACACAACTCTGTGATGTAAGAGACAGGACATTGCACACAACTCTGTGGTGTGTGACAGACAGGACATTGCACACAACTCTGTGATGTAAGAGACAGGACATTGCACACAACTCTGTGATGTGTGAGAGACAAGACATTGCACACAACTCTGTGATGTGAGAGACAGGACATTGCACACAACTCTGTGATGTGAGAGACAGGACATTGCACACAACTCTGTGGTGTGTGAGAGACTGGGCATTGACACAACTCTGTGATGTAAGAGACAGGACATTGACACAACTCTGTGATGTTGCCATATCATTGTTGGTATTTTAAATAGCTCATTGTCAAAAATACAACGACTGGCACACGTTTACTCAAGTGTATCACAGCTGACACATGAAGTTACAACACACTTGTTATCGGTGTACCCGAGGAGGTAATTTGGCAACCCACGGGGAATCTGTCCTGCATTGACCAAGACTGGTCCCCATTTTATATGTGACTCTGCTAGACATCGTACATGCAAGGCAATCAATCTGTCCCTGAGATCCATACTTTCAAGTTCCCCCTGGCATCATGGTCCTAAATCATCTGTTGCTGTCAACACTTGATTACCAAAAAAGAAATAAAACCAACTTACATTTGTGTCCAGTCTGAATACACACACTTCTAACACTGTATGTCTATCCTGTGTACAAGGTATGTCTGTCTATACTGTATGTCTACCCTGTGTACAAGGTATGTCTGTCTAGACTGTATGTCTACCCTGTGTACAAGGTATTATGTCTATATTGTATGTCTACCCTGTGTACAAGGTATGCATGTCTACACTATGTCTACCCTGTGTACAAGGTATGTCTGTCTACACTGTATGTCGACCTTGTGAACAAGGTATGTCTGTCTACCCAGTGTACAAGGTATGTCTGTCTACACTGTATGTCTACCCTGTGTAAAAGGTATGCCTGTCTACATGGTATGTCTGTCTACACTGTATGTCTACCTTGTGTACAAAGTAGGTCTGTCTACACTGCATGTCTACCTTGAGTACAAGGTATGTCTATGTACACTGTATCTTCCCTGACACACAGACAGATGTGGAGAACTCACCTGCTTCCATCAACAGGGACCAGAGACGGAATCACAATGACAGGAATGTGAATGCAGGCAGAGTCGGACAGTGTGTACATCATCAGGCGGGTCTGTGAACACAAGCACATCAAACACATGACACTATATGTGTGGACTTCTGTCTTCGTATTTCTACATCTCTCAGATGACTTCAAGTACAAGACAGTGCTGACTGCACAGATCTCATGACAGTGTATGTGCTGACTTCTACCTCTCCCACACAACCCTGACTGCACACATCTCATGACACTGTATGTGTTGACTTGTACACTGTAAGCATTAAAAGACATCTGACCAGACTAAAGTCTCTTCTACACTGTGAAGATTGTCAGAAAGTGTGTCTACAGTCTGCTAGATAACTGACTAAAGTCTCTTCTATACTGTGAGGATTGTCAGAACGTGTGTCTACAGTCTGCTAGATAACTGACTAAAGTCTCTTCTACACTGTGAGGATTGTCAGAACGTGTGTCTACAGTCTGCTAGATAACTGACTAAAGTCTCTTCTACACTGTGAGGATTGTCAGAATGTGTGTCTATAATCTGCTAGATAACTGACTAAAGTCTATTCTACACTGTGAAGATTGTCAGAAAGTGTGTCTACAGTCTGCTAGATAACCAACTAAAGTCTCTTCTACACTGTGAAGATTGTCAGAAAGTGTGTCTACAGTCTGCTAGATAACCAACTAAAGTCTCTTCTACACTGTGAGGATTGTCAGAAAGTGCGTCTACAGTCTGCTGTGGTGATTGCTAGGAAACTGACCTGGTCAGGTGGAGGAAACACTCTCAACAATCTTTTCTTGACCAATTGTGAAGTGTCCACACAAGAATGGAAACTTGGGTTTTCTATGTGAGTTGCACCAGCCACTGTTGTATATCAAACACAAATAGTTTATTACAGAAACCACCAAACATAGACAGTTACACATATCATCAAAGACAACTAAAGGTTGGGTTAGATAACTGTCATACAATGAGACGGTATCAACATCTTACATTCTATAGCTCACAGCTGTATAAGATGTCTATACTACAAGTCACAGCTGTATAAGATGTCTATACTACAAGTCACAGCTGTATAAGATGTCTATACTACAAGTCACAGCTGTATAAGATGTGGCCTATAGTATTGACATCTTATACAGCTGTGAGCTAGAGTATTGACATCTTATACAGCTGTGAGCTAGAGTATTGACATCTTATACAGCTGTGACTTGTAGTATTGACATCTTATACAGCTGTATACGACCATTTGACCGTAGCAAGTTTCCTATCAGTCAAAATTCCAAGCACGACTGGGCATTTGACCTATGGACGTCTCCAGTCAGTCTAGCGCTGACATCGTGTTAATCAAGGAATATTCATGAAGCAGGGATTTTACACCTTTACGCTCCTTTCCTCTACTGGTGAGTGCAGGGAATGGGCAGCGGGCCACACAGAGTTTGAAGTGCAACAGCTGATCCAGAGCAACACACATCAAGGTGACATAATCATCTACACTGATGAGTCAGTGGTGATAAACAGACATAGTGGCTGGGGCTTTATTGCAAAGGCTAATGGGCGAGTCTTGAAAAAGGAGAGTCTGGCATATGAGACTACGACCTCCACCATGAGAATGGAGGTGGAGGCAGTAACAGCGGCATTCCGGTGGCTAGAGGAGACTACTGCAACTCACATTGCATTCATTACGGATTCAAAGAGTATGCTTAGTAAGGTGGAGAAAGGAATTTTTCGTGTGGAATGGCTCTCGTCGCTTCAGAGGTCACAGATTGTGAGAATTGTATGGATATTTTGCCCTAGTCATGCGGGTGTACGAGAGAATGAACAGGCTGATAGGCTAGCAGCGAATGCACCTCTTGGTGGTAGTTTGTCTATAGACAAGGGGGAGGTGGTCGTGCGCATGTGGGACCAGGTGGAGAAGGCGGAGGAACAGTTTGAGAACCCATATGTGGAAAGAATGAGATTGCGGGGGATTGGCAGGGGTTCTGAAACTGAGAGGGAAGACCAGGAGAACTTTTAATCAGATAGTGGTGGGAACGATTAGTAGTATGACTCTTCGCTGGCTGTTGAACAAGGGGACGAAGCACGTATGGGAATGTCCTGAGTGCAATGATGTAGGTTCTTAACTCAACTCAACTCAACTCCTCTACTGGTGAACATCAGACATTGTTAAATTTGTGATTATATGCTCATGCCAGTTTCCCACTCAACTCCTCTACTGGTGAACATCAGACGTGTTAAATGTGTGATTATACGCTCATGCCAATTTCCCACTCAACTCCTCTACTGGTGAACATGAGACGTGTTAAATGTGTGATTATACGCTCATGCCAGTTTCCCACTCTTTGATAGAAATGCAAACAGGTCTTTGTACAAGGTGTGCAATTTGGCGTAATAGATTTTTTAAACGTTGAGCGTACAGTTTTAATTGTCTGTCTGCTCATTCCTTCTTTATTCCTTAATTTGTACATCTTGATGGCCGACTGAGAGAATCCTTCTCATGGTGTCAGTGGTGTTACATTAGATATTCCATATATCAATCTTGTGTCATATATGAGTCACATGTCATGTATTTGTCATGTTATGTCATGTATCTGCCGTGCATCATGTTTCTGTCATGTGCCACCTGCCACATTATTATCACATGTCATGTATTTGTCATGTGTCATCTGATATGTAACTGTCACATGTCATCTATAACTAGCAGGCTTACCTTGACCTTCTGCAGCTCCTGAAGTTCGAATCACCAAGTCTGAACTCAGCTGTATCAATATAGGTGAAGGTCGCTCTAGGGTACTGATAAGAGTTAGTTTACCCCACAGCTCGGAACTGGATACCTCGCCCTGCACAGAAGTTCACATCCATTAAAGCACACATATCCCAGGAGATACAGCCAGAAATGTTATAACAATAGTAACCTGCACACACGTCACTACAGGCAGGGAACACCACCTGTACACAGCTGCAGATGACACCTATACACAGCTTCAGATTACACCTGTCACCACAGGCAGGAAACACCACCTGTACACAGCTTCAGATTACACCTGTCACCACAGGCAGGAAACACCACCTGTACACAGCTTCAGATTACACCTGTCACCACAGGCAGGAAACATCACCTATACACAGCTTAAGATGAAAGCAAGAAAGCTTTGCAAAGTTGCCCAAGAGTACTGATCCTCCTAAGAGGAGGCAGTACTATATAAAGAATGTGCTATTGTATCGTAGAGCTGGGGCAGAGGAACACCAACATGGCCTGCTGGTGGTTCTGAAGGACTATAGGGCTCAGATTCTTCACATGGGACACACCATATCCTTCAGTGGACACATGGGACACACCATATCCTTCAGTGGACACATGGGACACACCATATTCTTCAGTGGACACATGGGACACACCATATCCTTCAGTGGACACATGGGTGTCAGGCAACGCTCCTGTGAATTTCCTGCCATTTGTATTGGCCAGGGATAACTGGAGATGTGCGTAGGTACATGAAATCTTGTCCGGAGTGTCAGAGAGTGGTAGCCAAACATTGGAGGGCCCCCGTGGTGTTGGGAGAGATGCTCATCATGAACTCTCCATTTGAGAAAGTGGTCATCGATATTGTCAGCCCCCCGTTTCCTAGGATTAGGAAGAGAAACAAATAACTTGTGACGATGGCTGATTGCTGTTCAATGTGGGGCGAGGCCATACCTTTGTCCACCATTGATTCAAAGAAGGTGACAGAGGCACTGATGGAGGCCTTCACTCGATTGGGGATTCTCCAATCAGATCTTAACAGACATGGTAACTCCAACAGAAACATCATGTACACATACAGAAGAGGTATAACCAGAAATGTGACAACACTAGTTACACCAGTAGACAGACATGGCAACTCCAACAGAAACAACATCCATCAAGAGTTCTCAACATAGAAAGCCACCATGACTGATGCCAGCTTACATTTGGGATCAACTTACATGTGGGGTCAACTTACATGTGGGGTCAACTTACATGTGGGGTCAACTTACATGTGGTATCAACTTACATTTGGAGTCAACTTACATGTGGGGTCAACTTACATGTGGGGTCAACACCGCAGACAGGCCTTCCACAATGTTCAGATAGACAGAGTTTGGTGACTTGTGTTTGGTCTGTGGAGAGAAAAGACAGAAACATCTGCTGGAGTCTGGAACTAAGGACATAAAACAAGATATTTACAGGGGCAGGATCAGAAACTCCATGGCTACCTTGTGCTGTGGAGATTGTGTGGACAGCCAACGAGGCAACACATCAGTCGTGATCCAGGTAGAGTGCAGCTCTCCACAAACTGTTGGTGATCCAGGTAGAGTGCAGCTCTCCACAAACTGTTGGTGATCCAGGTAGAGTGCAGCTCTCCACAAACTGTTGGTGATCCAGGTAGAGTGCAGCTCTCCACAAACTGTTGGTGATCCAGGTAGAGTGCAGCTCTCCACAAGCTGTTGGTGATCCAGGTAGAGTGCAGCTCTCCACAAGCTGTTGGTGATCAGGTAGAGTGCAGCTCTCCACAAGCTGTTGGTGATCCAGGTAGAGTGCAGCTCTCCACAAGCTGTTGGTGATCTAGGTAGAGTGCAGCTCTCCACAAGCTGTTGGTGATCCAGGTAGAGTGCAGCTCTCCACAAGCTGTTGGTGATCCAGGTAGAGTGCAGCTCTCCACAAGCTGTTGGTGATCCAGGTAGAGTGCAGCTCTCCACAAGCTGTTGGTGATCTAGGTAGAGTGCAGCTCTCCACAAGCTGTTGGTGATCTAGGTAGAGTGCAGCTCTCCACAAGCTGTTGGTGATCCAGGTAGAGTGCAGCTCTCCACAAGCTGTTGGTGATCTAGGTAGAGTGCAGCTCTCCACAAGCTGTTGGTGATCCAGGTAGAGTGCAGCTCTCCACAAGAGTCAGGTAGAGTGCAGCTCTCCACAAGCTGTTGGTGATCCAGGTAGAGTGCAGCTCTCCACAAGAGCCAGGTAGAGTGCAGCTCTCCACAAACTGTTGGTGATCCAGGTAGAGTGCAGCTCTCCACAAGAGCCAGGTAGAGTGCAGCTCTCCACAAACTGTTGGTGATCCAGGTAGAGTGCAGCTCTCCACAAGAGTCAGGTAGAGTGCAGCTCTCCACAAGAGTCAGGTAGAGTGCAGCTCTCCACAAGAGCCAGGTAGAGTGCATCTCTCCACAAGAGCCAGGTAGAGTGCAGCTCTCCACAAGCTGTTGGTGATCCAGGTAGAGTGCAGCTCTCCACAAACTGTTGGTGATCCAGGTAGAGTGCAGCTCCCCACAAACTGTTGGTGATCCAGGTAGAGTGCAGCTCTCCACAAGAGTCAGGTAGAGTGCAGCTCCCCACAAGCTGTTGGTGATCCAGGTAGAGTGCAGCTCTCCACAAACTAATGGTGATCCAGGTAGAGTGCAGCTCTCCACAAGCTGTTGGTGATCCAGGTAGAGTGCAGCTCTCCACAAGCTGTTGGTAATCCAGGTAGAGTGCAGCTCTCCACAAGAGCCAGGTAGAGTGCAGCTCTCCACAAACTGTTGGTGATCCAGGTAGAGTGCAGCTCTCCACAAGCTGTTGGTGATCCAGGTAGAGTGCAGCTCTCCACAAGCTGTTGGTGATCCAGGTAGAGTGCAGCTCTCCACAAGCTGTTGGTGATCCAGGTAGAGTGCAGCTCTCCACAAGAGCCAGGTAGAGTGCAGCTCTCCACAAACTGTTGGTGATCCAGGTAGAGTGCAGCTCTCCACAAGCTGTTGGTGATCCAGGTAGAGTGCAGCTCTCCACAAACTGTTGGTGATCCAGGTAGAGTGCAGCTCTCCACAAGCTGTTGGTGATCCAGGTAGAGTGCAGCTCTCCACAAGAGCCAGGTAGAGTGCAGCTCTCCACAAGCTGTTGGTGATCCAGGTAGAGTGCAGCTCTCCACAAGCTGTTGGTGATCCAGGTAGAGTGCAGCTCTCCACAAGAGCCAGGTAGAGTGCAGCTCTCCACAAGAGCCAGGTAGAGTGCAGCTCTCCACAAACTGTTGGTGATCCAGGTAGAGTGCAGCTCTCCACAAACTGTTGGTGATCCAGGTAGAGTGCAGCTCTCCACAAACTGTTGGTGATCCAGGTAGAGTGCAGCTCTCCACAAGCTGTTGGTGATCCAGGTAGAGTGCAGCTCTCCACAAGAGCCAGGTAGAGTGCAGCTCTCCACAAGCTGTTGGTGATTCAGGTAGAGTGCAGCTCCCCACAAGCTGTTGGTGATCCAGGTAGAGTGCAGCTCTCCACAAGCTGTTGGTGATCCAGGTAGAGTGCAGCTCTCCACAAGAGTCAGGTAGAGTGCAGCTCTCCACAAGAGTCAGGTAGAGTGCAGCTCTCCACAAGAGTCAGGTAGAGTGCAGCTCTCCACAAGAGTCAGGTAGAGTGCAGCTCTCCACAAGAGCCAGGTAGAGTGCAGCTCCCCACAAGCTGTTGGTGATCCAGGTAGAGTGCAGCTCTCCACAAGAGTCAGGTAGAGTGCAGCTCCCCACAAGCTGTTGGTGATCCAGGTAGAGTGCAGCTCTCCACAAGAGCCAGGTAGAGTGCAGCTCCCCACAAGCTGTTGGTGATCCAGGTAGAGTGCAGCTCTCCACAAGAGCCAGGTAGAGTGCAGCTCCCACAAGCTGTTGGTGATCCAGGTAGAGTGCAGCTCTCCACAAGAGCCAGGTAGAGTGCAGCTCCCCACAAGCTGTTGGTGATCCAGGTAGAGTGCAGCTCTCCACAAGAGCCAGGTAGAGTGCAGCTCCCCACAAGCTGTTGGTGATCCAGGTAGAGTGCAGCTCTCCACAAGAGCCAGGTAGAGTGCAGCTCCCCACAAACTGTTGGTGATCCAGGTAGAGTGCAGCTCTCCACAAGAGTCAGGTAGAGTGCAGCTCTCCACAAGAGCCAGGTAGAGTGCAGCTCTCCACAAGAGCCAGGTAGAGTGCAGCTCCCCACAAGCTGTTGGTGATCCAGGTAGAGTGCAGCTCTCCACAAGCTGTTGGTGATCCAGGTAGAGTGGAGCTCTCCACAAGCTGTTGGTGATCCAGGTAGAGTGCAGCTCCCCACAAACTGTTGGTGATCCAGGTAGAGTGCAGCTCTCCACAAGAGTCAGGTAGAGTGCAGCTCTCCACAAACTGTTGGTGATCCAGGTAGAGTGCAGCTCCCCACAAGCTGTTGGTGATCCAGGTAGAGTGCAGCTCCCCACAAGCTGTTGGTGATCCAGGTAGAGTGCAGCTCTCCACAAGCTGTTGGTGATCCAGGTAGAGTGCAGCTCTCCACAAGAGTCAGGTAGAGTGCAGCTCTCCACAAACTGTTGGTGATCCAGGTAGAGTGCAGCTCCCCACAAACTGTTGGTGATCCAGGTAGAGTGCAGCTCTCCACAAGCTGTTGGTGATCCAGGTAGAGTGCAGCTCTCCACAAGCTGTTGGTGATCCAGGTAGAGTGCAGCTCTCCACAAGCTGTTGGTGATCCAGGTAGAGTGCAGCTCTCCACAAGAGTCAGGTAGAGTGCAGCTCTCCACAAGCTGTTGGTGATCCAGGTAGAGTGCAGCTCTCCACAAGAGCCAGGTAGAGTGCAGCTCTCCACAAACTGTTGGTGATCCAGGTAGAGTGCAGCTCTCCACAAACTGTTGGTGATCCAGGTAGAGTGCAGCTCTCCACAAACTGTTGGTGATCCAGGTAGAGTGCAGCTCTCCACAAGCTGTTGGTGATCCAGGTAGAGTGCAGCTCTCCACAAGAGCCAGGTAGAGTGCAGCTCTCCACAAGCTGTTGGTGATTCAGGTAGAGTGCAGCTCCCCACAAGCTGTTGGTGATCCAGGTAGAGTGCAGCTCTCCACAAGCTGTTGGTGATCCAGGTAGAGTGCAGCTCTCCACAAGAGTCAGGTAGAGTGCAGCTCTCCACAAGAGTCAGGTAGAGTGCAGCTCTCCACAAGAGTCAGGTAGAGTGCAGCTCTCCACAAGAGTCAGGTAGAGTGCAGCTCTCCACAAGAGCCAGGTAGAGTGCAGCTCCCACAAGCTGTTGGTGATCCAGGTAGAGTGCAGCTCTCCACAAGAGTCAGGTAGAGTGCAGCTCCCCACAAGCTGTTGGTGATCCAGGTAGAGTGCAGCTCTCCACAAGAGCCAGGTAGAGTGCAGCTCCCCACAAGCTGTTGGTGATCCAGGTAGAGTGCAGCTCTCCACAAGAGCCAGGTAGAGTGCAGCTCCCCACAAGCTGGTTGGTGATCCAGGTAGAGTGCAGCTCTCCACAAGAGCCAGGTAGAGTGAAGCTCCCCACAAGCTGTTGGTGATCCAGGTAGAGTGCAGCTCTCCACAAGAGCCAGGTAGAGTGCAGCTCCCCACAAGCTGTTGGTGATCCAGGTAGAGTGCAGCTCTCCACAAGAGCCAGGTAGAGTGCAGCTCCCCACAAACTGTTGGTGATCCAGGTAGAGTGCAGCTCTCCACAAGAGTCAGGTAGAGTGCAGCTCTCCACAAGAGCCAGGTAGAGTGCAGCTCTCCACAAGAGCCAGGTAGAGTGCAGCTCCCCACAAGCTGTTGGTGATCCAGGTAGAGTGCAGCTCTCCACAAGCTGTTGGTGATCCAGGTAGAGTGGAGCTCTCCACAAGCTGTTGGTGATCCAGGTAGAGTGCAGCTCCCCACAAACTGTTGGTGATCCAGGTAGAGTGCAGCTCTCCACAAGAGTCAGGTAGAGTGCAGCTCTCCACAAACTGTTGGTGATCCAGGTAGAGTGCAGCTCCCCACAAGCTGTTGGTGATCCAGGTAGAGTGCAGCTCCCCACAAACTGTTGGTGATCCAGGTAGAGTGCAGCTCTCCACAAGCTGTTGGTGATCCAGGTAGAGTGCAGCTCTCCACAAGAGTCAGGTAGAGTGCAGCTCTCCACAAACTGTTGGTGATCCAGGTAGAGTGCAGCTCCCCACAAACTGTTGGTGATCCAGGTAGAGTGCAGCTCTCCACAAGCTGTTGGTGATCCAGGTAGAGTGCAGCTCTCCACAAGCTGTTGGTGATCCAGGTAGAGTGCAGCTCTCCACAAGCTGTTGGTGATCCAGGTAGAGTGCAGCTCTCCACAAGAGTCAGGTAGAGTGCAGCTCTCCACAAGCTGTTGGTGATCCAGGTAGAGTGCAGCTCTCCACAAGAGTCAGGTAGAGTGCAGCTCCCCACAAACTGTTGGTGATCCAGGTAGAGTGCAGCTCCCCACAAACTGTTGGTGATCCAGGTAGAGTGCAGCTCTCCACAAGAGTCAGGTAGAGTGCAGCTCTCCACAAGAGCCAGGTAGAGTGCAGCTCTCCACAAGAGCCAGGTAGAGTGCAGCTCTCCACAAGCTGTTGGTGATCCAGGTAGAGTGCAGCTCCCCACAAGCTGTTGGTGATCCAGGTAGAGTGCAGCTCTCCACAAGAGTCAGGTAGAGTGCAGCTCCCCACAAGCTGTTGGTGATCCAGGTAGAGTGCAGCTCTCCACAAACTGTTGGTGATCCAGGTAGAGTGCAGCTCTCCACAAGAGCCAGGTAGAGTGCAGCTCTCCACAAACTGTTGGTGATCCAGGTAGAGTGCAGCTCTCCACAAACTGTTGGTGATCCAGGTAGAGTGCAGCTCTCCACAAACTGTTGGTGATCCAGGTAGAGTGCAGCTCTCCACAAGCTGTTGGTGATCCAGGTAGAGTGCAGCTCTCCACAAGAGCCAGGTAGAGTGCAGCTCTCCACAAGCTGTTGGTGATTCAGGTAGAGTGCAGCTCCCCACAAGATGTTGGTGATCCAGGTAGAGTGCAGCTCCCCACAAGCTGTTGGTGATCCAGGTAGAGTGCAGCTCCCCACAAGCTGTTGGTGATCCAGGTAGAGTGCAGCTCTCCACAAGCTGTTGGTGATTCAGGTAGAGTGCAGCTCTCCACAAGCTGTTGGTGATCCAGGTAGAGTGCAGCTCTCCACAAGCTGTTGGTGATCCAGGTAGAGTGCAGCTCTCCACAAACTGTTGGTGATCCAGGTAGAGTGCAGCTCTCCACAAGCTGTTGGTGATCCAGGTAGAGTGCAGCTCTCCACAAGCTGTTGGTGATTCAGGTAGAGTGCAGCTCTCCACAAGCTGTTGGTGATCCAGGTAGAGTGCAGCTCTCCACAAACTGTTGGTGATCCAGGTAGAGTGGAGCTCTCCACAAGCTGTTGGTGATCCAGGTAGAGTGCAGCTCTCCACAAGCTGTTGGTGATCCAGGTAGAGTGCAGCTCTCCACAAACTGTTGGTGATCCAGGTAGAGTGGAGCTCTCCACAAGCTGTTGGTGATCCAGGTAGAGTGCAGCTCCCCACAAGCTGTTGGTGATCCAGGTAGAGTGCAGCTCTCCACAAGAGTCAGGTAGAGTGCAGCTCTCCACAAGAGCCAGGTAGAGTGCAGCTCTCCACAAGAGCCAGGTAGAGTGCAGCTCCCCACAAGCTGTTGGTGATCCAGGTAGAGTGCAGCTCCCCACAAACTGTTGGTGATCCAGGTAGAGTGCAGCTCTCCACAAGAGTCAGGTAGAGTGCAGCTCCCCACAAGAGCCAGGTAGAGTGCAGCTCTCCACAAACTGTTGGTGATCCAGGTAGAGTGCAGCTCTCCACAAGCTGTTGGTGATCCAGGTAGAGTGCAGCTCTCCACAAGAGTCAGGTAGAGTGCAGCTCCCCACAAGAGTCAGGTAGAGTGCAGCTCTCCACAAACTGTTGGTGATCCAGGTAGAGTGCAGCTCTCCACAAGCTGTTGGTGATCCAGGTAGAGTGCAGCTCTCCACAAGCTGTTGGTGATCCAGGTAGAGTGCAGCTCTCCACAAGCTGTTGGTGATCCAGGTAGAGTGCAGCTCTCCACAAGCTGTTGGTGATCCAGGTAGAGTGCAGCTCATCCACAAGCTGTTGGTGATCCAGGTAGAGTGCAGCTCTCCACAAGCTGTTGGTGATCCAGGTAGAGTGCAGCTCTCCACAAGCTGTTGGTGATCCAGGTAGAGTGCAGCTCTCCACAAGCTGTTGGTGATCCAGGTAGAGTGCAGCTCCCCACAAGCTGTTGGTGATCCAGGTAGAGTGCAGCTCTCCACAAACTGTTGGTGATCCAGGTAGAGTGCAGCTCTCCACAAGCTGTTGGTGATCCAGGTAGAGTGCAGCTCTCCACAAGAGCCAGGTAGAGTGCAGCTCTCCACAAGCTGTTGGTGATTCAGGTAGAGTGCAGCTACCCACAAGATGTTGTGATCCAGGTAGAGTGCAGCTCCCCACAAGCTGTTGGTGATCCAGGTAGAGTGCAGCTCCCCACAAGCTGTTGGTGATCCAGGTAGAGTGCAGCTCTCCACAAGCTGTTGGTGATTCAGGTAGAGTGCAGCTCTCCACAAGCTGTTGGTGATCCAGGTAGAGTGCAGCTCTCCACAAGCTGTTGGTGATCCAGGTAGAGTGCAGCTCTCCACAAACTGTTGGTGATCCAGGTAGAGTGCAGCTCTCCACAAGCTGTTGGTGATCCAGGTAGAGTGCAGCTCTCCACAAGCTGTTGGTGATTCAGGTAGAGTGCAGCTCTCCACAAGCTGTTGGTGATCCAGGTAGAGTGCAGCTCTCCACAAGCTGTTGGTGATCCAGGTAGAGTGCAGCTCTCCACAAGCTGTTGGTGATCCAGGTAGAGTGCAGCTCTCCACAAACTGTTGGTGATCCAGGTAAGTGGAGCTCTCCACAAGCTGTTGGTGATCCAGGTAGAGTGCAGCTCTCCACAAGCTGTTGGTGATTCAGGTAGAGTGCAGCTCTCCACAAGCTGTTGGTGATCCAGGTAGAGTGCAGCTCTCCACAAGCTGTTGGTGATTCCAGGTAGAGTGCAGCTCTCCACAAGCTGTTGGTGATCCAGGTAGAGTGGAGCTCTCCACAAACTGTTGGTGATCCAGGTAGAGTGGAGCTCTCCACAAGCTGTTGGTGATCCAGGTAGAGTGCAGCTCTCCACAAACTGTTGGTGATCCAGGTAGAGTGCAGCTCTCCACAAACTGTTGGTGATCCAGGTAGAGTGCAGCTCTCCACAAGCTGTTGGTGATCCAGGTAGAGTGCAGCTCTCCACAAGCTGTTGGTGATTCAGGTATAGTGCAGCTCTCCACAAGCTGTTGGTGATCCAGGTAGAGTGCAGCTCTCCACAAGCTGTTGGTGATCCAGGTAGAGTGCAGCTCTCCACAAGCTGTTGGTGATCCAGGTAGAGTGCAGCTCTCCACAAACTGTTGGTGATCCAGGTAGAGTGGAGCTCTCCACAAGCTGTTGGTGATCCAGGTAGAGTGCAGCTCTCCACAAACTGTTGGTGATCCAGGTAGAGTGGAGCTCTCCACAAGCTGTTGGTGATCCAGGTAGAGTGCAGCTCCCCACAAGCTGTTGGTGATCCAGGTAGAGTGCAGCTCTCCACAAACTGTTGGTGATCCAGGTAGAGTGGAGCTCTCCACAAGCTGTTGGTGATCTAGGTAGAGTGCAGCTCCCCACAAGCTGTTGGTGATCCAGGTAGAGTGCAGCTCTCCACAAGCTGTTGGCAATCACGCCTCCAGGGTAGCAGACATCATCCTGGAGGTCAGAGTCCCTAGTTTCTAGCTACCTATCTTGTCATATAAAACACCAAGAGAATGTGTCCCCAGTTTCTAGCTCCCTATCTTGTCACAGAAATCACCAACAGAATGTGTCCCTAGTTTCTAGCTCCCTATCTTGTCACAGAAATCACCAAGAGAATGTGTCCCTAGTTTCTAGCTGCCTACCTTGTCATATAAATCACCAAGAGAATGTGTCCCTCAGTTTCTAGCTACCTATCTTGTCATATAAATCACCAAGAGAATGTGTCCTCAGTTTCTAGCTACCTATCTTGTCATACAAATCACCAAGAGAATATGTCCCCAGTTTCTAGCTACCTATCTTGTCATATAAATCACCAAGAGAATATGTCCCCAGTTTCTAGCTACCTATCTTGTCACAGTAATCACCAAGAGAATATGTCCTCAGTTTCTAGCTACCTATCTTGTCATATAAATCACCAAGAGAATGTGTCCCCAGTTTCTAGCTCCCTATCTTGTCACAGTAATCACCAACAGAATATGTCCCCAGTTTCTAGCTACCTATCTTGTCATATAAATCACCAAGAGAATATGTCCCCAGTTTCTAGCTACCTATCTTGTCATATAAATCACCAAGAGAATATGTCCCCAGTTTCTAGCTACCTATCTTGTCATATAAATCACCAAGAGAATATGTCCCTAGATTCTAGCTACCTATCTTGTCACAGAAATCACCAAGAGAATGTGTCCCTAGTTTCTAGCTGCCTATCTTGTTATATAAATTACCAAGAGAATATGTCCCCAGTTTCTAGCTACCTATCTTGTCACAGAAATCACCAAGAGAATATGTCCCCAGTTTCTAGCTACCTATCTTGTCATACAAATCACCAAGAGAATATGTCCCCAGTTTCTAGCTACCTATCTTGTCATATAAATCACCAAGAGAATGTGTCCTCAGTTTCTAGCTACCTATCTTGTCATACAAATCACCAAGAGAATATGTCCCCAGTTTCTAGCTACCTATCTTGTCATATAAATCACCAAGAGAATATGTCCCCAGTTTCTAGCTACCTATCTTGTCATACAAATCACCAAGAGAATATGTCCCCAGTTTCTAGCTACCTATCTTGTCATACAAATCACCAAGAGAATGTGTCCTCAGTTTCTAGCTACCTATCTTGTCATATAAATCACCAAGAGAATGTGTCCTCAGTTTCTAGCTACCTATCTTGTTATATAAATCACCAAGAGAATATGTCCCCAGTTTCTAGCTTCCTATCTTGTCATATAAATCACCAAGAGAATATGTCCCTAGTTTCTTGCTGCCTATCTTGTCATATAAATCACCAAGAGAATGTGTCCCCAGTTTCTAGCTACCTATCTTGTCACAGTAATCACCAAGAGAATATGTCCCCAGTTTCTAGCTACCTATCTTGTCATACAAATCACCAAGAGAATGTGTCCTCAGTTTCTAGCTACCTATCTTGTCATATAAATCACCAAGAGAATATGTCCCTAGATTCTAGCTACTTATCTTGTCACAGAAATCACCAAGAGATGATCCAGACAGACACTAATATAAAACACTCAAACCACCACCTGAGATGATCCAGTCTGGGCTCTGGACTTGTCTGCAGTGTAGATCCCAAACTGTGGACATAACAAATACAGATTGTATGATATTATACACATGATACATGTGGACATAACAAATACATATTATATATTATACACATGATACATGTGGACATAACAAATAGAGATTATATATTACACACATGATACATGTGGACATAACAAATACAGATTATATCATATTATACACATGATACATGTGGACATAACAAATACAGATTATATGATATTATACACATGATACATGTGGACATAACAAATACAGATTATATATTATACATATGATATATGTGGACATAACAAATACAGATTATATGATATTATACACATGATATATGTGGACATAACAAATACAGATTGTATGATATTATACACATGATACATGTGGACATAACAAATATAGATTGTATATTATACACATGATATATGTGGACATAACAAATACAGATGATATATTATACATATGATATATGTGGACATAACAAATACAGATTATATATTATACACATGATATATGTGGACATAACAAATACAGATTATATATTATACATATGATATATGTGGACATAACAAATACAGATTATATGATATTATACTCATGATATATGTGGACATAACAAATACAGATTATATGATATTATACACATGATATATGTGGACATAACAAATACAGATTATATATTATACATATGATATGTGGACATAACAAATACAGATTATATATTATACATATGATATGTGGACATAACAAATACAGATTATATGATATTATACACATGATATATGTGGACATAACAAATACAGATGATATATTATACACATGATTTATGTGGACATAACAAATACAGATTATATATTATACATATGATATGTGGACATAACAAATACAGATTATATGATATTATACACATGATATATGTGGACATAACAAATACAGATTATATATTATACACATGATATATGTGGACATAACAAATACAGATTATATATTATACATATGATATATGTGGACATAACAAATACAGATTATATATTATACATATGATATATGTGGACATAACAAATACAGATTATATATTATACACATGATATATGTGGACATAAATACAGATTATATATTATACATATGATATATGTGGACATAACAAATACAGATTATATATTATACATATGATATATGTGGACATAACAAATACAGATTATATATTATACATATGATATATGTGGACATAACAAATACAGATTATATATTATACATATGATATATGTGGACATAACAAATACAGATTATATATTATACACATGATATATGTGGACATAACAAATACAGATTATATATTATACATATGATATATGTGGACATAACAAATACAATTCAGAGACAGTTCAGACATTCATACAACAACACTGGTCAATTCAGACATTCATACAACAACACTGGTCAGTGAAATATTCATACAACAACACTCATCAGTGAAACATTCCTACAATACTGGTCAGTGAAACATTCATACAACAACACTCATCAGTGAAACCTTCATACAACAGCACTGGTCAGTGAAACATTCATACAACAACACTTGTCAGTGAAACATTCATACAACAAACAACACTCGTCAGTGAAACATTCATACAACAATACGGTCAGTGAAACATTCATACACCAACACTCATCAGTGAAATATTCATACAACAACACTCATCAGTGAAACATTCATACAACACTGGTCAGTTCAGACATTCATACAACAACACTGGTCAGTGAAACATTCATACAACACTGGTCAGTTCAGACATTCATACAACAACACTGGTCAGTGAAATATTCATACAACAACACTCATCAGTGAAACATTCCTACAATACTGGTCAGTGAAACATTCATACAACAACACTCATCAGTGAAACCTTCATACAACAGCACTGGTCAGTGAAACATTCATACAACAACACTTGTCAGTGAAACATTCATACAACAAACAACACTCGTCAGTGAAACATTCATACAACAATACTGGTCAGTGAAACATTCATACACCAACACTCATCAGTGAAATATTCATACAACAACACTCATCAGTGAAACATTCATACAACACTGGTCAGTTCAGACATTCATACAACAACACTGGTCAGTGAAACATTCATACAACACTGGTCAGTTCAGACATTCATACAACAACACTGGTCAGTTCAGGCATTCATACAACAACACTGGTTAGTAAAACATTCATACAACAACACTGATCAGTTAAAACATTCATACAACAACACTGATCAGTGAAACATTCATACAACAACACTTGTGAGTGAAACATTCATACAACAACACTGGTCAGTTCAAACATTCATACAACAACACTGGTCTGTGAAACATTCATACAACACTGGTCAGTTCAAACATTCATACAACAACACTCGTCAGTGAAACATTTATACAACAACCCTGGTCAGTGAAACATTCATACAACAAACAACACTCTCAGTGAAACATTCATACAACAATACTGGTCAGTGAAACATTCATACACCAACACTCATCAGTGAAATATTCATACAACAACACTCATCAGTGAAACATTCATCCAACACTGGTCAGTTCAGACATTCATACAACAACACTGGTCAGTGAAACATTCATACAACACTGGTCAGTTCAGACATTCATACAACAACACTGGTCAGTTCAGGCATTCATACAACAACACTGGTTAGTAAAACATTCATACAACAACACCGATCAGTTAAAACATTCATACAACAACACTGATCAGTGAAACATTCATACAACAATACTGGTCAGTGAAACATTCATACAACAACACTTGTGAGTGAAACATTCATACAACAACACTGGTCAGTTCAAACATTCATACAACAACACTGGTCTCTGAAACATTCATACAACACTGGTCAGTTCAAACATTCATACAACAACACTCGTCAGTGAAACATTTATACAACAACACTGGTCAGTGAAACATTCATACAACAACTCTGGTCAGTGAAACATTCATACAACACTACTGGTCAGTGAAATATTCATACTACAACACTGGTCAGTGAAACATTCATACAACAACACTCGTCAGTGAAACATTCATACTACAACACTGATCAGTTCAGACATTCATACAACAACACTGATCAGTTCAGACATTCAAATAACAACACTGGTAAGTTCAGACATTCATACAACAACATTCGCCAGTGAAACATTCATACAACAACACTCATCAGTGAAACATTCATACAACAACACTGGTCAGTGAAACATTAATACAACAACACTGGTCAGTGAAATATTCATACAACACTGATCAGTGAAACATTCATACAACAACACTCGTCAGTGAAACATTCATACTACAACACTGATCAGTTCAGACATTCATACAATAACACTGGTCAGTTCAGACATTCATACAACAATACTGGTCAGTGAAACATTCATACAACACTCATCAGTTCAAACATTCATATAACAACACTCGTCAGTGAAACATTCATACAACAACACTCATCAGTGAAACATTCATAAAACACCACTGGTCAGTTCTAACATTCATACAACAACATTCGCCAGTGAAACATTCATACAACAACACTCATCAGTGAAACATTCATACAACAACACTGGTCAGTGAAACATTCATACAACAACACTGGTCAGTGAAATATTTATACTACAACACTGATCAGTGAAACATTCATACAACAACACTCGTCAGTGAAATATTCATACTACAACACAGGTCAGTTCAAACATTCATACTACAACACTGGTCAGTGAAACATTCATACAACAACTCTGGTCAGTTCAGACATTCATACAACAATACTGGTCAGTGAAACATTCATACAACACTCGTCAGTTCAAACATTCATACAACAACATTCGCCAGTGAAACATTCATACAACAACACTCATCAGTGAAACATTCATACAACAACACTGGTCAGTGAAACATTCATACAACAACACTGGTCAGTGAAATATTCATACTACAACACTGATCAGTGAAACATTCATACAACAACACTCGTCAGTGAAACATTCATACTACAACACTGATCAGTTCAGACATTCATACAACAACTCTGGTAAGTTCAGACATTCATACAACAACACAGGTCAGTTCAGACATTCATACAACAACACTGGTCAGATCTGACATTTACTTGTGACTTGTGAATGGAAATACTCTTGATCTGACCACAACATATACACACTCCACTGCTGCCCAGACAGCCTCTCTCTAGTGAAACCAAAAGGCCACTCACAAAGCGCGAAGCTAACTCATCCTGCTGGACAATCTTTGGTCGTATGGGCTCAAAGGTCAGGTGGGCTTTCATGTCTGCGTAGGAGGACACAAAACTGTAGCCCACATTCTAGAAGAAAATATGGCAGAGATGATGACAATATGATCCACAAGCAAGAGAACAAACAAAATCACAACTTAGACATGATCGGTATAGAGGGAAGCATGTGCTCCACCTGAGTGCCTCATCCAACTATCTCAGTATAGAGGGAAGCATGTGCTCCACCTGAGTGCCTCATCCAACTATCTCAGTATAGAGGGGAGCATGTGCTCCACCTGGGTGGCTCATCCGACTATCTCAGTATAGAGGGGAGCATGTGCTCCACCTGAGTGCCTCATCCGACTATCTCAGTATAGAGGGGAGCATGTGCTCCACCTGGGTGGCTCATCCGACTATCTCAGTATAGAGGGGAGCATGTGCTCCACCTGGGTGGCTCATCCGACTATCTCAGTATAGAGGGGAGCATGTGCTCCACCTGGGTGGCTCATCCGACTATCTCAGTATAGAGGGGAGCATGTGCTCCACCTAGGGTGCCTCATCCGACTATCTCAGTATAGAGGGGAAGCATGTGCTCCACCTGAGTGCTCATCCGACTATCTCAGTATAGAGGGGAGCATGTGCTCCACCTGGGTGGCTCATCCGACTATCTCAGTATAGAGGGGAGCATGTGCTCCACCTGGGTGGCTCATCCGACTATCTCAGTATATAGGGGAGCATGTGCTCCATCTGGGTGGCTCATCCGACTATCTCAGTATAGAGGGGAGCATGTGCTCCACCTGGGTGGCTCATCTGACCATCTCAGTATAGAGGGAAGCATGTGCTCCACCTGGGTGGCTCATCCGACTATCTCAGTGTGGGTGTAATCCCAGCTATAGATGGCTGCCATATAGCTACTTAGAAAAAGCACACCTTGCATGGAGCCAAAAGATAAACGCAAAGCGAACTGCAGTGGACAGTATAGTGGACAGCGCACGATCACTAGGACGTCACGACCACGTTCACCGGACAACGGGAACTTGACAACAAAGGAAACGTTGTGTAAATTCAGAAATGAACGGACGTGTTTGTGGTTTTCTAAGGACTAAGTATTTGGTTACAAGAAATTGAAGGATGGCAGCGGACTTATTCGGAACTACAAATATCTAACAACAGTTACTGGAAACGCCATGGATAAATGAACGACCGGCAACCTCTGGACGAATTAATTTGGCACAAGTGATAACACCAGAGACAGATTGATTCAGCAAAGGAAATATTGTGGAGATGATAACGGTAAGACAGAGGACATGCGAAGGTCAGTAAGTACCCGTAGTAACTTAGGCCGCTTCCCGAATACTTCGGGACACTAAGACGTGTGCTATTACCTATGTATATAATCTCTGGACAACCAGAATAAATCTCACGTGTGTATTTTGTTTCACGCTGTGTCGGCAATTTGTTTATCAAGTTATCTTTATTGCCTATTGTTAATGAGCCAACGATACCATGGTGTAAGTCAATGAAATAAGACATGGCTGTAAATTAAGAGGACTTGCATCATGGCAATGGCCAAGGAGAAACAACAGCCACTGCAACACAAGCACTCAACTTGAGCGGTAATGTCCTGGGGTGGGGGCGCATGCACGCACACACACACACCACAGACACACACCACAGCACACATCACACACCCCCACCCACTCTTCCACCAGTGGAGGGAGAGAGATACTGTGTATGCATGAATGGGAGAGATAGAGTGTGTGACAGAGAGAATGTATGCATGAATGGGAGAGGGAAAGAGTGTGACAGAGAGAATGTATGCATGAATGGGAGAGGGAGAGTGTGACAGAGAGAATGTATGTATGAATGGGAGAGGGAGAGAGTGTGACAGAGAGAATGTATGCATGAGAGACAGGAAGAGAGCTGGAGAGAGAGTCAGAATGAGAGAAAGTGTGTGTGCGTATGTGTGTGAGTGTGCAAGCATGACTATCAATAATGAAGTAGCTACTTTCAAGAACTGAAAAACTTACATTAAACTGGAAATGTTAATAAAAACTTCCCTTACATCAACGAAAAGAAACATAAAGCAAAAATTTAAAACAAACCTTCACAAATTAAAAGACATGAAAACAATAGTAACAAGAAACACACTTACCAACATCTCATCCAACAATTCAAACACCAACATTCTGTTGACTGCCATGTACGGCTCATTGACAGTCCCAATACAATCTTTCAGTACATCATATAACCTAGTACAGAAACAACGCCAAGTTATACACACATACAACCTAACACTGAGACATCACACAGTCACATATATATATATAACCTAACACAGAGAGATCACAACGCCACACATATGCAAGATACAGAATTGATGTCAGGTTGGACTCAGACAGTACACTGATCGCACAACACATCTATGTGTGGATGGAGTATAACCCTCACATGCATGCATGCCTCTCTGTGTGTGAGTGAGTGTGAGTGTATGTGTGTGAGTGTGTGTGTATGTGTGTGTATGAGAGAGAGAGAGAGAGAGAGAGAGAGAGAGAGAGAGAGAGAGAGAGAGAGAGAGAGAGAGAGAGAGAGAGAGAGAGAGAATGGTGTATAATTCATGTGTGAATAGAGTACAACTGTGTGTGAAGAGTATAACTCATTTGTACATGAATGATGTGTAACTCACCAGTGTGTGAATGGAGTACAACTGTATGTGTTCATGTGTGTGAAGAGTATAACTCATGAATCATGTGTAACTGGCCAGTGTGTGTATGGAGTATAATTCACATGTGTACGTGAACACAGTCCAGCTGCAGACGTGTGTACAGTGTTCACCTCACAGAAGTCTACAGTATACACAGACAATAACTCACCAACGTGCAAATGACTGCAGATATTCCATGAGCTCACACTTGACAGAGTTTGACTTTTGTGAATGATGAGGCTTATTTCTCCTCCTGACATTTAATGACAAATATGTCGCCTCATGACATTTAGTGAGAAATATATCACCTCATGATCTTTAATGTATTATCACCTCATGATCTTTAATGAGAACGAAAGGTGAGTGATTGGAAGGGCCGAATGTAAGACGGGCCTGTGAGCCTAATTTGTGACCCTTTTAAAATAAAGTTGATTTGATTTAATGAGAAATATGTTGCCTCATGACATATAAAGAGAAATATGTTGCCTCATGACATATAAAGAGAAATATGTCACCTCATGACATTTAACTGATTGCCTGCCAAACAAAAAAAGCAGTCATGACCAAACAAAAATTCAAGGCAGAAAATTGAAGTAGGGGTGTATCACAATAATGATTTTAAAATGGTTAAAATGGTAGCAGGTGTATTGTATTACATATCAAATTAAAGAGGAATTGCACAGGGAACCTGACAGTGTTAATAATTAATTCATAGGTTACAAATATTATGACAATAATGAGAGGTTTAGTAATAACAATTGAAATTAAAGTGTTAAAAATTATGAAAAAAATTCACTTACCAAGGTGTTATTTTCTATCCGCCGCAGCTAATCCAGTTAAATTTAGTGAATAATGTTACACACATCACTTGTGTTCACGAATATCACAAGAACTGCTCCATAACACGAATAAAACACAATGAAATCATAAAATTTTGAAGCACATAATTTTCACACAAAATGGAAAATGTCAGGAACACATCAGGCAGATTACTGAGGACTAGAGTACTGAGAAACAATATAACAATATTTTCTATTTAGTTATTATTATTATTATTCTAAATTTAATTATTTATATACTCCTTAAATACTTTGTGACAGGCAAAGTAAATTTAGTGGCACAAGTGTGGCCTATTAGCGCAAGCATAAGTCGGCATTTGCCATCATAGTATGAGGAACTTTCACTGTTAGATTTCTTTTGAAATAATGACCATCTTCTAAATTAACTGACTACTGCACGTGGTAGAAGTTTTAGAATCTTTAACAAAGTTCTTTACATCACAATAACTATAATATAAAATTGTTTAAAACGGTAATTTTATTAAAATATATGAGGTCCAGAACCAGAAGCTATTGTCACTTCGAATTTCGAATCACAAGAATTATTTCGAATCACACCAAACTCAATTTCTCCTAAACAAGAAGCGTGCTCTTGCACATGGGTGGAAGCGAAATCTTTCGTTGTAAGTTTAATTCAATGGGGCACTAAAAATTGTGGACTAAACAGGAGAAATGGATCAATAAACGCACTATATATACCGAACCGACCTATCGGTTCGCGGGTGCCAAAATTGGGTGGTGGAACCGACCAATCGGTCAGCGGCAGAGAATCAGTTAAGGACTAATATGTCTAGTCATGACTAGTTGATAAGGGCTATCGATTGTAAACAGTGAGATGAGTAGATGAACAAGTCCAGGCACACAGTTATCATCTAATGATCAATCCCCCTTTAAAATCATGAAGACAACCAACAACGGCAACACATCTGGCCTTGGAATCAAACTGAGGCTTCCCCCGGCCCTATGCTTAGCTGGAAGTGTGACTTGTGACATCATCCAGCTGACATTGTGCCCTCTGTCTGAACAATGACATGACACATGAAGTATAAGGTATAGCAGACAAACTGCTGCAGGATTCAGGAGAGCACATACCTGTGGAGAAAATCTAGATACACCACCACACAGATGGCAGTGTCAGTGTCGGCGGCTGGACAGACTGCCACCAGGTAGATGTCATTCTTGCTCAGGTAGAAGAAGTCAATGTTTTCATCTCTCTGAAACATCAAACATCATTCTTGCTCAGGTAGAAGAAGTCAATGTTTTCATCTCTCTGAAACATCAAACATCATTCTTGCTCAGGTAGAAGAAGTCAATGTTTTCATCTCTCTGAAACATCAAACATCATTCTTGCTCAGGTAGAAGATTTCAATGTTTTCATCTCTCTGAAGCATCAAACAACACACCTGCTCCAGGTCGGCAACTCTCACAACCAATCACAGCACACTACACACTGGTTGTCTCCTGACTTAATGAGTGAACTAGCAGAAGTGGGTCTGTGGTTTGGTTGAGTGAGATGATATAATATATGTTTATCTGTGGTTTGGTTGAGTGAGATGATATAATAGATGTTTATCTGTGGTTTGGTTGAGTGAGATGATATAATAGATGTTTATCTGTGGTTTGGTTGAGTGAGATGATATAATATATGTTTATCTGTGGTTTGGTTGAGTGAGATGATATAATATATGTTTATCTGTGGTTTGGTTGAGTGAGATGATATAATAGATGTTTATCTGTTGTTTGGTTGCGTGAGATGATATAATAAATGTTCATCTGTGGTTTGGTTGAGAGAGATGATATAACAGATGTTCATCTGTAGTTTGGTTGAGTGAGAAGATGCAACAGATGTGTTCATCTGTAGTTTGGTTGAGAGAGATTATATAATAGATGTGTTCATCTGTGGTTTGGTTGAGAGAGATGATATAACAGATGTTCATCTGTAGTTTGGTTGAGTGAGAAGATGCAATAGATGTGTTAATCTGTGGTTTGGTTGAGTGAGAAGATGCAATAGATGTGTTCATCTGTTGCTTAAGTTGGAAACTGAGTAAATTAACACAATGAGGTCATATATATATATAGAATTACAATATTATAATGAAATATTATTTTGAGATTATAGGAACTCACAAGAGATTGATACCATTTTTTAAAGTAACGGAATAGTTAACATTTTGAGATTATAGGAACTCACAAGAGATTGATACCATTTTTAAAGTAACGGAATAGTTAACATTTTGAGATTATAGGAACTCACAAGAGATTGATAACCATTTTTTAAAGTAACGGAATAGTTAACATTTTGAGATTATAGGAACTCACAAGAGATTGATACCATTTTTTAAAGTACGGAATAGTTAACATTTTGAGATATAGGAACTCACAGAGATTGATACCATTTTTTAAAGTAACGGAATAGTTAACATTTTGAGATTATAGGAACTCACAAGAGATTGATACCATTTTTTAAAGTAACGGAATAGTTAACATTTTGAGATTATAGGAACTCACAAGAGATTGATACCATTTTTTAAAGTAATGGAATAGTTACCATTTTGAGATTATAGGAACTCACAAGAGATTGATACCATTTTTAAAGTAACGGAATAGTTAACATTTTGAGATTATAGGAACTCACAAGAGATTGATACATTTTTTAAAGTAACGGAATAGTTAACATTTTGAGATTATAGGAACTCACAAGAGATTGATACCATTTTTTAAAGTAACGGAATAGTTAACATTTTGAGATTATAGGAACTCACAAGAGATTGATACCATTTTTTAAAGTAACGGAATAGTTAACATTTTGAGATTATAGGAACTCACAAGAAGATTGATACCATTTTTTAAAGTAACGGAATAGTTAACATTTTGATATTATAGGAACTCACAAGAGATTGATACCATTTTTTAAAGTAACGGAATAGTTAACATTTTGAGATTATAGGAACTCACAAGAGATTGATACCATTTTTTAAAGTAACGGAATAGTTAACATTTTGAGATTATAGGAACTCACAAGAGATTGATACCATTTTTTAAAGTAACGGAATAGTTAACATTATTTAAAATTTATGTAATAGAAAGTTAAACGTTGATTTGTTAATTTTGTTAACTAGTTCAACCTCACATTGATATTTAAATTCATTGGTTGTGAAATTCATTTATTTGCATGACAACTACTAACAACTGTTCGTGTTATATCATCTCACGCAACCAAACAACAGATGAAAATCTATTATATCATCTTGCTCAACCAAATCACAAGTATCATCTGTTGTTTGGTAGAGTGATATGATAGAAGTACATCTGTTGTTTGGTTGAGTGAGATGATATAATAGATGTTCATCTGTTGTTTGGTTGAGTGAGATGATATAATAGATGTTCATCTGTTGTTTGGTTGAGTGAGATGATATAATAGATGTTCATCTGTTGTTTGGTTGAGTGAGATGATATAATAGATGTTCATCTGTTGTTTGGTTGAGTGAGATGATATAATAGATGTTCATCTGTTGTTTGGTTGAGTGAGATGATATAATAGATGTTCATCTGTTGTTTGGTTGAGTGAGATGATATAATAGAAGTACATTTGTTGTTTGGTTGAGTGAGATGATATAATAGAAGTACATCTGTTGTTTGGTTGAGTGAGATGATAGAATAGAAGTACATCTGTTGTTTGGTTGAGTGAGATGATAGAAGTACATCTGTTGTTTGGTTGAGTGAGATGATAGAAGTACATCTGTTGTTTGGTTGAGTGAGATGATAGAAGGACATCTGTTGTTTGGTTGAGTGAGATGATAGAAGGACATCTGTTGTTTGGTTGAGTGAGATGATATAGAAGTACATCTGTTGTTTGGTTGAGTGAGATGATATAATAGATGTTCATCTGTTGTTTGGTTGAGTGAGATGATAGAAGGACACCTGTTGTTTGGTTGAGTGAGATGATAGAAGGACATCTGTTGTTTGGTTGAGTGAGATGATAGAAGGACATCTGTTGTTTGGTTGAGTGAGATGATATAATAGATGTTCATCTGTTGTTTGGTTGAGTGAGATGATAGAAGTACATCTGTTGTTTGGTTGAGTGAGATGATATAATAGATGTTACATCTGTTGTTTGGTTGAGTGAGATGATAGAAGTACATCTGTTGTTTGGTTGAGTGAGATGATATAATAGATGTTCATCTGTTGTTTGGTTGAGTGAGATGATATAATAGATGTTCATCTGTTGTTTGGTTGAGTGAGATGATATAATATAATAGACGTACATCTTTTGTTTGGTTCGTGGCAGACGTGTGAGGGACACATGACAGCAAACACACAAACACTCACAAAATAAGGGCTGAGTGTCTTCTGGCCGACGGCCTTCATGTGTTTAGCAAACAGCAGCTGGGCCTTCCTGTATGGGATGTCCTGTAATGCTGGTATGTAAGGAAATGGTGGAGCTTGCAGTAAAACAACACACACGCTTCTTCAATGTGTCACAGTTTGATGTCACTGTCTGAAGTAAAGGTTTGATGTCAGTGTCTGAAGTAACGGTTTGATGTCACTGTGTGATGTTATGGTTTTATGTCATGGTTTGATGTCACCATTTGATGTCACTGTCTGAAGTAACGGTTTGATGTCACCATGTGATGTCACTGTCTGAAGTAACGCTTTTGATGTCACTGTCTGATGTCAGTGTCTGGAGTAATGGTTTGATGTCATGGTTTGATGTCATGGTTTGATTTCACTGTGTGATGTCACAGTTTGATGTTACGGTTTGATATCACTGTCTGGAGTAATGGTTTGATGTTACTGTTTGATGCCAGGCATATGGTGATAGGCCCATATCTGGACCGACTGACACTGAAGGTGATGTGGTCAATGCCACCTGGACCGACTGACACTGAAGGTGATATGGTCAATGCCACCTGGACCGACTGACACTGAAGGTGATATGGTCAATGCCACCTGGACCGACTGACACTGAAGGTGATATGGTCAATGCCACTCTGGCTACCTTCACATTCCCATGCATGACCTGGTGTCCACTGTAACCTGGTCAACCTGACAGCAAAGGTCACTTGGTACGTCCAGTCAATGGCAATAAGAACCTGTGACCACCAGACCAGCAGACTCCCCACTGTGCTACTGCCATGAGCTAAGATACAACCAGACTGAATTGTTCATTTACAATCTAGCATGGAAGAAGAAAACATACTGACCAATAAAAAGATGTCAATTGCTACGAGAAAAAGAGTGTTCAGGTGCTAAATAGAGCCTGTACTTTTGTATGGATGTGAAGTGTGGACAATGAGCAGTCAAGCTGAAAAACATCTGTACCATGGACGGACAGAAAAACCAATTACCTAGTCCTATAAGAAAACAATTAAAATCGTAAACTGATTAAAGAAATTAGACTTAGTGAAAAAATTTTGGACGCTATGTGATTAAATAAATTAGAGAACTTGGTGACAAATGGCAAGATCGAGGGGAAGAGAACAAGGGGAAGACAGATAAGTAAATACCTGGATGGCATGACCACATGGCATGGTCGAGACAAGAATACTGAGCTGATCCACAACTCTGGTGATCGAGTGAGATGGCAGGACATGACCGCCCACCCTTACTGGCATGGCACATGATGATGGATAGAAGAAGAAAGCCTAATCATGGATAGATAAATAGATGGGATTTGGTGTTTGCTGTAGTTAGTATGCTACGGTCAAAGATGACATATTTTTAACCCACACCACATCTCACGCAACACAGAGGATGACAGATCTCCAGTCAGATTCTCGGCTGCCTTGGGAATGTCAGTCACAACTACACAGCATAGAGGTCCACAGATCCCCAATTTACACTGAGAAGACAGTCACAACCACACAGCATGGAGGTCCATAGATCCCCAACTTCCACTGAGAAGTCAGTCACAACCACACAACATAGCTGTCTAGAGGCAGCTGACCTGCCATACATGCACGCCCAAACCTCTGTCTAGAGACAGCACACCTGACACACATGTATGCCCAAACATCTGTCTAGAGACAGCACACCTGACACACATGTATGACCAAACCTCTGTCTAGAGACAGCACACCTGACACACATGTATGCCCAAGTCGGACACACTGACCTCTGATGTGATAACTACATGTGACTCACTGCCCTGGAAAGAGGAAACACAGAAGATGTAATCAGATTTCTAAACAAGTGTCATGTAAAGGATACATCGCTTGTGGACAAGAACTCCACACTGACTGTCCAAAATCATGACTTCGGAAACCTGGCCCAGCGTGTGAGGACTGATAGCTGTCAATGCTTCTGGTCGAGTCCACTGAGCATCTTTTCTCTCTGTGGTGGCGTCCTGAGCTGAAAGTGTCTCTGCCATGTTCAGCTAAGTCTTCCCCACACAGTAGATAACACTAGAGGGAAAGTAACACAACTTTCACTGTAGTGGCTCTAGGAAACAAAATAACCATACAGAAAATAAGACAACTTTTACTGTAGTGGCTCTGGGAAACAAAATAACCATACAGAAAATAACAGGCTGCACTCATTTGCTTCTAAATGTTACTTGTCTGTGATCTTCGCTTGATTACAGCTGCACATTTGGTGGATAAAAATTAAAATGGAAGCCGCTATTCACAAACTTTTGTGAATAGTATGAGCCGCTATACACACAAATTTGTGGCTGGTCACGTGATTATTCTGCACAAAATTTTGTGAATAGTCAATCAATCAATCATGTGCCGTCTCCGCAATGAAGGTTGGCTGCAATGGATCTCCAACACTGTCTGTCTCTTACCTTGACTGTACATTCTGTCAGGCTGATGCTCGTCCATCTCTTGATGTTATCCTCCCACTTGTATCGTTGTCTACCTCTTGCTCGCTTGCCCTCAACCTTGCCTCCAGTATGGTTTTTATGAGAGTATCATGTCTTTTAACATGGCCAAAATATGTGAACAGTACGAGCCCCTATTCACAAAAATTTGAAGAAGATTCTATTATTCTCTCTTCTTGTCTGTCTTTTTTTTTGGCAAGTTCTTTTTCTTCAAACCTCACAAAGACACTATTTGTCGACAAGGACACACTCTATGTACAGTGATATATATTTTAGTTCCTAAAACAAGCAACTAGAAAGTCGCTTAGAAGCCCTGGAGATGTGGATATACATACAAATGTGTCGTATTTCATGGATACAAAAACAATCAAATACAAAGGGTTTTAGAAAAACTGGGAATGAAGAGAGAGTTGATGGAAAAAATAAAGAGGAGGCAAGTGAAATATTTTGACCACGTTAAAAGACATGATACGCTTATAAAAACCATACTGGAGGGCAAGGTTGAGGGCAAGCAAGCAAGAGATAGACAACGATACAAGTGGGAAGATAACATCAAGAGATGGACGAACATCAGCCTGACAGAATGTACAGTCAAGGTAAGAGACAGACAGTGTTGGAGATCCATTGTCAGCCAACCTTTATTGTGTAGACGGTTACCTGATTGATTGATTAAAAATTTTTAAATTTTTTAAAAAAAAACTGCTGGTGGGGAGGCGAACCCCAGTCTCCCGCATGACAGGCAGAGATTCTAACCACTACACTACTGAGAACACAATGATAGTTCCACAAACATTAATAATGTAGTCAAAAGGAAGTTAGACATCACGTGACCAGCCACAAATTTTTGCGTATAGTGACTCGTGCTATTCACAAAAATTGTGTGTATAGTCACTCCGAATTAAAATTGCCCATGTAGTTACAATGACAGTCACAGCAACATGATCCTCCCCTATTTAAGGATGAGGGCACATAATGGTTGGTCATATAATATTATTAATATGAATTACTTGTGGTCGCTGAAAATATAAAATCTTGCTACCCAACATTCCCATCAAATATTTTAATAAGACAGTGCTAGTAGTAGTAGTAGCAATTTCAGAATTATCGCCCTTTTCAGCGCTCTCCTTTTTTTTATTTTGTACTTTCCCGAACTTTTTCCTGCGTCTTCGCACGATGACTTCCGGTTTGACATGGACTGCTATAAGACCCAAAAAAACGAAAGCAGTGTGGTACGATCAAAGGGGAAGTTATTCTCATATATTTAGAAGTGGTTCTGCTAGCTAACCGCCAAGTTATTAAATAAAAAAAAACGATTTATCTGGATTATATTTGGTTCTTTTCACGATTAGTAAGGTAATTTGTTTTATAACTCATGTAATTGAAAATTCCCTTCATTTTTTCTTCCATATTTGAATTCCCCGTTCAATTTTACATAAATATGAAGAGTTTCAACATTCCAGGTGTTTGCAGACGTTCAGGACAAAATATTTAGTGACATGGCCACGGCCGGCCGTCATACTCATACTCCGATTGCGGCGCCGATACAATAAACTATAGCAGACCTGTATTTATTTACAATTAGAACTGGTAATTTAAGTACTAACATTAAACAGAATACAAATGTCATGTGGTAGCAGTAATGTATCTGTGTACTTGCATAATAAGTAATATTTCAGCATTTTACATGACTGAAAATAATTTTCAAAGCCAGTTTTCAGACCCGTCTGTAAACTTGTAAGGTGTTATTAAGTAAGGAGTACTTTTTTTCTTGCAGCACTTAATTATTTAAATTTAAATACAGTACTGTAAAATAAGTTATATGTTTTAAATAAGTTAGTATTTAATTTTTAATTGCTGACTATTAATTAATTATTAGATACAGAACAGTGTGCTGTAATTGTAGAGCAGAAGGTAGAAATCAATTTTTAGTGAACAGTTAATTATTTTAATATTTAATATTTTAATTTTTTTATTATTTAATATCTTAATAATTAATTAACTGCTGCTTAATTTGTGCAGCAGTCACAAACTTAGTTACTTACATTAATGTTTATAATATTTAGTCAACAAAAGAAAGCTGTCGCAATGCAGTTAGTACTCATCTCATCTCATCACGTTCCTCTTGTACCTTGCGGTGTCGAGGTGAAGTATAAACTTCGTGAGAGTGCCCGATTATGGGCTTCATATATCGATATTCCCATGGACTCTGCTATTCCCTCCGTCCAACGTTTACGTGGTCGGCCTCTTCCTCTGTTTCCATCTGGTCTGTACATCATTGCTTGTTGTGGCATGCTGTTGACTGGTAACCTACTTGCATGGCCAAACCATTTGACTTGCTGCTTTCTAATAAAATCTAGTGCTGCTTTAACCCTCACTTTAGTCAGTCCGTTTATACTTCTTAGTTTTTCTACGAGCAGTATGAAGATCCCCTGCCGGCTTGCTAGGCCAGTCACAGGTTTAGGACACAAATCTGACCACAGGGAGTCCATCCCCTATGGCGAGCCATAGCCCCGTTAGCCCATGACCTCACGGTCCATGGTTGCCCGGTCTGCACCACGTGGAGGTAGGGGTTGACTTGTGTAGTCTGCGGGTCATCGGCAGGCTACTAATTTTCGCTCTTCACCCCTCCTGGGAAAGGCTAGCCGATCCTAACCCTGCTGGCTGCAGGGTCAGGCGCATTCCACACCTTGCAGTTAGTACATTAAGACAATATGATACATTTTCATGAATTGTTCTTTCACTAACGACGAACATTTCACATGACATTTAATTAATATAATAAATGTGCAGCTATTTTTAACTAGCAATTAGGTCACAGCACATCATAACAAAAAGTCTTATAAGTCAATTGCATCTTTGTCAGAGACTCTGAGACTCTTGTGCTTTGTACGATGCTTTCGCCAGGCCTCCGTATGGAAAGAGACTGAGAAAACCTGGTGCAATGAAGTTGATCCTCTCATTCCTCTCGACATTCTATCGAAAGAGGAATGTGACCTTCACTTTCCTGTTACCAAATCATAAGTAGAAACCCCATTTTAAAATATTCTCTGTATATGGAAATACTAATAATCATCATCATCAAGTGCTGGCTGGCGTAGGCGTTCATGGCTTTCCACAGATCTCGGTCTTTGGTGTTCTGGATCCTAATACTAAATTATATTATACACCTGCGTTATACACCTGAGAGAAGTGAGGAGTCTCGTTCATGCCAACGAACCAGGCATGCTAATACAGGAAAGTACTCTTACTAATAATTTACATATATTTAAAAAATTAGTTGTGAAACATAAAAAGCAATTCACCAAAGAATGGCCATCATTTGTGACACTCTTTCTTGAACCATTTCCTGTGACATTCAAGATTCTGCGTGTCACACCTACTTTGCCACAGCCTGTGTCAATTTGATAAAACAATTCAGGTGCACACCTTCCTGTGGTGAGTTTCTATATATTTGAATAACGAAGACACAAACAATAGATTGCACGATTTATTGCCTGGCATATTTCGCTGCATCTCGTCAGGTACATATTGCAGAAATCACACAACTTACGTGAATTAACTAGATAAATCCTTCAAACTGAAATATACACATGTTCGCACAGTAATGTCGATTGTCTACCACGGTAATTTTAAACTGACTAACATGTCCTTCTGCTTGCACAAGGACGGCTTACGAAGGTTGATTATTATACCTTCAGCAAACTTTAACAATCGACTACTTTGTGTGTTGAACAACACACGGAAGGCACTGCCTCTTTCAACCACGTGACCGCTCTCGAGCACATGTCTCCCGACCGATGAAGCCGGACTGTTCCGGTGTGTCGGCCTGCCTAGGCTACCATCTTCTGTGTGTAGTATCTTGTCCACCCAATTCGGAATGTATAGCTATTAAAATTATGTACCGCCGACATTCAATTCAACTGTCTAAACAAGTTATATTGCCAAATTGACCGAGTGGCCATGGGGAGCCCACTTGGACCTATTCATCTCCTTTGAAGGTTAGCTGGATGAAATATTTCACTTGCCTCTTTTTTTTCTTTTTGTACTGCAACAAATCTGAAAATATAAAAAATATAAAATTACATAGAGTAATGAAGCTTACATAAAAGAATAACGAAAAACACAGGACGTTTTAACTAGCTTCATCAGCAAACAAATACCGACACAAAATACATGAAATCACGGAGAAGACCCTCCAGTGACTACATTGTTAATTAGGTCACGGCGCATCCTATAAAAAAAATTAACAATACGTCAAGTTAGCCCTCGCCGCCCCGGACGCAATGATATATAGCACAATGTTGTCCGTTTAAAAATAAACAAGCCACGGTAATAGAAGGCAAATAATAAACAGTTGGCGGCCATTTTAAATTGTTAATTAGGTCACGGCACATCCTATAAAAAAAAATAATAATACGTCAAGTTAGGCCTCGCCGCCCCGGACGCAATGATATATGGCACAACATTGTCCGTTTACAAATAAACAAGCCACGGTAATAGAAAGCAGAATTTCTCAGTTTCCAATCTTAGGGCCGCGATAAATCCTGACTTATCAGTTAATTTATCATTGGACTTCCTGGTATTAAATTAGGTCACCATATAATTCATAACTCCGCTTAGAATCAACGTACAGTCTTCGTTGAGATACCGTTGGATTCGTCTTGTCAATCTCTATCTAACTGGTATGATTTCATAAGTAAAAACCCAATTTTTAAATATTGACCAAAATAGCTAGTAGTAGTACTAGTAGTAGTAGTAGTAGTAGTAGTAGTAGTAGTAGTAGTAGTAGTACTAGTAGTAGTAGTAGTATAGTAGTAGTAGTAGTAGTAGTAGTTGTAGTTGTAGTAGTAGTAGTAGTAGTAGTAGTAGTAGTAGTAGTAGTAGTAGTAGTAGTAGTAGTTGTAGTAGTAGTAGTAGTAGTAGTAGTAGTAGTAGTAGTAGTAGTACTAGTAGTAGTAGTAGTAGTAGTTGTAGTTGTAGTAGTAGTAGTAGTAGTAGTAGTAGTAGTAGTAGTAGTAGTAGTAGTAGTAGTACTCTAGCACTACCGTAAGCCGAAAACTGCAAGTAAACAAATGAATGGTTAAATTAATGAACAGACAAACAATGCCACACAATACCGATTAGTTGCACCGTTTATTGCCGGACATTTCGCTGCATCTCCTCACGTCTTGTGTGTTCATTATTTACTGTACATACTGTAAAGGTAAACATTGTCTTGAATTTCCGAGACAAGAAATGTAGTTGTAATGGAATTGTTCAATCACTACCACAGACTAGTTTAGTAGTTAGAACTCTAGACTACTACTAGACTGAGTAACTGAGCCCTGTACCGCAGATCATCTTCTGACACCACGTTATTATAATTATATCAATCAGTATTCAGTCGCAGCCGCGGGACATGTCAACAACATTCAGTGCATTCACTGTGTCAGTACCAGACAACAAATGCCCGCGGACAGAAGACAGAAGGGCGACAAGACCGCCCAGCTCCTACCTTCTCTACGTCCTCTAAACTCTACCTCCTCCTTCTGTGAGTGCCCAACAATACTACTCACTATGTGTATTTATTGATGAGACTGTCCTACCTTCTGGCGCTCCCGTCCGCCGTCTGCAGTCTGCACGCCAGGGTTGCCACCAGGGTTGCCACTTTTTTGGGACCAAAAGTATCTAGAAACGGCCCAAACAACATCCATAAATATCTAGATTTCGTTGGAAAGTATCTAGGAAAAATATCCAGATTGAGAAAGTAAGAAATTACATATGTATTGATGTGACTGCCGTCTCCCTGGCGAAAAGTTTACGGCTATCGCCGTAATCCCGTATATTCTCGTGAGTAACGCAGCTGCGCCCGAACCGGCAGCGGTTAGAGTCGCGCTGGTAACTTACAGGAGTATGTGAGCCGGTCGCTCAGAATGCAATGGCAAACTGCTGGGCGTAATCTTGCCTAGTACATCAACAGCAGGTGAAAAATTCTGATGGTGACTGCACCGTCCTGTAAGAGATATGCAACATTTAAAAACAAATTGATGTGACTTACCTATAGAATCATGTCCTCATCTTCACTGATGCCTGTCTCACAAGATGCACTTAGCTTGGATGATGAAGTTGAAGCTTCAGATTCAAAATGACTCTGGTATGCTTTAGCTGTTCCAATTTCTTTTATACACGATCAGGGAGCTGATAAGTTGAACAGCATTTTCATGCTCTCATCAGGCCAAATCTTATTGTCAAGATAGCATTTAAGAGATCAAGTTTCATCCTGTTTCTTAGTTTACATTTTGTTTAATTCACAGTACTGAAAACTCTTTCCGCATCAGCATTTGAATGGGGTAGTATCATGGCAGACATCGCACATTCAAAGAGCTCACAGAATGGACTGTTACCTGAGACATCTTTAAATTGTCTTACTTCACTCCAAAAAGCTTCAGTTTCTGCTTTGTTTGTCCAGTCAACCAAATTTATTTTGGTTAACTAGATATTCTGCTTCCGCCACACTATTATCAGGAGCCCCTAAAAATTTAATAACTTGACAATATTTAGGTATGTCCTTTACTGGCTGAGGTATGTTGTTAATAGAAAAGAGTGAAATATTTTTCAATACATCTAAATTTTCAGGAAGTCTCTGCTTCAGGTTGATCGAATAATGAGACAAGAAAATCTTGGCAGCGCTTTCTTAAGTTGTTCTCTTCATTTTCTGTTAACAGTCCTTTTGTTTTTAAACCATCAATTTTTGATTCGATTTGGTATCCCAGGTATGGCTTGGGAGCCAAATAGCTCTCTATAGTGCAAGTGAACAAGTCAGCTTTACAAGTTGGCAATATAAGTCTTTTACCAATTGAGTGAAATAGTAAAGTGAGGTCGTCAAGTAATTTAACTTTATTAACATTTTGAGATTCAAATAGTTTATTAACTTTTTGCACTTCACTTAAAATGGGTTGTAAAAAGAGAAGGAATGCCAAATTTTTTTCATCACACTACATTCCATATAGTATTTCAGCTGTGTAGCACTTTTCATTTTGTCTTGTTATTTCGAAGTGTGTCTTCAACTCCAACCATTGGTTCACAATTACTTCAACAGCTGGTTGAATTGATAACCATCTAGTTTTGAAATATGACAGAATTTTCAGTGGTGAGGAACTAGCATTTAATCTTTCTTATATATAAAAGGCGATCTCCGTCCGTCTGTCTGTCTGTCTGTCTGTCTGTATGTCCATATGTCCTTTATGCGCTCGCGAACGGCCCATCCGATTGAGATGAAATTTTCTACACGTCTTCCTTTCATTCCAGCGCAGCCCACTGTCATATTTTTTTAGTGTGAAATCGGCTGCTTACCCAATATTATTTCATTTTTCATTATAATTTCATATATCTCAGGGGACTTAACTCTGTAAAAGTTATTTCAAGGGGCATAACTTTTCTGTATAACTTATAGTCATATTGTGGCATCGTTTTCAAAGATTTATTAACTCTTTGTTCATAGTTATATACCGGCATATGAGTTATAATAAATAATGATACAATCTGTAAGGCATTTTCAAAGTTTTCATAAAAATAATGCATAATGCATAACATTGTAACTCATCTTTTTTTGCTTAAAGAATGAATAAATAATAGTTACCTTATCTCTATCAAGTTTGAAGATTTTATATTTCTTTACACTGTCGCCAACTCTAAGAAGACATGGAACAACTTCAGCCATTATTAAATCTACAGGCATATGCGTTATATTCCTCCTCCTCCTCCTCTCCCCTCCTCCACCTCCTACCCTCTTCCTCTTCTCCTCCCCCTCCTCCCTCTCCCTCCTCCATCCTCCTCTTCTCTCTTTCTCCTCCTCCTCCCTCCTCCTCCCTCTTCCTCCTCCCAGCTCCTACTCCTCCTTTTTCTTCTTCTTCTGCTGCTGCTGCCGCTGCTCCATTTACCCAAGTTAATTGTTGGGGAAGATGTAAAGATCTTTCAAGTGCTCTTTCTAATGCTTTTTGTAAGTTGGTCTTCGTTTATCTAAGGTTGTTCTAACTGCAACCAATAAATGATTAGACAGACAGACAGACAGACAGACAGACAGACAGACAGACAGACAGACAGACAGACAGACAGACAGACAGACAGACAGTCGGGAACGGGAACTTATATGACTACTCATATGAATTAAATGAGATGCTCCCCATCAGGGGCTGGGCGAAGCCGGGCCGGATCAGACAGATAGACAGACAGATAGACAGACAGACAGACAGATAGATAGTCGGGAACGGGAACGTGAGCTTATATGACTACTTATATGAATTAAATGAGATGCTCCACACCAGGAGCTGGGCGATGCCGGGCCGGGTCAGACAGACAGACAGACAGACAGACAGACAGACAGACAGACAGACAGACAGACAGACAGATAGTCGGTAACGGGAACGGGAACTTATATGACTACATATATGAATTAAATGAGATGCTCCCCACCTAGGACTGGGCGAAGCCGGGCCGGGTCAGACAGACAGACAGACAGACAGACAGACAGACAGACAGACAGATAGATAGTCGGTAACGGGAACGGGAACTTATATGACTACTTATATGAATTAAATGAGATGCTCCCCACCAAGGACTGGGCGATGCCGGGCCGGGTCAGACAGACAGACAGACATACAGACAGACAGACAGTCGGTAACGGGAACGGGAACTTATATGACTACTTATATGAATTAAATTAGATGCTCCCCACCAAGGACTGGGCGAAGCCGGGCCGGGTCAGCTAGTGCTTTATATAAATTATTATATTGCTGTTGTCTGACAGATGATTTGGAGAGCCAGTTATGTGTTTCAGCAATAAGGAATTCTAAATTCCTTGGTAAACATTCTGATGAGGCATGTGATAATGCTAGCTGCAAGGAATGACACGCACATTTTATGAGGATTAAAGATGGGATATCTTCCTTCAATTTTGCATACACGCCATGGTTGATACCAACCATTACCGATGCATTATCGGTTCCAATTGCAGCCAAATTCTTGAAGTTTAAATGTTTACTGACTAAAAGTTTCTTCAGTGCCCTTATGCGCCCTTTTACTCATTACCGGGGGGGGGGGGGGGGGGGGGATTGCCAGATTGTTGAGCGTTGACCCAAGTCAGTTCAAAGTTTAAATAATGGCAGTTACCATAATTTACGCGCGTCCAGACCAAACATAAAATGGGTAAATGACACCGAAAGAAAAGTAAAATCTAGAAAGTATTCAAAATATCCGACTCCAAATGAAAAGTATCTAGAACTGCAACCAGCATCCAAACGTCAGAAAACGGTATCCAGACGCCGGCAAAAACCTCTAGATCTGGATATAAAATATCTAGAATGGCAACTATGGTTGCCAGATCACTGTGATAAAAAAGCCAAATCATGAAATAAAAAAGCCAGATATTTTAGAAAATATTTATCTATTAAAACTGTATTTACATCACATAAAAACCTCTTCTTCAAAATAAGTATTCCTCTTCATTGTTGAGAAATTCAGTACAGGATTCCTTAGAATATAAAATGTCAGCTTTGAAATCATTTAACATTTTGGATGAAGGAACAAATTCATTACAGCACTTGTTTGAAGATAATTAATAGTTCTGCTCTAATTCTAATAATTGCATCTAAAAGAGAGAACACCCTCTCCACTACAAGTAAGAGCAAAAGAAGCTTGCCAGAACTGCTCTGTATCTTTCGGCAGACCATTTTCTTTAAACTGTTCTTCTTCCTTCAAATATTTAAATTTCAAATCCCGAAACAACCACATAATCAAATCTATAAAAGGCAATTTTCTGTATTGCTCTTCAATAATAGTGTGATTTTCTTCAGGGAAATGCAAAAAGGGCAATTTTATTCTTAATCAAATTAAATATATTCTCTCCTGTAGCCTCCTGAACTGGAATCAAACCTAGAAAACTAGTAGTAATTTCATTTCTTTTATCGCTGAGGTATCTAACTAAAACGCACAAATATTTTTGAGTCAAGACATCAGTGCACTCATCAATGATGAGTGTATACTTCTTGTTTTGCAGATCTAGAATTAGATCATGTTTTAATGATGGTGAAATAACATTTCTTATTAGTTGTGTGCACTTCGTTCGGTGCAATTTTATCTGACCAAGAGTGCTGCCACATCCATGGGCTACCTTTATTTCACCTAAGTGCTCGGTGGTGCGTATGGAACTATGGCAGACCATGCTAACACCAATTTGTAACTCTGATAATTTACCTTTATAATCAATTTTCTTACTTATTTTCATCACTGAAAGTGTTTTTTGTGAAGAAGATGGCGTACTCCGCTTGTGTTTTTCTGTTGTTTCATGATTTGCGAGATTTGAAAGTCTTGGAACAATACAATATTACACCGGCACAATTTTCAGTATGCCTATCCTATAAAATTCCTATATTCAGAACCATCAGTGGATTTCTTGAGCCACACAAATGTCTTTTCCCATTGATCATTATATTTCCGATTTGTATCATCAGACGGTTTGCACTTTGGCATGATAATGGGTTCAATAATAAGAAATATTTGCCATGAAGGTAGGCTATAATGAATTTGAAAACTTAACTGAACAGTAAGGTGGCTGCGCAGTGCGTGAGTGCGCATAAAACTGCACAAGTACAGTACGAAAACCATACGGTGTTTAATACTTGTTGCTTGTTACGTTCGTTCTCGAGAATGTACCAAAAGCAGTATAAGCTATGCTTATTGTTTTGCATTTGTTTTAGCTAAAAGTGTTAAAACAAGATAAAAATTAACTTGACCATTTCAAAAAAGAAGCATTTGAGCTAATTATTATGCAATTACAATTTTTTTTAGAAGTAGAGACTAGAGGACGCACTAGACAACATAAAATTTGAAAGCCATAATTACCGACCGGTTCGAGTCGCGCCAGTGACTTATGAGAGTATGGAGCCGTTCGCTCAGAAAGTCGTGGCGTGCTGATGAGCGTAATCTAGCCTAGGAATCAACATACAGCTGAAAAGTGCTGATGTTGACCGCAATATCCTGAAACAGGATGGAAACGCGTGGGAGGGGGACAGTTACCGACCGGAATTCGAACCTGTCACCTTCAAATGGCGACAGCGCCTCGCTGCAGGAACAAGTGTACTTCGACACATGACCAACTACACACTCCATAAAAAGTGTCTTCATTAGCCATGTCTATCATACACATGAACCTACAACTATGGAATAAGGGCAGAATTCGTATCAAACCATTGAGATAGCACTATAGGTCTCATAATTTATATTAAACCAGCATAAGTCAAATGTTGTTTGTCCATCAAGAATGATGATGACCATTCATTTCATCTAGTGGGGTTGAAAGTATGGAGCCGTGGGTTCTAAGATGGCTGATAAGGTCTATTTTGGCTCGAAATGTTCTTTGACAATGTGGGCAAAGAGTGCTTGACGTTCCAGGAGGAGGATTTCCTGCAGTGGTTTTTCTGTCCTGCCTTTTCTTCACAGCTCTTGCAGTCCTGGTTGCTTCACAAGTGACTGCACCCTTATGTAATGATGTACGCCACGAATTACGGTCTTTAGCAGCAGTCTCCCAGGTGTCAAGATGAATTCCAAAAGCTTTCAGTGAGATTTTCAGAGTGTCTTTAAAGTGTTTCCTCTGGCCGCCTTGGTAGCATTTACCACAACGCAGTTCGCCGTAAAAAATTTGTTTAGGGAGCCTGTGATCTGGCATACAAGTTAAGTAACCAGCCCAGCGAATCTGATTTTTCATGAGTATGGTGTGGATACTGGGCATGGACGCTCTTTCTAGAACTTCAATGTCTGGGATCTTGTCTTGCCATTTAATAATCTTCAATAGCTTCCTAAGGCAGACTGTGTGGAAGTGGTTTATAGTCTGTCCCCCCCCCCCCCCCCCCCCCCCCCCCCCCCCCCCCAATATAAACATCCATATCTCAGTAACCAACTGAGGGAAAATTATGAGATTTAGTATATAATCTTATCATTATGTCCACCCAACAAAAAAATGTTTGTTCTGGAGATTTTACAGCAGATTTCAAAGTTTGTTTATATACGGTATATAATTTACGGGTGTCATATATTTTGAAGGGACTGGCAATCACTAAAGTGCATGACCCATCTCTGTTAAAGGTAGCTGGGCCCCATCCTCTTCTTATATGTAAATAGATCAAGAATACGACCCTTGAAAGATTTACAGACTCGGATGTGGTTATTTGTCTAAGGGTGTGTGGTCCTCTTTTAATAGAAAAAGTAATCACTAGGTTTGTCCCCTGTCTTTCCACCTGGTATTTAATGGTATAGCTCACGAACCCCCTTCTTCCATCTTAAGAAATTGTCTGAAAAGACTTTCTCAATAAGAATCAGGTGCAATATAACATGGATTTGGAACAGTTAAAGATGAAGAGTCTCCTGTTCTCTCTCTCCAACTAAGAATTTATCTTATGTGAATGTGTATTTGTTAATTAAACATTCAACAAACACAAGGGAGCATTGAGACATGTTCTACACACAAGATAGAGATTTTCCCACAGATAGTTTGGAATGACAAATTAAATGGAAGAGATTTTCACATTTAAACAAATTTATTGACTGTGCCAGTGTCTTTTGGCCTATTTGACATTTTCTTCTTTTTTTTTTTTTCATCAGCTGTTGACATTTACAGAATGAAATAGAAAAAAACTTTCATAGGACCAAGTATAGTCAGTCAATAAATAATAACATTCATTGTATAGTGAGATGTTTTAACTACCAAATGTGTTATAGTTAAGAAGTTCTACATCCAACAATAAATCAAGAAAATCATTTCCTGAGAGGGTGAAGTTTGTGTGAGTGATAAGAAAACCTGGTGTGATGAGATGTGGATAAGCCTGGGTCCATGGTCTGATGGATCCACTTCAGGTTGGGCCAGTTTAGCTTCACTGAAGACTTCTCATTCTCTGCTTAAGGCTGGAGTCATCTGCCATCACAGGTGTTGATCATCTCATTCACTCCTCTTCCCTCCTTGTTGGTTAGGTGTGGCACCAAGACATCACTCAGACTAGATCAAACTGCCCGTTGTAAAAGTTTGAAAGTTGGACAACACATAGCTTTGGCGACTGCTCGCTCGCTCTGAAGTCATAGAAGTGCGCGGTTTTATTAAAGCGGCGCCCGAGCTGGGGGACGCTATATCCACGTGATGTGTCTCTACCAGTCACATTCTATTCTGTTGACGCTAACTTTTCTATTCTTATCCTGGCATCTGTCTGTCATTAGTATCGCTTAGTGAGTTCGATGTTCTACGGTGCTGTAATTGTTTTGATAATCTCTGGGTTGCTGTGTAACGTTGACGCGCTGTAAAATGATGGATAGGTGAATATGTGACAACGGGTCTGAGATGAAATTCATAATTTTAAATGTATTACAGCGTAGCCAGACAATCCAACTTCCCGCGTTGTTTAAAATAGAACTGTTCATTCAGAGGTGTCTCAAAATGTGGGTTATTTCATGAAACCTGATTAATATGTTTTTTTTTTTTTTTTTTTTTTAAATCTTACCACTTATCGCTAACATTGAAATGTGTGAATATTTTTCACTGGGATTGAATGCGAAATTATACACTTCAAAGAATCGCTATGAAGTTGTACACATAATTTTGTCAAGGTACTGATCGCAGGAAACTGTTTTATACTATTACAAATTCCGAAAAAACAACAATGCATGCATTGGGTTTGAGTAAACGGGCATTTCGTCGATGGGTGCAAGAATCTGGAATTAAACCACCACGCAATAACCAAACGGTAGGTAGAAAGATTATTGTAGACAGCTTTGACAAAGATGTCATAAGGCGAGCTATTATAAAAATGCTTTAAAAAGTCGCTTGATATACGACAGGGTCGACTTCATAGCACCGGGTTCCATCCCATATGGCTCGGTCTCTTTCATCAGCGCGGAAAGCATCGCACAAAGCACGAACTCCACAGCTCTAGCGACGACCCACAGAAGTCTTCGAAAAATGTAACTCGTGAACCGAAGGATGTGGCCCGGAATCGAACTCACGACGTTTGGAGCCCGAGTCAAAAGGCTTGACCACTTCGCCACGGAGACTCCTAAAATTATAACAATTTTGGATTTTATATCCAGGATTATCCAGCATTATAAAAATGCTGGATGCCAAAGAAACAGTGACTGTAAGAAAACTTCGGGTTTGTTTTGCCGGCAGTAAGAATGGATGGGAGCAGTTTGAGTAGAACCCAGTCAATGACATATCTTGGCGTAAGGCTTGATCGTAGCCTGTCCTTCAGAGATCATGTCGATTATGTCATAACGAAGGCTCGAAAAGGTTTGTCAGCAATGAGAGTCATGGCGACTGCCAATATCGAGCAAAGACTGCTAATACTTCTGTTCCAAGGACTTGTGCTTTCACGCATCGAGTATGCCCTGGCCATCCTCACTGTCAGCCCTACACAGATTGGAAGACTTGAAAAGGTACAAAACGAAGCCATGCGCATCATTTTGGGCTGCACGAGAGACACCAGCTGTGTAGCAATGAGATACCTCCTTGACTTCCCGACAATGGAACACAGGATCAAGATCTGGAGAGCTCGTGCATACTTAAAAATAAGTGCAGATGAGCAGCACCCTCTGCATGACGCTATATTCAGAGAAAAGGGTGACAGGCTAAAGAGGGGCAAATAATGGATGGGTCGGGCGGAAGATGTCGTCAGACAGGTCTGCAGTCTTACCAGTATCAACCCCGGCAAGGAATGGGTGCCGTTGCCTCCAGCTTTTAAGTGCACTTTCTCCTGCATTATCACACTCGACAGACGGTGCAGAGAGCAGAACCCTGCCGCTGTCAATGCAGAGGTTAACGCGCTCATCTATGAACACTCAGATAGCCCCGAAGTGCTCATCTATACAGATGGATCTGTTGTAAAGCAGCAGAGAAGTGCGTGGGCATTTACAGCCCGTTCAGCGGGCCGAACCGTTCAAGAATCCAGTGGTGCCCACTCTATGACCACGAGCAGCATGACGATGGAGGTGATGGCAGTTACACAGGCTTTCATATGGCTGGAATCACAGCATTATACCAACGTGTGTGTACTAAGTGATTCAATGAGCATGATTCAGAAGGTCGAAGCTGGATCTGTACGTAGACAGTGGACTGAATCGCTGCGGAAGTCTGTTGTCCGTAAAGTCACCTTCATCTTCGTCCTGGGACATGCGGGAGTCGAGGGAAATGAACGAGCTGACAAACTGGCTGGCTCTGCACCCCCTGTAGATGGCCAGCCCATGGATCGTGCCGATGTTATTAACGTCCTTAAAGATATGGCGAGAACAGAGGACTTTGACGTCAATGATTCCAAATCGCTGTCCAGGATGAAAGACCTGGGAGTAAGAATCGGCACAGCCAGTCGCGAGAGGTACATCGGGAAAACAAAGCGCCTCGTCAACCAACACAGAACTGGCACTATTAGCCACCGGACGCTGATGCATATGCTGGGGGGAGGATCTGAGCACCTATGGACATGTCCGGAGTGCAACGAAGATACCCCAACTGATAACTGATAACATAAACTTCGGGTTTGGTTCAGAAAGAACAATAATATAGAGCTATCCAAAACAACTTTGTGGAAAATTATAAGGACATTATCTTCACTATTTGAAATTACAAGGGCGGTAGAAATAATCTTTGCGAGCAACCGCATTTAGGAGCCATGAGAAGCAGATACCTACGTAAAATAAGGGAAATGCGCAAGGAAAATTATGGCATAGTGTGTTTGGTTGAAATGTGGATCAATGCGCACCACACAAGTGATAAGGAATGGCAATCAGTGAATGGACAGATAAAGCGATATGTGCCCAGTAGTATAGGACAACTTTTGGTCATGACCCATGCTGGTAATACGCATAATGGCTTACAACAGAATGCTGGGCTCGTGTTCGTATCAAAGCATTCAGACAATAGGGATTATCATAATAAGATGAATGGTAATGTATTTAGAGATTGGCTCGAGAATACTGTGCTTCCATCCCTAGATAGACCGTCGTGTCCAATTATGGACAATGCATGATATCAATGTTGTTTCCCAAGAAGACAAAATACCTACAGCATCGAGCACAAAGGGAGCAATAAAGATATGACTCCGAATGGAAAACATACCATTTCCAGAAACGTATTTCTAGCTAGAATTGTTGTCCCTTGTAAAACAGATGCCAAAAAGCAAGAAATATCAAATCGACGAATTGATAGAAGAGCATCGTCATGGGTGCTTGAGACTTCCGCCGTACCATTCTCATTTTAACCCTATAGAACTTGTGTGGGCTAAAATTAAAGGACAGGTGGCAGCTGACAATACTATATTCAAATTGTCTGACGTCAGGTTACTAATCCAGTCCGCGCTATTAAATACTGATAAAAGCTACTGGGAAAATGTGAGGACCATGTATTGAAAGAGGAAGATGATTATTGGAGAAAGGATGGATTTAATTTTATGCAACCGAGAGCAGTCATCAACCTACTGGAATCGTCCGACACAGATTAAGGTCTGAGCAGATCGCAGACCTTAATCCACGTGTACACCAACTGGGATATTTTGCTACAAATATTCAGAAGAATTGCAGGCCCTAAACATTACAGCATCAACATAATGTCAACGGCAACAGTTTGTATTCCCTAGTGATGAATTTTCAATTCCGCAAGCCCTCAGCGGTGACAAACAACTGTATTGAAAAAAAACAACAACAACAACACACACACACACACACACACACACACACACACTCACGCACACACACACACACACACACACACACACACACACACACACTAAATGTATTGAATACCAACAGAAGAGTAATATTGCGGTGGAAACTGACATAATGTGGCATAACAAGAAACGTGAGAGCAAACACGTTGTCAAATTAGGGGACAACACACGTGCATACGAACTAATCTATAAACTTCAATGAAAAGAGGACCAACACCTTGGTCGTTAAGAAGAAAGCCCACTACAGAGACACTGACAACTATTTTCATAGTGCAAAACAGGTAATCATGTTCCGTCTCTGAACGGTAAACAGCAGAGTAGACAATCTTTCACGAAGACTCAAAGCGGGTCTGTCACCCATGTGTACGCGTGAACAAACGACACAGACAGCTGAACAGATCCTTAAAAATGGAAACATGATGACTAAATTGCGGTATCATTTCTGGTCACTCCATACGCACATTAACGCACAGCTATTTGGAAGCTTTCACGAACTCAATATAAAAAGCTAACACGAATACTTGTGTACACTTTATTAACCAGCAGCTGAAGAAACAAGAAGGAAATGAAAAATAAGGTAAGAAATATATTCCTTCTACTTTCCTGTCAATTTACAAATTATTTACCCCATGCCTCTGTAAATTCTCTGTCTTTACTAATATTACACATTGCACCCCTCTCGGGACTCTCCGTGGCGAAGTGGTCAAGCCGTCTGACTTGAGCTCCGAAGGTTGTATGTTCGATTCCGGGCCGCAATCTTCATTTCACGAGTGCATTTTTTCGGAGACTCCCGAGGGTCGTCGCTGGAGGTACGGAGTTCGCACTTTGTGCGACGCTTTCCGCGCTGCGGAAATAAACTGAGCCATATGGGATAAAAACCCGGTGCAATGCAGCCGACCCTGTCGATTTTAAGCTATTTCTTTCTTTGCACCCACTCCCATACGAATCCGGATACGCCTTGTATGTCATCTGAATTGGCGGGGCTTTCATTACTGTAAACATAAATTTGTTAGCGAGAAATCACTAGTTATTCAGCAAAACATCAAAGAAATGTCGCCGCTTTCGATGATTTAAGTTGTTTCTGGACCTATCAAAGACATATTCCTTGGGTGGGGGTAAATATAAGACGGCTGGAAAAATTTCATAACGATGCAACAGACAGTTTTCAAAATAATTGATCGTGAATGAAGGCATTCTTTTCGGGACATACTATAATTGTTACGTAACAAAATGTATATGTACATTTTTTCTCCATTTTCTTTACAATTTTGCGAGAATGCTCACGACAATCGTCACTGTATGTGTGTGTAAAATGTGGGAGTTTGTTCATAATAGTGGGTTGGGGGATGGTGGGGGATGTGTGTGTGGGTGGATTCGTGGTGTGTGTTGGTGGGCTCAGGATGTGTGGTTGGGCGGGGTGGGATTGTGTGGGTGGGTGCGAGATTTGTGTGAGAATACGTGCGGGATGTATGGGTTGGCGGGAAGATGTGTGAGTTGGTGGGGATGTGTGTTTGGCTAGGCGGTTGTGGGTTAGTTGGTGGAGGAGGATATGTGGGTGGATGATTGTTGATGGTTATGGGATGGGTGGAGGAGATATGTGTGGGTGGGGAGATATGGGTGTGGGTGATATGTGGTGGGTGGGAGATGTGTACAGGTGAGGGTTGTTGTTGGTGTGGGGATGTGTGTGTGTGTGAGGGGTGGGTGTGGGATGTTTGGGTGGATGGATGGAGTGTGTGGGTGGTGGGTGGGTGTGTGGGTGGGTGGGTGTGTGGTTGAGGGATGTATGGGTGGATGTGTGTGGGGGTGTGTGGGTTGGGTGATGGGGTGGGTGATGGATTTGGGGATGTGTGTGGGGATATGTCTGGGTGGGTGGGGGTGTATGTGGCTGGATGGCTGATGTATGTGTGGGTAGTGAGGGTGATTGTAGGTGGGGGTTGTGGGTGGGTAGGAGATGTGTGGGAAGAGGGATGTGTGTGTGGTGTGGTGTTGTGCGGGAGGGGAGATGGGTGTGGATAAAGGATGTGTGTGTGGGTGGGGTGTGGTTTGTCAGCAACTCAACTGCAACAGGCATACAAGGATTTCCGCTTTTGTACCACAAGCAATGATAACACGAAGGTTATGCCAAAGATACAAGTATAATACAAGTTTATTCTGAGCTTAATTTACAATAGCTCGGCGAGCGGCGAATAGCCACATGGTTAATACATATCATGATGTATGGTGATGATATGAAATGAGAGATGGTCTCGATGGTAATCTTTATCAAAGTTAAGTAGTCTAAGTCACATCTATGAATACTGTCCTTTCTAAGCAACACAGTCTTCTTAGCGAATACAGCAGTCTGTCCACTAGGCTGTCGAGTCCCGGTCTGAGGATCTTCGTGGCGTGTCCAGCCACAAGCGATAGACCCTTCGTGGATTAGCTGGTTTGCGTGCTCGGTGGTCCAGCACGCCGTTAATTACTGGTCACCCGGTTGGAGTACCAGTGTTTTCCCTGGACACTTCTCGTGAAGTGGGTTTCCCCATTCTATCCTGGGTAACCCCAGCTCACGCCTTGCGTTGTCCCCTTTTAGGTCACGAGTGTGTCCCGTTGGAGAACTATTCATAGTTCTCTCACATGCTTCTGTCCTTTCTGTCCCCTATCTCTTAGATAGCTATGTTCTATCTATCTTCGTTGAGTCTATTTCTATAGCTCTTCTATCTTGTCTATTAGCAGCTTGTTGACAGACTCTCCCTCCCTCTGTGTTGTGTTACAATCTTTAATTCATGGGTGTAACACAAGTCGTAATGTCACAAAAATTAGGCCTGTCTAATTTTGTCAACAGATGCGTAAGTTTTCTAACTCTGCTCTGGGCATAGGACAAGATCTCTCCTTTCCCTCGTCATACTGTTGTACCACTTCACTTGGCTAATTTACTAGCATACCACAGTAGTACAGTTGGCTAGAGACTATGCTCATCCTAATATTATACTTCTCAGGAGTTGTGTGAACCGGACTCATGCCTTTTGGCCTGTCCTCCAATTGCCAATTAGTTGACAACCCATAAAAAATGCCTCTATTACGAGTACAATACATGAATAATATTCATGCTCCCATATAATATTCTATTCCAACGAGTGTACATGCTTATGTGCCAATGTTCACCTTTTTAGCTTCCGCTCGTGAAGAAATATTTCAGTGTTACTCTTAGGTTATTTGAGATTTTGTTGTGTCCCCTGTTTGGAGTAGTTATCAGTCTTTGCAAATAATAGTGTATGCATCTTTATGTGTTCGTTTTCCTGGTTGGTTGCGTGTTTTATATTAAACTAATGTGTATTAAACTAACCAATATGTGTTTGCGTCTATAATTTATGTGTATGTACTCTTTCGAGCGCAGTCACAAACGAGTGTGTTAGTCTGATTTCTGACTACACTTCCGTTTTAGGATGCTCAAAATATATTTCCTATCTCTATCATTGAAGTATAGCAACTACACAGATAAAATTAGGACAACACACATTTGACACAGGCGAATTACAAGAACTCGCATTGTGCGGCGAAAATTTGTTTTTTCGAAATATGTCTCACTCTTTCTGTTTTTGTTTCATTCTCTTATTCCCATTCATCGGATCCTACCGATTTTTCCATTTGTGTAGGTTCAAAATCCCACTCATACATCTCTTATTCATCTTTCATTCCCATTCATACATCTTTCATTCATCTTTCATTCCACAAAGGTTTTAAAATATTTGTTCGGTCATTAAGATATTGTTACAGAAAAATTAATGGATGAACAATATATATTTACAATAAACAATTGGCTGAATTTAAACAGGTTTTCAAGCCAAATGACTGTGCTATCTTTATGCACTCGTCATCTCTGTACAAAATATACATATTTAAGAGGATTGTTAACTACCAATCCTGTAGGTAATGACGGCTATTTCTAATCTATTCTAAGTTGGTGCACTGTAATACGCTAACTAAGGGAACTAATCTAACTAAATGATGAAAATGGGGAAAAGTGTGTTAGTTACCTTATTGTGTGTTAGTGCATGGGATGGTATAAATTTATAAATGGTGGGATGTAATTTCTAAATGATGTTTTAATTAACTAAATGTCTAATAACATGTGTTTAAATGATGGTAAACTAAAGTAATGTTTCCTAAGTTCTAAAGTATGATGTTAAAGTTCAACTAAATGAGTTTTTAACTAAATGTAACTGGATTTTAACTATTAAATGTTATTACAAAGTTATCTGGATGGTTTCTAAGTAGTATTCTAACTAAGAAAAATACGTTATTACATGCAACTGTTATAAAAACATATTATTATACATATCACAAACAATCTATGTCTAATTAAATTAACTAATTACATCCAGGTGTCTTGGCGGAGTAGCGTCCTCTGTTGATTATCGTTGGAACAATAGAGTTTATCTAGACAAAGTCTGGTACGTACGCTCTCGTCCTGGGTAATGTTCAAATATCGTTCAACTCCTGGGTTGCATATATGGTGATGGTGGAGAACTCTGATAGTATATCTGTTCACTTTCGCTTGTACTGACACAGTTCATAGTAAGCAAGTTCATGCGATTCATAATGGACAGGGCACTATAATGTCTATATTCACCATCTAAGGCACTCGTTAACTATAGTGTTACTGACTTTGGTGATGTCGGATCGCTGTCTTCTGGCATCTCAGGTATCTCGATCTGAGAAGGACGGCTTAGTGTGTCTGATAGCGAGTTCATGCTCCCCTTTATATGCTTTATAGTAAATGAGTAGTTCTGCAGGATCAAAGACCATCTGTAGATCCTGTTGTTGCGATGGACTCCAGTCTGCATCACTGTAAGCGGTGAATGGTCAGTCTCAACGACAAAATGCGTACCTGCTAAGAATCTATGAAGCTTCCGTATACAATAGATGACGCTTAAAGCTTCCAACTAAGCAACTGAGTATTTCGATTCAGTAGGGCTAACCTTGCGGCTTAGAACGCCAGAGATTGCTATAGCACTTGCGTCTGTACGAAGAAAATACGTAAGATTTGGATTAGGCAAGCGTAGGATGGATAAAACGCTGAACATATGTTTTAATGTTGATAAAGCAGCAATTAACTTTGCATCTTGCACATTTAATTTCACAGATGCTTTCAAAACATTAGAAAAAACGCTGGTGATTTCAGCTAAGTTGGGTATAAATTTGCTATAGTAATTCACTAACCCAAGCAAGCTTCGGACCTGTTTTTTGGTCGTTGGCATAGTTAAGTTCAAAATTTTAGTGACAATTTTCTCGTCCGTTTTAAGTTGGCCTCTGGTGATCGTGTGACCCAGAAAATCAATTTCTTCCAACCCCAACTCAACCTTGGTTGGCTTAACAGTAAGACCGAACAATCTTAACCTATCGAAGACATGTCGCAGTTTCTGTAAGTGTGATGTCCAGTCTGCAGTATGGATACAAATATCATCAATGTACGTCTCTGTATTGGTCACTCCGTGGAGAAGGTCCCTAGTAAGTCGGACAAAAGTGGCTGGTGCATTGCGAAGGCCGAAAGGAAGAAATCGCCACTCATAAAGACCCAGAGGTGTTGAGAATGCAGTCAGAGGGATCGAAAGTTGGTGCATTGGGACTTGCCAATATCCCTTCGTTAGGTCAAGTTTAGAGAAAATTCGAGAAGTTGACATATTCAAAATTAGATCGTCACATGATGGAATTGGTTCTGCGTCGACTTTAGTAACATTGTTTAAACGGCGATAATCGACACAGAGGCGAATTGTCGAGTCCTTTTTCTTGACAAGGACGATAGGAAAAGAATATTCTGACTGTGACTTTTGAATTATTCCGCTCGACTCAAGATCTAAAATTTCCTTGTCGAGACTTTCCCTGTAACTTAACGGGATGGAATAAGGTCGGCATTTGATAGGAGTGGTATCAGTCAGAATAATAGAGTGTTCTATCCTGTCAGTCCTACCTGGAATGTCAGAAAAAATGTCTCTGTATTCAGTTACTAAATCTATTATTTGTCGTCTTTCCCCGTCTGTGAGTGTTGGTTCTAACCGTATGCTATTAATTGTCCCAGTCGAGTCTACTGTCGGGACTGGTAGTTCAATGTCATCGTCGTCTATCTGGTTCAGTATTGTCTTTGTGCTACCTGTGTGTTCTGTTTCTTGACTAGGTGTGTATGCGCTGTCGTTGTCATCTGTCGCCCTGACTAGTGTAGTCGCGCTATGTACGTCTGTCGTCGGGTTGCTTGGTGTGGATGCATTCTGTTCGTCTGTCGTCGGTTCTTGTCGTGAGAAGTACGGCTTCAGCATGTTGATATGAAATATCTTTAATTTTTGGTTTATCGATATTTCATAATCGACATCTGATATCTTGCGTACCACTTTGAATGGCCATTGCCATGAAATTAATAATAAGTTACGTTTATCTGGTAGTAAAAGTAGCACCTCTTGATTAGGTTCAAGGTGTAGGGTTTTGGCACCCTTGTTGGTATCGGCTACACTTTCACACGGTATGGAGGCCAATGTTGACGATTGGACCTCAGGTGTTACATACTTTCCCTTTCTCTCTACATGTTGGCAAATGGTACATGACCGACACAAAGTTTTAATATCTTTAGACACTTTAGGTGCAATCGTTGACTCAGTGTATTGTGCCTCTTGTCGAGTGGTATTGTCAATGGTACCTGTAGGTGTTAATAAATGTAACAACTCATCTTGTAGGTCAGTTTGATGTGTTTGGGTCTCTGACCTAATTACTGCGTTAGCCATGTGTGTTTGTTTCCAGGCTAATATCTCGTCATCAGTGCAGTGTCTTAAACCAGGAAGGCATCCCAAAACAAGGTCAGTACAGGGGTTCTGTAAGATAGCGCACGTAAATGTGCCTGAAAGGAATGGGGTATTTATACGGACTTTTGCCAGCGGGTATTTTTCAATAGTGCCAGAAAAAGTGCGGCATTTAACAAACTCGCCTGTATAATCCTCCTGGTTAACTAGTTCCCTTCTAACCCCGAGTATAGTGCTCCCGCTATGGAGTAAACATTGGCATGGCTGTTCATTGACCAGTGCATCGTGAAACTTTAGCTTGCCTCTGGAGGCTAACGCTGAATTTGTTTCTTCATGAGAGGATGGTATAATGTGACCACATTTGAGTTTGCCGTCCGTATGGAACAGATGACAGGTCTCACACTTATCAAAGTTTAAAATATCTGTAACCACCGCTACACGTTCACACTCATTGAATGGTAATACGTTTTCATTCTCGCACTCTCTTTCACTATCACTATCAGACGATGTATCTATGAGCATAGCGTTGCTAGCTTTCATTCTTTGTCTGCCCAAACATTTATTACTAAAGTGGCCAAATGAGGAACCAAAAAAAAAAAATTAAACTGTACGTCTGTAAGCAGTTCTTTTGTTTTCCTGCTTTTTAATCATAGTTTCAAGATGTGCAGGATATGCTGGATTTTTATCACACATCGAAAATTGTGGATGAAATAAATGACAGTACACACATTGTGGTGGCTTTTGGTATGGTTTATCTTTCTTATGGTAGCTCTCTGATTGAAAGGTCTGCTTGGTTCGTTCTTAGCAAACGCAACAATTTAAGAATCATGTATTGATGATTTAAATACATCTCGGTTCGAGGAAAAATATGCTGAACCACGTTTCTCTAGTTGCTCAAGAGATTCAATGTCTGATTGTTGAAGGAACTTAGCAAAGGGAGTTGGGACTGTGGATATTACTTTATCCATAATCATTAAGTCCTGTAATTTATCAAAATCTTTCCCTACTTTCGCCGCCTTCAGCCACTACTAAATACACTCTGTACATTAGATACGTAATCTATGAACGTTTCGTTCGGTTTTGGTTTAATTTGTGAGTACTGGATCTGATATCCAGGAGCATCGAGTAGAAAATGCTGCATAATTCTGTCATGAATATATTGGTAGTTGTTTCTTAAATCTGTTGGTATAGACTCGATAACTTTTAAGGGCTCCCCTGAGAGATTTCTCATATAGATCATTGCCCAATCTTCCAATGGTATTTCATGAACTTTAAGTTGGAACTCTATATTCTCAGTCAATGCTGATATTGAATCCCCTTGACTGAAGGGTTTGATGATCCCTTTATACTTAGAAAATTTATTTTGCTCTTCTAAACTCTTCTGTTTAGTGGACGCTATCTGAATGTGTGAGTCGATTTCCATCTCTTTCACTCTTAATTTTGTTTGTGAGTCTAACTCTATTTGTTTTTGCTTGGTGGCATCATCTAATTGTATCTGTTTTTGTTTGGTGGCGTCAACTAATTCTATCTGTTTTTGTTTTAGTTCTAATTCTTTCTGTTTAGTTGTTTCCTGTGATTCTAATAGTTTTTGTTTGGTGCCGTTATCTAATTCTAACTGTTTTTGCTTTGTTTGTAAGTCTGATTCTATTTGTTTTTGCTTGGTGGCTTCCTCTAACTCTCTCATTTCTTTCTGATGTTGTCTCTCAAGTGCTCTTTCATCTCTCTCTAGTGCAGCTTTTCTTTCTGTTTCTTCTTTGTATTTCTGTTCTGCCCATTTTTCTAGTTTCTCCCCGCTATGGCCTAGTTCTTTGCCAGCTTGAATACAGTCATTTAATGTTGACATTGTATGGCTTTATGTTTTTACAAAGATGGTCTTTAAATAATTTTACAATTAATTTGTGTTACAAATTCACACTCAATCACTGAAAAATAAGATGCAGGGTTAATTGTGATTATCAAAATGTTTGAAAAATACTCATCTAATCCGATGAAAATGTGGTCCCTCGGGATGTTACCAAATTTGGATCTTCGGGATGTTTCAAATTCGGATCTTCGGGCTGTTTCACTGCTGTTTTGGAAACACAGAATTGAAAGGCTCGTTCGCACGATTGCTGTATCTGTTTTATAGAACAGCACCAATTAGCATATGGTTACAAAATATGATACACAATACATGGTTGTATTCAATATATCTATCACCGTTTTTACGCTAGGCAAATTACAAATGTGATTTGAAGAAATGCATGATATAAATGATATGAATGGTATGATTGTCTGTATGAATCGTCGAATGAATAATGATATGAAACGTCAAATGAGTAGTTAATTGTCGTCTTGTCTTCGCTTCCCTACTGTCTCTGATTGAGCTCTGCTGTATGACTTAGTCTGAATTTTGAATTACTTCCCTTGTACTAAATGAAGTTGGCCTTGTACAAGTTGGTGGGTAAATTTGGTGAAAGTTGACATCATGAATATCACACAACACATGTTCAAAAATAATCGTTACTGGTGATTTAAATACATTATTCCAGTTTAAACGAATTACAGTTTTAAATTTCCAAATTTCATTAATATAGAATATCACAAATAATTGCGAATAATTTCACAATTTATGTGGGTAAATGGTCTTGAAAAGTGCTTGAAGGTGGTTCAAGCCCCACCTTCTGACACCAAATCGGATCCTGCCTGTCAGCAACTCAACTGCAACAGGCATACAAGGATTTCCGCTTTTGTACCACAAGCAATGATAACACGAAGGTTATGCCAAAGATACAAGTATAATACAAGTTTATTCTGAGCTTAATTTACAATAGCTCGGCGAGCGGCGAATAGCCACATGGTTAATACATATCATGATGTATGGTGATGATATGAAATGAGAGATGGTCTCGATGGTAATCTTTATCAAAGTTAAGTAGTCTAAGTCACATCTATGAATACTGTCCTTTCTAAGCAACACAGTCTTCTTAGCGAATACAGCAGTCTGTCCACTAGGCTGTCGAGTCCCGGTCTGAGGATCTTCGTGGCGTGTCCAGCCACAAGCGATAGACCCTTCGTGGATTAGCTGGTTTGCGTGCTCGGTGGTCCAGCACGCCGTTAATTACTGGTCACCCGGTTGGAGTACCAGTGTTTTCCCTGGACACTTCTCGTGAAGTGGGTTTCCCCATTCTATCCTGGGTAACCCCAGCTCACGTCTTGCGTTGTCCCCTTTTTAGGACACGAGTGTGTCCCGTTGGAGAACTATTCATAGTTCTCTCACATGCTTCTGTCCTTTCTGTCCCCTATCTCTTAGATAGCTATGTTCTATCTATCTTCGTTGAGTCTATTTCTATAGCTCTTCTATCTTGTCTATTAGTAGCTTGTTGACAGGTTGGTTGTGGGTGTGCGGGTGGATAAAGGATGTGTGTGAGGGTGGGGGACGTGTGTTTAGATGGGTGGTGGGGTGTGTGAGCGTGGGTGAGTATATGGGAGATGTATGTGTTGATGAGTGGGTGAGGATGTGTGGGTGTTAGTGGTTGAGGGATAAGTACGTGCGTGGAGGGATGTGTGAGGGGATGAATGTATGGGTGGGGGATATGTGTGTGTGTGTGTGGATGGGAGGTGTGTGTTTGTGAATGGGGGTTGTTTTGGTGGGTGGGGATGTGAGTGAGGGATGTGTGTATGGGTGGGGAGATGTGTGTATGGGTAGGGAGATGTGCGTGTGGGTGGGGATATGTGTGTATATAGGTAGGGGTGTGTAGTTAAGGGATGTGTGGCTGGGGTATGGGTGGGTGGAGGATGGGTGGGTTGAGGATGTGGTTGGGTAGAGGATGTGTGGGTGGGGGTTTGTATATGGGTAAGGGTGTTTGGTTACGGGATGTTTGGTTTGGGGGATGGATGGGTGAAGGATGTGTGGGTGGGAAGAGGATATGTGGGTGGATGAGTGTGTGTAGGTTAGGAGATGGAGGGGATGTTTGTATGGGTGGGTTCGGAATCTGTGAGTGGGCTGGGGGAGATGGGAGACTATGTGGGTGGGTGCGGAATTTGTGTGTGGGTAGGTGCGGGATATGTGAGTTGGCGGGGAGATGTGTGTGTGTGTGCGTGGGGGATGTGTGGTTGAGGGATGTATGTTTGGCTGGGTGGTTGGAGGTGTGTGGGTGGAGGAGGATATGTGGGTGGGTGATGTTTGGTGGGTAATGGGACGGGTGGAGGATATGTGAGTGGGTGGGGAGATGTGTGTAGGTGGGTAGATGTGTGTGGGTGGGGGATGTGTGGGTTGGAGAAAGTATGTGTGCTTGGGGTGTGGGTTGATGGGATGTGTGGTGGGCGGGAGGTGTGTGTGTGGGGAGATGTGTAGGTGTGGGGATGTGGTGGATGGGTTGGGGCATGTATGTGTGTCTGGGTTGTGTGTGTGGTTGGGTGGGGGATGTTGGGTGAATGGGGGATGTGTGAGTGGGTGGTGGATGTGTCTCATAACATTTACAAAATTCATTTGACGTTTGTTCCTATGCACTAGTGATGAACGAAAGATGAGTGATTTGAAGGGCCGAATGTAAGACGGGCCTGCGTGCCCAATTTGTTACCCTTTGAAAATAAAGTTCTGTCTGTCTGTCTGTCTGTCTGTCTGTCTGTCTGTCTGTCTGTCTGTCTGTCTGTCTGTCTGTGTTTAGTTTTCTAAAGCATTTCTGGTCTTTTGTACCCCAGTGTAATTCTTCACCGCAGAGAGCCTCAAAGGATATCAGATTTATTCATTCTCAGCTAACAAAAGAAAACTCGCATCTTGTTGGACAGACTCCACAAGAGGTAAGAAATTTTTATACAGTTCTGGTAAGGAAGTTTATACAGTATCATCTTTAGCAAGTTATTTTATGTGTTACTGGTTAACCCGGCCAGGCTTCGCCTAATACTTGGCGGGATTCTGTCTGTCTGTCTGTCTGTCTATGTTCGGCCCGTTCCCGTTAAAAATATAGATAGAATAGAAGAATAGATAGATTGATAGTAGAAAATATGATTGGAAGAGATGTATCTAAAGTAAACTTACCAAGATATCACGAACAGCCAATAAATGGTGGGCGGTGGGTTGACTGCAGAGTAATGCAAACGATATGCAACTAACTGATGACTGGACAGATCAGTGGGAGAAGAGACATTGGAACATCGTGATGGCTGAATTGATCATTGGGAGAAGAGACATTGGAACATCATGATGACTGGACAGATCAGTGGGAGAAGAGACATTGGAACATCATGATGACTGGACAGATCAGTGGGAGAAGAGACATTGGAACATCATGATGACTGGACAGATCAGTGGGAGAAGAGGCATTGGAACATCGTGATGACTGGACAGATCAGTGGGAGAAGAGACATTGGAACATCGTGATGACTGGACAGATCAGTGGGAGAAGAGGCATGGGAACATCGTGATGACTGGACAGTTCAGTGGGAGAAGAGGAAGAGGCAGACCAAGGGAAACGATGCTGGATGGACTGAGATGGTGGTATGGAGGAATAAACACTGCAGAGTTGATTCAGAACACCAAGGACCGAGATCTGTGAGAGACATGAATGTTTATGCCAGTTGGCAGGGCACGTGATGATGATGCCATGTGGTCTAGACATCCAGATATTTAGCATGTGGCTGTAAGCCATCAATAGATGATAGTTAGTTGCATATCCTTTACATGGCGTCGCAGTCAACCCCAGCTTTTTTGGCTGTTTGTGATTTCTTGGCAAGTTCATGTTCAGTAGTTTGCCATTGTTTTCTGAACGAATGGCACTTATACCATTGTATGAAAGAGATACTTGTAATTTACATCCCCAGGTCAGGGACAACAAGTCAACATTTTAGTTCAGCTATCCAGTGTAGAGATTGAACCCCTTACCTCGGCATCAGCACAATGGATGTTTAAGAACACATGTTCTTATCCATTGGCCATGCTGACCTGTTTCTTATGTGATTAGTGAAGATTGTCATCGCACTCTGTTTGAACAGTTTGATGCAATTTAAACAGAAGTGTAAGCTTTAAAGCTTGTAGCAAGTTGTTCATTTTATGTCATCACCACCATCATCATGTGCCATGTTGTAAGTGGGCTATCATGGTTCACCATCTCACACGAGCATCAGAGCCCGAACCATTAAGAACACATGTTCGGAGCGATGGCAGCTGGCTATGTCCCAGAGTTGACCGGTTTTTGCCTTATGCAGAAATGCGTGGCTGCTGGGCTTCTGGTTGACTGCCACTACCATCGACGATGAACTGTATTTCGTGGACTGTGTGGGTGAACATCTAGGAAACATCCAGATGGGAAAATGACTGCCGATTCCATCAGAAATGAACTGGGTGTTTTGTGGGGGACTATTGTGTTGACATTCTGGCGGAGGCATTATTCACAGTGTATCTGTGCGGGCTGTTGTTTGTCGAGACTCCTGTCTTTTCCACTTTTCACATTGGGCAGTGGGGAGCGTTTTGTGTGATATTCACTGGCACAGGAACGGAGTATAATGGGGACGACCCGTTGCTGTGAAGTTGGAACTGCGACTAACTAACTAACTAATCGCACTCTGTTCATGTCTACAGATGCTCTGAGATCCCCCTTAACATACGCGCCAGTTCTTTATCTGTTTTGTTTTTTTTTCCTTTTCGCTTTTCCATACTGTTTCAGGATATTGCGGTCAACATCAGCATCTTTCAGCTGTATGTTGATTCATAGGCTAGATTACGCTCATCAGCACGCCACGACTTTCTGAGCGAACGGCTCCATACTCTCATAAGTCACTGGCGCGACTCGAACCACTTCTCCCCTCTGCTGTGTGTCCACCGTGACGAGGTAGAGGGGCTTGTGCGTCCCAATGACCCCAAGAGCTATGCCGACGGTAGCACAGCTACTGGTAGGGTCACCCATGTCGGACAGGTCAAGGGAGAGGGACCAGACGAAGAGACACACAAACCTGCTGCCTTGTAGGTAGACTGGGGACAGTCAAAGGCTAGGGAAAGCACCCCGAATACATGCTTGTCAAAATCGGATGTACTGAGCCACAGGCTTGACAAAGCAGTGCAACGTAAAACCTGCTGCCTTGTAGGTAGACTGGGGACAGTCAAAGGCTAGGGAAAGCATCCCAAATAAATGCTTGTCGAAATCGGATGTACTGAGCCACAGGCTTGACAAAGCAGTGCAACGTAACTTAATTCATGATGTCACAAATCAAAATTAATCGTTCTGGTGCTAATCCCGTGAAGTCCCATCAGGCGGTGATAGTGCCGGGCCCCCTGCCTCGAGAGGGTCCACCCATGACTACTGGTGGTCACCTTCCCCTGTGCTGTGGAGTCAAGGCACAGAGGAGTAGGTAAAGAGCTATTGACCAAATACCCCGGACACTCAACATACTACAGTGGAATGCCGAAGGAGTTTACAAGAAGAAAGACTCCCTAACACAGCGTCTTCATAAAGATAGAATAGATGTGGCATGCATTCAAGAGACACACCTCAACGCCAATCACAAATTCTCAGTCAGAGGATATCAGGCCACACGTTTCGACCGCGAAGGACACAAAGGAGGAGTTCTAATACTTACACGAAATACAATACCTTGCAGCGAAGTATCTGTGATCTCTGACAACCAAACGGAAATTATAGGTGTTGATATAATGATAAAGGACGTGAAAATAAGAATCTACAATCTGTATAGCCCAGCAGATAAGGACCTTACACTCTCAAACATGAAAATAATTGACACAAACTACATTATTGTCGGAGACTTTAATAGCCGTTCAGAAAGATGGGGATACCCAGATACTGACAAAAGAGGAGATGAATTGGAGGACTGGGAAATAGACTCAAATCTCCATCTACTCAACAAAGCGGATGACACACCGAGCTTCTACTCCAGAAGATGGCTTACCACTTCTACTCCAGACTTAGCTTTCTGCACAGGAGACATCCTCCACAAAATCGATCGCCATGTGCTGGACCAATTAGCAGGTAGTGACCACAGACCAATCAAGCTTGTAATGAATATGGAGTATGTTCCACAGGAGCAAAAGCCCTTGCCCCGCTGGAATTACAAACGAGCAGATTGGGACAGATATGCCATACTAACAGACAAATATTGTGAAAACATAAATACACGATATGGCAACATAAAGCAAATGGTGGAAAGTCTAAACAGAGCGATAATACAGGCGGCCACTGAGTCTATTCCAAGAGGAGCGAGGAAAAATTACAAACCATACTGGACTGAAGAACTACAAATTTTGGAGGACAAAGTTGAAGATGCCAGGAAGACAGCAGAGAGAGAACAAACAATTGAAGCGAATATCTCTCTCAAAGCCATCTCAGCAAAATATAAAAGAACAGTAAATCAAACAACAAGAGATTGTTGGAGGGAAAAAACAGAAAACCTGAATTTTGACAAGGATGGAACAAACTATGGAAACTAGTGAAAGCCATGAACAATGAAGGACCTAGAAACAAACAAATAACAATTAAACAAGGAAATGCCTTGCTTACAGGAAAAAAGGCTGCAAATGCACTAATGGAACACTATGCAAATGCAAACCACATTGATATTACAACCGAACAGAAGAAAGCAATCAAAGACAAACAGATACATCATAGAAATACAGAGACAGCAGCAGAATATATGATGGCAAATCTAACAATGGAAGAAATGGAACAGGCAATGAATACCCTAAAAAAGAAGAAATCACCAGGAAAGGATGGAATCACAAATGAAATGCTAATAGGACTAGGCACCAAGGCAAAGAAGAAACTACTAGCAGTCCTAAATAACAGCTGGAAGAGAGGAATAGTCCCACAGGCATGGAAGGAAGATATACTAATACCAGTCCCAAAGAAAGGAAAAGACCTGGAAGAACCAAATGGCTATCGACCTATCAGTCTACTTAGCTGTGTAGGAAAATTAATGGAACGCATTATCAATGGCAGGCTAACATGGCATCTGGAAGAAAACAAACTCTTAACACCACACCAAGCAGGATTCAGAAAGTACAGATCCACTGAAGATCAAATAACCTATATAGCTCAGGAAATAGAGGATGCCTTCCAAGAGAAAAAGCACACACTAGCAGTCTGGATAGATTTAGAAAAAGCATTTGATAAAGTATGGAAGGAAGGATTGAAAGTAAAACTGCAAAACATGCATGTTTGTGGAAAAATGTATAAATGGATCAGCCACTACCTTGAGAACAGAACTGCCAGGACAAAAGTACAAGGACAAACAAGCAAAATGATGCTGCTGGAGCAAGGTGTCCCCCAAGGAGGAGTTCTTTCACCAACATTATTCCTAGCATATATAAATGACATCACAGAAAATTTTCCAGCCAGAGTACACACATCCTCCTTTGCAGATGACCTAGCCATACGGACATCTGAAGAATATATTAGTACAGCTAACAGCAGAAAACAGCAAGCCTTATTAGCGCTAGAGGACTGGTCAAAATCATGGCTAGTGAAGATAAGTGAGGAGAAAACAACATGCACAGTGTTCTCCCTCTCAAATAAAACTCAGCAACCTAAGCTGGTATTGAATGGAAAAATATTGCGCCATGAAGAAAATCCAAACTATCTAGGAGTCACCTTTGATCGTCGCCTGACATGGAAGACACAGGTTGAGAAAAATCGAACAAGAGCAAGGCAGAGAATGGCAATCATGAAAAAGCTTGCTGGTACAACGTGGGGAGCAGATGAGAAAGTTCTCAAGAAGTTATATACTGGACGGGTGAGGCCAGTACTGGAATATGGCATTGCAGCTTGGGCAACAGCAGCTAAGTCAAACTTCAATAAAATAAGTAGAGTCCAAAACCAAGGAATGCGAATCATAACTGGAAGCCTGAAGACAACGCCTATTAATGAACTAGAAAAGATCACTTGTTTACAACCAATGCAGGATAGAAGAGATAGCAGAGCCCAGCAACAAGCAGAAAAATTTAGAAGATTGACAGACCACCCTATGTACAACAGATTTAATGGTTTTGGAAAGGGAAGACTGAAGCGTAGCAACTTTGTAGAAACTGCAAAACGAAGGATTAGGGCAGATCCTATACTTAACATATCAACAGTCAAGCCCATACACAATGCACACAAGTTCCCAGCTTGGCGACAGCGGCAACTGCCTGAGATGATAGAAAACATTCCTGGTATTGAGAAAAAGAACACTCAGCATGAAACCGAAAGAAGAGAAATAACCCTAAACTACATAAAAGAACATTACCCAAGCAGGAATTGGACCCATGCATATACAGATGGATCAGCCAAAAATTCAATAGAGAATGGAGGAGGAGGAATTCTCCTAAATTTAAAAAATGGAGTGAAAAAAACACATTCAATGGCAACTGGAAAATTTTCAAGTAACTTCAAAGCGGAGGTATGTCACGGAAAATACTGCAGTTTAATGATTCCTTGATAACTTACATATCAAAATACAAGGAAGGAGAAGGGTTAACAATCGTGTACTTCATTATGAGAGGAGGACGAATAAAAAGATCATTGACCGACACAGATATGAAAATAGGATACAGGTACGCGCAGAGGTCAGTGACTCCCGCTCATATCGGCCGACGGGGAAATGAACGGAGAATGCTTTGAAGTGCAAACGAGCGATGGACAGCGGACCAGCGTAACAGCGGAGAACGGAGCGCCAGGACGTATACGTGATCTCACTGAACTTTTGATGTTACGTGTACGACAAAGTTGATCGTAGATCAAACACTCAACGGAGAATGGGACACGCGATATAAAAAGCTGAACATGGAGTTTCTGTTTAGTGTGTGCTACCAAACTGGACGGAAAGATAGATTTATGTGTCCTGTAATGAATAGAAATATCCTCCCTTGTAATGGGATAGAGTGCTTGGCTGCGGATAAATTTCGATTCGGGGACTTACATTAATTCTATAGAGGCATATATAAGGTATTAATAATATTAGTGTAATAGTAGCATAGGGATATAGGTGTTTGTTCTTAATGTGTGAAATTGCATTCGTTTATCTAGTCGTGTAAACTTTAGTGCACTCAGAAATCGTATGTCCGTATGTTTTTCGGAGGCTTTTCAGTATGGCTAGAAAAGGACTATCACATAAGAAAATTATATGAAGCAGACGCATATCACCAGATTACCTATCTTCTCCACAGGTTCAAATCTCCTATTGAAATCATAGAAGAGATGAAGGTTACTACACTTGAGCAAATAAAGTACCTACTTAGAAACAACAAGAACATAGACATGTTTTAATATGAAGAAGTGATAACTTAACGTCAAATACAGAACACTGTATGCTCAAACAAATATACAACTAAAACCCTTAAAAGGAAAAGACGTTAACCTGTGGCAAGCAGGGATACTTAAAACTGCATGCAATTGCACTGTGCCGAAACATTAAACTTTGTTAACCATAGACATGGTGTAGAACAGTCATAGTAACTCTAGACAATGTTGGATAGTGGCGGTGTGTATTCAGAGGTGGATTATAATACCGTCCAAACCGGGAAATATATGAACTTCAGTGACTTACCAAATCGGATTATTTTCTGGTGATAAGACATTGAACAGTTGTTTTCTTCAAGAATTGGATTAATTCCCGACTCAAGCAGGAGGAGATCATTCATGGTGAGATCACTCCATTTCTGTGTGTGCAGTCCTGTGTTTTGGCTGACAGAAAAGACGAGAAGAACTAATGCACATACGAGATCAACCGTCCTATCTTGCATTCACACTAGCAGACAATACCAACTACATATACTCAGTCCATACATACACCAGACATAGTTTTTCTTAATAAATCTTTTATTTATTGTTGAAAGGAACTGTTGTCTGAGTATGTGTTGAGAGAATAACAGAGAGAGTGAAAGAAATAGATATATGGAAGGGAAGACAGAAGGGAGGGGTGTAGACAAAAGTCAGTCAATAATCCCAACAGATAATAAGTTTGAAGATGTGCTTGTTGATTCCAACTCTCTCCCGGGAAAACAAGCGACATAATTGGTGGAGCGAGCGGGGTAGAAAATAATACCCATATGACCTGGAGGCATAACAGGACATATGCATAGAGGGGTACCTGCATATTGGCACAGGCATAGCGGAGTACCTGCATGTTGGGACATACTGATTGGAATAAATATAAGTATATATTGATGACTTTTAATGGAAGGACGTCCATAGGATATATGGTGCCATTACATTTATGGTGGAAACATTTCATTAATGCTGGTGACTTTACAGTGAGAAAGTTCCAGACAGAGTGAATGTGGATAGGTGGTAAGACACATTACATACCTAGTCACACGGTCACACGTCTACATAAGTCTTTATCCTATATCTCCTCTTGTGGATGAGAGAGTGGTTGTGATGTACTGTGTGGTGTTGTAGATTAATAATATTAGATAGACATAGATAAATGATATAGGTTCTAGGTAGAATATCTGTTTATAGGAAGGACTTCTTTATTGCTTGAAGTGTCTGTACTCTACTTTGCGGAACTACCTTCTTAACTATGGCAACTCCCTAAAGTAACTACAGCCGAACTAAGGGCAAACGGGGAGGAAATTGGTTTAGCTGGCTCGGAACTAACTGATTACATCCAGGAAAGAGAGCGAGAGATTCGTCAAGCGGAACGAGAAGATCGAAAGGCCGAGTTGGAAGTGAGAAGAATAGAGGTGGAGACCAAACAATGAATGGAAATGGAACAAGAGGCCAAGAAACTGGAACAGGAGACCAAGAGACTGGAAATGGAACAAGAGGCCAAGAAAATGGACCAGGAGACCAAGAAACTGGAAATGGAACAGACTGCCAGGAGACAAGAAATGGAACATGAATACCGCTTGAAAGAGTTAGAACTCAAGACACAAACTAAGGGTGAAATAGATGCAGCAGAAGGAAGTTCATCGTCACCTGGGGCAACCCACATGAGTGGACAGGGTTACCATGCCATGAAGTTTCCCTTGGCGGTCTTTGATGAAAGTAAAGAGAAGATATACCAGTTTTTGGATCGGTTCGAGGCTATGGCAGTCGCTATGGGACTGGATAGAACCCGATGGGCTCTTAAATTATCCCAGGCTTTACGTGGTTCAGGGTACGAGGTCTACACACGCCTACCACCAGGACAGGAAAATCAGTACGAGGAATTAAAGCCGCTTTGATGAAACATTATGAAGTCACAGCACAAACGTATAGGAAGAAGTTTAGATCGTCTAGAAGAGAGCCGGGAGAACTATTCGCCGCCTACAGTCTGAGGCTGAAATCCTATCTCCAGAAATGGATGGACTTGGCAGAATTCAAGAGGGATTATGAGAGTCTCGAAGAGATGATGGTGGTCGACCAGATGCGAAAGCAAATGTCGAAACCTCTCAGAACCTTCTTGGGAGAACAAGGGGCGGAACGGATTGATGTTGTGAATAAGCTGGCGGAACGATTCGTAGAGGTACATGGGGAGGCTGCGGAACTCAGTATTCAAACCAAAGGTCAGGAGAAACAAGAGAAAAAGAAACCTAAGAATTGGGAAGGAGAAAAAGTGGAACCTTATATAAAGCACACAGAGGAGAGTTCAGAGAAGGTGAAGGAAGGAAACCAGAACACCTCGAATTCTCCAGCGAAACGACAGTGGTCCGAGAAGTGGTGTTCATTCTGCAAAGGTGCCATCTCATAACACGAAGGACTGCAGATCGAAACCTAAAAGTTCTTACTTCGCAGCATGCAAAGTGATTCCTACGACGGTGATCACAGACAAGGCTGAGGTCGGCGAAGGAGAAAGGAACAAAAAGGACACACGGAAACCTAGGAAGGGAACATGGTGCACACACTGCCGGTCGAAAACACATAATACTGTGGACTGCAGATGCAAGGCAGAAGACGCCAATTGCATAACCAACCTCGAGGAATCAAAAGAGGAAGGCAAGGAAACGGTCAAGGAGATGAAAGACACTCAGGACCAAGAGAGACCACCTGTGGTTGAACTGATTGAAGTAAATGGCCAACAGGTTGCTTGTCTCTACGATACAGGTTTGGATGGGGAAGCGGTGGTAGGACGCCAGCTTGGTAAGCCCAGACCAACTTACAGGGGAGACCATAGAGATACAGCCGGCAATGAGGAGTGCTGTTACCATGACGCTGCCAATCGCCAAGGTGGAGATTAAATCCAGGTACGTCACGGGCATTATTCCTGCTGCTGTATTATCTGACTCCCTTATTTCCCATGATCATTGGCACGAAATATGTCTTTTTGGGATGCCCAAACAGCCAGCCCACAAGGGAACAGTAGTCAGTGGATCTCAAGGGAAGGAAAAAGAGGCAGAGACACTATGCGACAACTCAGGGATAGGAGAATTGCATACTGCCCAGAGGAAGGATACTACGTTGCGTCCTTGCTACAGGAAGCTGCAAAGAAGTGCTGAGCCACCAGAACGGGGACAGTACTTTCTGAAGAATCGACTACTCTATCGGAGAGCTGGGAGGGGAGATAACCTGCACGAGCAGTGGGTGGTTCCAGAGACCCACCGTCCTCACATTCTTCAGAGTGGACACATCATAGGCGAGAATCGACATATGGGTGTCAGAGAGACCTTGCAGCAAATTTCCGGCCATTATTGCTGGCCAGGAATGACCGGAGATGTACGCCGGTGGTTGAAGTCTTGTTCGGAGTGCCAGAACGCACCACCCAACAAGCGGACTAAGAGTAACATAGCTCTTAAAGTGGAAGACAAAGTGGAAGTGTGGAGTCCAGCAGAGACCAATATACTCCAAGTAGGATGGAAAGGACCTTATCCTGTGGAAAAGGTGGTGTCCAAGAACATCTACAAAATACGGATCGGGGAAGAGCAGAAAAATCTCCCTAGACATCTCATTAGGAAATATGAGGAGAGATCCGGGAGCAAAGCTTCGCACTTTATGGTGATGGCAGCCATTGGGACAAAAGTTACCAGTCCAGACGAAGACCAGAGATCGCCAGTACAACATAGGAGGGCCTATGGGACAGTACGTGATAGGTCAGATTTACCCAACGACAGGAGGAGGGAAATCACAAGTCAGGGAAAGGACAAGAGTGAAAGTTTCACCGGTAACCAAGTTCAGAAGGGGTGGGTAACGTCGGGAAAGGCGAGAAATACCCAGGACTCCAACCGAAGATTGGCTGACCAGATACAATATCGCCCAAGATGGTCCTGGAAGCAGAATTCCAGGAGATTTGGGAAAGACGACTCGGTCCAACGAGGACGAGGGGGAACATCCCCAGAGGCAAAGCCGGGGGAAACCAAGAGGACATGGAAGCAGTGTTACAATCAGGATGGGACGATCCGTCTGTATTGTGAGCCATCGCTTACGCCAGTGGAAAGGAGGTCGACTGAACGTACAGGAGCGATGAGCCAACACTAGTTTCAGTCATGAGTAGTATGGTAGGGTGCATATGAGGTCGCCTACTGGATGAGGTGTTGATCCATGTGAGGATCCAATCATATCATCAACACGTGATGTTAATAGCTACTTCGCAGAAGCTCAACGCACGGTGGATGTGATGGACGTTGTTGCTGCAACAGGACTTCACAGTGGAATACATTTCTGGTAAGGAGAATGTAGGAGCGGATTTCTTATCTAGACATCCAACTCCAGAGGAAGAGGAATAAGTTGGAGGATCATAGGAATCAAAACTACAGGGATGAAGAGTCGACGCGGTCAACTCTCTTAAGAGGGGGCCTATGTCACAGAAAAAACTGCAGTTTAATGATTCCTTGATAACTTACATATTAAAATACAAGGAAGGAGAAGGGTTAACAATCGTGTACTTCATTCTGAGAGGAGGACGAATAAAAGAGCATTGACCGACACAGATATGAAAATAGGATACAGGTGTTCGTAAAGTTCATTGCTTGACGATCTGACGGACACGGAGAAACGGGACGATCGGCCGACGGGAAAATGAACGGAGAATGCTTTGAAGTGCAAACGAGCGATGGACAGAGGACCAGCGCAACAGCGGAGAACGGAGCGCCAGGACGTATACGTGATTTCACTGAACTTTTGATGTTACGGGTACGGCAAATTTGATTGTAGATCAAACAATCAACGGAGAATGGGACACGCAATATAAAAAGCTGAACATGGAGTTTCTGTTTAGTGTGATACCAAACTGGACGGAAAGATAGATTTATGTGTCCTGTAATGAATAGAAATATCCTCCCTTATAATGGGATAGAGTGCTTGGCTGCGGATAAATTTCGATTCGGGGACTTACATTAATTCTATAGAGGCATATATAAGGTACTAATATATTAGTGTAATAGTAGCATAGGGATATAGGTGTTTGTTCTTAATGTGTGAAATTGCATTCGTTTATCTAGTCGTGTAAACTTTAGTGCACTCAGAAATCGTATGTCCGTATGTTTTTCGGAGGCTTTTCAGTATGGCTAGAAAAGGACTATCACATAAGAAAATTATATGAAGCAGACGCATATCACCAGATTACCTATCTTCTCCACAGGTTCAAATCTCCTATTGAAATCATAGAAGAGATGAAGGTTACTACACTTGAGCAAATAAAGTACCTACTTAGAAACAACAAGAACATAGACATGTTTTAATATGAAGAAGTGATAACTTAACGTCAAATACAGAACACTGTATGCTCAAACAAATATACAACTAAAACCCTTAAAAGGAAAAGACGTTAACCTGTGGCAAGCAGGGATACTTAAAACTGCATTCAATTGCACTGTGCCGAAACATTAAACTTTGTTAACCATAGACATGGTGTAGAACAGTCATAGTAACTCTAGACAATGTTGGATAGTGGCGGTGTGTATTCAGAGGTGGATTATAATACCGTCCAAACCGGGAAATATATGAACTTCAGTGACTTACCAAATCGGATTATTTTCTGGTGATAAGACATTGAACAGTTGTTTTCTTCAAGAATTGGATTAATTCCCGACTCAAGCAGGAGGAGATCATTCATGGTGAGATCACTCCATTTCTGTGTGTGCAGTCCTGTGTTTTGGCTGACAGAAAAGACGAGAAGAACTAATGCACATACGAGATCAACCGTCCTATCTTGCATTCACACTAGCAGACAATACCAACTACATATACACAGTCCATACATACACCAGACATAGTTTTTCTTAATAAATCTTTTATTTATTGTTGAAAGGAACTGTTGTCTGAGTATGTGTTGAGAGAATAACAGAGAGAGTGAAAGAAATAGATATATGGAAGGGAAGACAGAAGGGAGGGGTGTAGACAAAAGTCAGTCAATAATCCCAACAGATAATAAGTTTGAAGATGTGCTTGTTGATTCCAACTCTCTCCCGGGAAAACAAGCGACATAATTGGTGGAGCGAGCGGGGTAGAAAATAATACCCATATGACCTGGAGGCATAACAGGACATATGCATAGAGGGGTACCTGCATATTGGCACAGGCATAGCGGAGTACCTGCATGTTGGGACATACCGATTGGAATAAATATAAGTATATATTGATGACTTTTAATGGAAGGACGTCCATTGGATATATGGTGCCATTACATTTATGGTAGAAACATTTCATTAATGCTGGTGACTTTACAGTGAGAAAGTTCCAGACAGAGTGAATGTGGATAGGTGGTAAGACACATTACATACCTAGTCACACGGTCACACGTCTACATAAGTCTTTATCCTATATCTCCTCTTGTGGATGAGAGAGTGGTTGTGATGTACTGTGTGGTGTTGTAGATTAATAATATTAGATAGGCATAGATAATGATATAGGTTCTAGGTAGATTATCTGTTTATAGGAAGGACTTCTTTATTGCTTGAAGTGTCTGTACTCTATTTGCGGACTTACCTTCTTAACTATGGCAACTCCTAAAGTAACTACAGCCGAACTGAGGGCAAACGGGGAGGAAATTGGTTTAGCTGGCTCGGAACTAACTGATTACATCCAGGAAAGAGAGCGAGAGATTCGTCAAGCGGAACGAGAAGATCGAAAGGCCGAGTTGGAAGTGAGAAGAATAGAGGTGGAGACCAAACGAATGGAAATGGAACAAGAGACCAAACGAATGGAAATGGACCAGGAGACCAGGAGACTGGGACTGGAACAGGACAACAAGAGGTTGCAAGCAGAGGAAGCCAACAAGATAAGGGAACATGAATACCGCATGCGAGAACTGGAGCTCAAGACACAAACGAAGGGAGAAACTGACGGGACAGAAGGAGGATCCTTTTCCCAGGGTTCACTTAACATGAGTGGACAGGGTTACCATGCCATGAAGTTTCCCTTGGCGGTTTTTGATGAAAGTAAAGAGAAGATATACCAGTTTTTGGATCGGTTCGAGGCTATGGCAGTCGCTATGGGACTGGATAGAACCCGATGGGCTCTTAAATTATCCCAGGCTTTACGTGGTTCAGGGTACGAGGTCTACACATGCCTACCACCAGGACAGGAAAATCAGTACGAGGAATTAAAAGCCGCTTTGATGAAACATTATGAAGTCACAGCACAAACGTATCGGAAGAAGTTTAGATCGTCTAGACGAGAGCCGGGAGAACTATTCGCCGCCTACAGTCTGAGGCTGAAATCCTATCTCCAGAAATGGATGGACTTGGCAGAATTCAAGAGGGATTATGAGAGTCTCGAAGAGATGATGGTGGTCGACCAGATGCGAAAGCAAATGTCGAAACCTCTCAGAACCTTCTTGGGAGAACAAGGGGCGGAACGGATTGATGTTGTGAATAAGCTGGCGGAACGATTCGTAGAGGTACATGGGGAGGCTGCGGAACTCAGTATTCAAACCAAAGGTCAGGAGAAACAAGAGAAAAAGAAACCTAAGAATTGGGAAGGAGAAAAAGTGGAACCTTATATAAAGCACACAGAGGAGAGTTCAGAGAAGGTGAAGGAAGGAAACCAGAACACCTCGAATACTCCAGCGAAACGACAGTGGTCCGAGAAGTGGTGTTCATTCTGCAAAGGTGCCATCTCATAACACGAAGGACTGCAGATCGAAACCTAAAAGTTCTTACTTCGCAGCATGCAAAGTGATTCCTACGACGGTGATCACAGACAAGGCTGAGGTCGGCGAAGGAGAAAGGAACAAAAAGGACACACGGAAACCTAGGAAGGGAACATGGTGCACACACTGCCAGTCGAAAACACATAATACTGTGGACTGCAGATGCAAGGCAGAAGACGCCAATTGCATAACCAACCTCGAGGAATCAAAAGAGGAAGGCAAGGAAACGGTCAAGGAGATGAAAGACACTCAGGACCAAGAGAGACCACCTGTGGTTGAACCGATTGATGTCAATGGCCAACAGGTTGCTTGTCTCTACGATACAGGTTTGGATGGGGAAGCGGTGGTGGACGCCAGCTTGGTAAGCCCAGACCAACTTACAGGGGAGACCATAGAGATACAGCCGGCAATGAGGAGTGCTGTTACCATGACGCTGCCAATCGCCAAGGTGGAGATTAAAAATCCAGGTACGTCACGGGCATTATTCCTGCTGCTGTATTATCTGACTCCTTATTTCCCATGATCATTGGCACGAAATATGTCTTTTTGGGGATGCCCAAACAGCCAGCCCACAAGGGAACAGTAGTCAGTGGATCTCAAGGGAAGGAAAAAGAGGCAGAGACACTATGCGACAACTCAGGGATAGGAGAATTGCATACTGCCCAGAGGAAGGATACTACGTTGCGTCCTTGCTACAGGAAGCTGCAAAGAAGTGCTGAGCCACCAGAACGGGGACAGTACTTTCTGAAGAATCGACTACTCTATCGGAGAGCTGGGAGGGGAGATAACCTGCACGAGCAGTGGGTGGTTCCAGAGACCCACCGTCCTCACATTCTTCAGAGTGGACACATCATAGGCGAGAATCGACATATGGGTGTCAGAGAGACCTTGCAGCAAATTTCCGGCCATTATTGCTGGCCAGGAATGACCGGAGATGTACGCCGGTGGTTGAAGTCTTGTTCGGAGTGCCAGAACGCACCACCCAACAAGCGGACTAAGAGTAACATAGCTCTTAAAGTGGAAGACAAAGTGGAAGTGTGGAGTCCAGCAGAGACCAATATACTCCAAGTAGGATGGAAAGGACCTTATCCTGTGGAAAAGGTGGTGTCCAAGAACATCTACAAAATCCGGATCGGGGAAGAGCAGAAAAATCTCCCTAGACATCTCATTAGGAAATATGAGGAGAGATCCGGGAGCAAAGCTTCGCACTTTATGGTGATGGCAGCCATTGGGACAAAAGTTACCAGTCCAGACGAAGACCAGAGATCGCCAGTACAACATAGGAGGGCCTATGGGACAGTACGTGATAGGTCAGATTTACCCAACGACAGGAGGAGGGAAATCACAAGTCAGGGAAAGGACAAGAGTGAAAGTTTCACCGGTAACCAAGTTCAGAAGGGGTGGGTAACGTCGGGAAAGGCGAGAAATACCCAGGACTCCAACCGAAGATTGGCTGACCAGATACAATATCGCCCAAGATGGTCCTGGAAGCAAAAGTCCAGGAGATTTGGGAAAGACGACTCGGTCCAACGAGGACGAGGGGGAACATCCCCAGAGGCAAAGCCGGGGGAAACCAAGAGGACATGGAAGCAGTGTTACAATCAGGATGGGACGATCCGTCTGTATTGTGAGCCATCGCTTACGCCAGTGGAAAGGAGGTCGACTGAACGTACAGGAGCGATGAGCCAACACTAGTTTCAGTCATGAGTAGTATGGTAGGGTGCATATGAGGTCGCCTACTGGATGAGGTGTTGATCCATGTGAGGATCCAATCATATCATCAACACGTGATGTTAATAGCTACTTCGCAGAAGCTCAACGCACGGTGGATGTGATGGACGTTGTTGTTGCAACAGGACTTCACAGTGGAATATCCATGGTAAGGAGAATGTAGGAGCGGATTTCTTATCTAGACATCCAACTCCAGAGGAAGAGGAATAAGTTGGAGGATCATAGGAATCAAAACTACAGGGATGAAGAGTCGACGCGGTCAACTCTCTTAAGAGGGGGCCTATGTCACAGAAAAAACTGCAGTTTAATGATTCCTTGATAACTTACATATTAAAATACAAGGAAGGAGAAGGGTTAACAATCGTGTACTTCATTCTGAGAGGAGGACGAATAAAAGAGCATTGACCGACACAGATATGAAAATAGGATACAGGTGTTCGTAAAGTTCATTGCTTGACGATCTGACGGACACGGAGAAACGGGACGATCGGCCGACGGGAAAATGAACGGAGAATGCTTTGAAGTGCAAACGAGCGATGGACAGAGGACCAGCGCAACAGCGGAGAACGGAGCGCCAGGACGTATACGTGATTTCACTGAACTTTTGATGTTACGGGTACGGCAAATTTGATTGTAGATCAAACAATCAACGGAGAATGGGACACGCAATATAAAAAGCTGAACATGGAGTTTCTGTTTAGTGTGATACCAAACTGGAGGGAAAGATAGATTATGTGTCCTGTAATGAATAGAAATATCCTCCCTTATAATGGGATAGAGTGCTTGGCTGCGGATAAATTTCGATTCGGGGACTTACATTAATTCTATAGAGGCATATATAAGGTATTAATAATATTAGTGTAATAGTAGCATAGGGATATAGGTGTTTGTTCTTAATGTGTGAAATTGCATTCGTTTATCTAGTCGTGTAAACTTTAGTGCACTCAGAAATCGTATGTCCGTATGTTTTTCGGAGGCTTTTCAGTATGGCTAGAAAAGGACTATCACATAAGAAAATTATATGAAGCAGACGCATATCACCAGATTACCTATCTTCTCCACAGGTTCAAATCTCCTATTGAAATCATAGAAGAGATGAAGGTTACTACACTTGAGCAAATAAAGTACCTACTTAGAAACAACAAGAACATAGACATGTTTTAATATGAAGAAGTGATAACTTAACGTCAAATACAGAACACTGTATGCTCAAACAAATATACAACTAAAACCCTTAAAAGGAAAAGACGTTAACCTGTGGCAAGCAGGGATACTTAAAACTGCATGCAATTGCACTGTGCCGAAACATTAAACTTTGTTAACCATAGACATGGTGTAGAACAGTCATAGTAACTCTAGACAATGTTGGATAGTGGCGGTGTGTATTCAGAGGTGGATTATAATACCGTCCAAACCGGGAAATATATGAACTTCAGTGACTTACCAAATCGGATTATTTTCTGGTGATAAGACATTGAACAGTTGTTTTCTTCAAGAATTGGATTAATTCCCGACTCAAGCAGGAGGAGATCATTCATGGTGAGATCACTCCATTTCTGTGTGTGCAGTCCTGTGTTTTGGCTGACAGAAAAGACGAGAAGAACTAATGCACATACGAGATCAACCGTCCTATCTTGCATTCACACTAGCAGACAATACCAACTACATATACTACAGTCCATACATACACCAGACATAGTTTTTCTTAATAAATCTTTTATTTATTGTTGAAAGGAACTGTTGTCTGAGTATGTGTTGAGAGAATAACAGAGAGAGTGAAAGAAATAGATATATGGAAGGGAAGACAGAAGGGAGGGGTGTAGACAAAAGTCAGTCAATAATCCCAACAGATAATAAGTTTGAAGATGTGCTTGTTGATTCCAACTCTCTCCCGGGAAAACAAGCGACAAGGTAGAGGCTTTCAAAACTGCAGCAGAAATGCTCCTGATGGAGGAAAATAAAGAGAAGCAAATAGCTATCTTCACAGATGCAAAGTCAGCTGTCTCAATACTGAAGAGCAATAACAGCACAGAACTAACTGACCTAAGAGCAGCACTCCATGGTCTATGCCAGAAATCCAAAAAAGTTGTAATACAGTGGATCCCATCACATTGCAGTATACCTGGAAACGAAGAGGCTGACAGACTGGCAAAAGAGGGCGGACGACTACCACAGCCTGACATAGACATAACCTATAATGAGGCAAAGAGGTTGATAAAAAGCACTTATAGAACCAAATGGGAATCAGAGCATCCAGGCCATCAGAAGGATGATGCATATTACAAACTCGACCGAAGAGAACAAGTAGCAATCTTCAGACTCCGCACAGGACATAACAGGCTGAAATACCACTTGTTCAATAAACTAAAGATAGGAGATACCTGATGAATGTAATTGTAGAACTGGAAAAATGACAGCAAAACATTTGCTGCAGGATTGCCCAACGTATGCAGAACAGAGAAAGATATTTTGGCCCACACCTGCTTCATTTGAGGACAAGCTCTATGGAGATATCAACAAGCTCAAGTTGACCGCAGCTTACTTTAACTACATACAGGTTGACATTTAAAGGTGCATGAAGACCCAGAGGCATGAAATGGAATATTGCTTGGATAGCAAATCCATTATGTGGAAAGTCCAAATCAAAAGCTCGCTGTGTGGGCTTCATAAAAGGTGGAAAAGTGTCCTGGTGGCACGAAATGGAATATTGCTTGGATAGCAAATCTATTACGTGGAAAGTCCTGAATCAAAAGCCCATTGTGTGGGCTTCATAAAAGGTGGAAAAGTGTCCTAGTGGCATGAAATGGAATATTGCTTGGATAGCAAATCCATTACGTGGAAAGTCCGAATCAAAAGCCCACTGTGTGGACTTCATAAAAGGTGGAAAAGTGTCCTAGTGGCACGAAATGGAATATTGCTTGGATAGCAAATCCATTACATGGAAAGTCCGAATCGAAAGCTCACTGTGTGGATGTCATCTGCAGACTGCATACTTCTGGTTTCCGGAAGAACAGCCTATGGTGAACGGAAGGCCCAATATACGGAAGTGAGGCTAAGCAGCCATGTGCAGGACGTGACGATTCCTTGGGTGAGCCCAGTACCAGAGCGCTATGTATCGGCTCTGCAAGTATGGAAGCCTCCTTGGATGGCGGGGAATGCCCATGGTCTGCCCCTGCCTTTCCTTGAGGGCTGACCAGGATCTTTGGCTGTTCTATATGGACCAGCTGGGATGGGGGATAACACCACAACAGTGAGAGTCAAACGTCCTAAGAAACCCCCGGGAAGGTTAACCCGGTCAACAAATGCCCGCAGAAGTCGGATGTGTCGGCCTAACGGCGCAAGAACGCAGCTCTGCTGTAAACAGGCACAACGCAATCACATCCGAAAAAAAACTCCGGATGAACGAAGAAGAAGAAGAAGAAGAAGAACCACTTCTAATTCAGGGTTAATAAGAAAGCTGCTAAACTCTTGGCCAGGGAGCCGGCGCATAGTATGAATTCCTGTGTGTCTCAATAGCAGCCCATCATATCTTACCTGTCTTCGATGAATATTCTTGTTACAGGTGAAGAAAGAGCGCAAGAAATTCAAGCAGACCAATGAACAAAAAGCTGTGGTTTGGGACAAATTTAACACCGTTTGGTGTCTAATATATGATATTACGTAAGTAACTTCTGTTTTGCTCGTCCATTATATTTTTTTGGGGGGTGTAATTTGTGTGTGTTAGTTTACAGAAAACACATCCTACTTCTTTGGATATTTGTTAGCCTTCTTGGGTGGAGTAATCTGACATCCAGCAGAGCTTTTGTTGTGACTAGGCTGTTTTGTTTACACAAACACCATCTCTACTAACTGTCACGAGAGCTGATACTTATCAGAAGCTGTGAAACTAAATTGATCCTTAGTTTTTATTTGATTTCTTAGATATTCTATATTGATTTCCATGTTTATAGAATATCTCGATCAGCAGATGTTGATCTAAATTTCTAGTTAATATAGATACCATGAACATAACCATGCTATGGTGTGGTGTATTTTGTCAGGGGAAGACCAGGAGAACTTTTCATCAGATAGCGGGAAGACAAATGATGTCATCGAAGGTATGATCTGCTAACGTGATAAATGGGTTCTAATATTTGCGAAATGTGACTCATACTAAATTATAGGTTTTAAAATCCACTGGACAAAAATCCTACTAAACGACAACTTGGTTCATATGCCCACCACGTGTCATCTGTCGAATGTTATTCTTATTAAGTGATAGGTTTTACAATCCACTGGACAAAAATGCTACTAAATGACAACTTGGTTCATATGCCCACCACGTGTCATCTGCTGAATGAGAAAATTAGCTTCATATGTGTGAGAATGGAGGTGGAGGCAGTAACAGCGGCATTCCGGTGGCTAGAGGAGACTATGCAACACACGTTGTATTCATGTGTGAGAATGGAGATGGAGGCAGTAACAGCGGCATTCCGGTGGCTAGAGGAGACTACTGCAACACACGTTGTGTTCATGTGTGAGAATGGAGATGGAGGCAGTAACAGCGGCATTCCGGTGGCTAGAGGAGACTATGCAACACACGTTGTATTCATTACGGATTCAAAGAGTGTGCTTAGTACGGTGGAATGGCTCTCATCGCTTCAGAGGTCACAGATTGTGAGAATTGTATGGATATTTTGCCCTGGCCATGCAGGTGTACAGGAGAATGAACAGGCTGATAGGCTAGCAGGGAATGCACCTCTTGGTGGTATCTTGCCTATGGACAAGGGAGAGGTGGTCGTGCGTTTGTGGGAGGTGGAGAAGGCGGAGGAGCAGATTGAGAACCCATATGTAGAAAGAATGAGATTGCGGGGGATCGGCAGGGGTTCTGGAAGAATCTCAAAACTGAGAGGGAAGACCAGGAGAACTTTTAATCAGATAGCGGTGGGAACGATTAGTAGTATGACTCTTCACTGACTGTTGAATGAGGAGACTGAGCACATATGGGAATGTCCTGAGTGCAGTGATGTCGGTTCTTAACTCAACTCAACTCAACTCCTGGTCTACCATACTGCATCTCTGTGGCTAAAGGAAAATTGCTTGGCTAGCAGGTTTATCAGTCAAGGACGAGAAAACAGTCCAGTGTAGGAGATGAACCCCTTACCTCAACATCAGCACACCGGATGTTTAAGAACACGCATCCTTATCCATTCGGCCATGCTGACCTCACATTTGTTTTAAAGAATTCTTGTCTTGTTCTTGTTTTGTTAGCTAGTCTAATCTGTTATGAGATTGTATTGTGTGAATAATTTCAGGACACAGTTTCCAGCCATTTTACAAGCCGGAAAGCTCCACCCTGAATATGATCGCGCTATTGAAGTTATGAAAAATCTGCTAGATCTCATGATAAAACTGGAAGGAGATTTCAGCAGGTCAGTTTTCTCATTTACTTTGATTAGTTTACATTATTATTTTGGAAATATTATATTTTTGGAAATCCGCATGGCGGATTATCGAATGGATAAGAGCCATTGTTCTTAAAACATCCGGTGTACTGATACAGAAGTAGCAGGTTCAACCCCTGCATCGGTCTGTTGGACTCAAATATTGACTTCTCGTCCTTGACTTGGAAACATAAATTACAAGTACTTGTGAAGTTGGAGTGGGTTCGCCAGATGACAAGGGACACTGGTAATAGGGAAAGCTATCCACACGCAACAATAAGTTGGCTGCACTAGTAGTAGTATGTCTGTAGACTATGTTTGAGTTCAGAGCGTGTAAACAAACAATATTATTTGTTGCTATTGCTTTGTAAGCTTTATCCAAACATCTTCCTCAGAGCCAGTAAACAAACAATATTATTTGTTGCTATTGCTTTGTAAGCTTTATCCACACATCTTCCTCAGAGCCAGTAAACAAACAATATTATTTGTTGCTATAGCTTTGTAAGCTTTATCCACACATCTTCCTCAGAGCCAGTAAACAAACAATATTATTTGTTGCTATTGCTTTGTAAGCTTTATCCACACATCTTCCTCAGAGCCAGTAAACAAACAATATTATTTGTTGCTATTGCTTTGTAAGCTTTATCCAAACATCTTCCTCAGAGCCAGTAAACAAACAATATTATTTGTTGCTATTGCTTTGTAAGCTTTATCCAAACATCTTCCTCAGAGCCAGTAAACAAACAATATTATTTGTTGCTATTGCTTTGTAAGCTTTATCCACACATCTTCCTCAGAGCCAGTAAACAAACAATATTATTTGTTGCTATTGCTTTGTAAGCTTTATCCAAACATCTTCCTCAGAGCCAGTAAACAAACAATATTATTTGTTGCTATTGCTTTGTAAGCTTTATCCAAACATCTTCCTCTGCTTCTCTTGCCTGTTATTTTCCAGTATATTGCTAATGTTTCTGTTGGTGTGCCCATGAATGTCATGTGTTGTCCTTCTAGTTTTGATGACCAGTGTGTTAGTGCAGTTGATAGGGTCAGTGCTGATCATGTCAGGCGTACCTTCAGGCCTAGAGAAACAAGAGTGGAAGATAAACTCTGTGGACCACTGTGTGAACTAGACAAACATCATACAGGAAACAACATTGCTGATACAGACAAATTTTAAGTGAACGAAAGAAGGTCATGAATGTGGTTGGACATGTTTCCTACATGATCATTTGTCCCTTCAACTCCAGTCCCTCCACCTTCAGTCCCTCCACCTTCAGTCCCTCCAACTCCAGTCCCTCCACCTTCAGTCTCTCCACCTCCAGTCCCTCCACCTCCAGTCCCTCCACCAATGTCTAGTATTTGCAACCTTACAGACAAACAGGACATACACAATTTAGTACATGTGAGAATACTAAGTTAATTACATGTTCATTTATAGGGTTCCAAAAACAGAAAAACAGGACACACACAATTTAGTACATGTGAGAATATTAAGTTAAACATGTTCATTTATAGGGTTCCAAAAACAGAAAAACAGGACACACACAATTTAGTACATGTGAGAATATTAAGTTAAACATGTTCATTTATAGGGTTCCAAAAACAGAAAAACAGGACACACACAATTTAGTACATGTGAGAATACTAAGTTAAGCATGTTCATTTACATTACATTGGCACCTTGCCGTCTTGACAGACGATAGTTTGTGCTTTAAAAAGGCATAATAACTTTTAACTATGGTGGTAGCGAGTGTGACTGATAAGGCCAATTTGCGCTGTAAATGTCCGTTCACAGTGGGTGCATGTGAACACGTGGTCATTTCCACCATCATGCACCATCTTACGTCTCAAACGCTTGGTGTGTGACTTTTCTGCAATAATTTTCTCCTTTGACTTTATTCCATTTCTGATATTTGCCCTCCATGCAACACGTTCAGCGGCGACTTGCTCCCAATGTGCATTATCAATGCCTGTATCAATCATGTCCCGCTTACACACATCTTTGTATCGTAGTAGAGGCCGACCCTGAGATCTCTTACCCATCTGTAATTCACCAAAAAAGATATCCTTTGGTATTCTACCATCATCCATCCTCCTAAGATGTCCTATCCATCTAAGTCTACGAAGACTGAGCATGGAATAAACTGTCACACAACCTGATCTTTCCAATACTTCAGTATTTGTGATTTTGTCTTGCCACTTAATACCAAGAATTCTTCGCAGACACCGCATATGAAAGCTGTTTAAGTTGTTCTCTTGGTGTGAGTAAGTTGTCCAGGTTTCACTGCCATAGAGAAGAGTACTAAGGACACAGGCTTGATAGACAAGGACTTTTGTTTTGGCAGTAAGCTTCCTGTTCTCCCAGACTCTTTTTCTTAACCTGTTCATTGTTGTTGCTGCCTTACCAATCCGGATGTTGATTTCCTGATCTAGGGATAATTTGCTATTTACCACTGATCCTAGATATGTAAAATGGTCTACTATCTCTAGTTCGGCGTCGTCAATAAAGATTGATGGTACCCCATGTGCACCTTGTGACATAATCTATGTCTTCTTTTTGCTAATTGTTAAACCAAATTGAGAACAAGCATTGGAGAATGCAGATAGTAGACATTGCAATTCTTCCTCAGAGTGGGTCGTAACTGCAGCATCATCTGCAAAAAGCAACTCTCTGATCAGTACCCTCCTAATTTTGGTCTTAGCCTTCAATCTCTGAGCATTGTAGAGGCCGCCATCTGAGCGTGAGTGAATGTATATACCACCATCCTGATCACGAAATGCATATTTCAGTAGAAGTGAAAAGTATATTCCAAAGAGGGTGGGAGCTAGTACACAACCTTGCTTAACTCCACTCTTGATTTCAAATTCTTCAGAAGTTGCACCATCAAACTTGATTATTCCCTTCATGCCTATGTGGAACGATTCCACAATGGACAGAAGAGTTGGTGGGCAGCCAATCTTCTTTAGTGCCTTGAACAGACCCTCACGACTGACCAAATCAAATGCCTTTGTGAGGTCGATGAAGGCAATAAACAGTGGTTGATTCTGTTCACGGCATTTTTCTTGCATTTGTCGCAATGAGAATATCATATCAGTGGTAGACCGGTTCTGTCGAAAGCCACACTGTGATTCGGGGTAGACTTGATCTCCTAGGACTTGAAGTCTGCGCAGAACAATTCTGGCAAATACTTTTCCAACAATACACAGAAGTGAGATACCCCTATAGTTGTTGCAGTCGCTCCGATCGCCCTTGTTCTTGTACAGTGTTATGATGCTTGAATCTTTGAAATCCTGTGGGACTTGTCCTTCTCGCCAGCATAGCTCTATTAGCTGGTGGATCTGTATAGTGAGTGTGTCTTGCCCACTCCTGATAACCTCTATTGGAATCCCATCCTTACCTGGAGCCTTGCCAGATGCAAGTTCATTTATAGCACACTTAACTTCTGTTATGGTGGGAAGTGTGTCCAGGTGGTCAAGAGTTGGTAGAGCCTCTATGGCGTTGAGGGCATCATCCGCTAGTTTGGTCTCACTTGAGTAAAGCTCCAAATAGTGCTCTACCCATCTGTCCATCTGCTGTTTCTTATCAGTGATGACTTCTCCAGTCAAGGTTTTCAATGGTGCACTTCTTTTGATCACTGGACCACAGGCTTTCTTTATTCCTTCATACATGCTTCTTATGTCTCCCTTATCACTTGCGATTTGAATGGACTCACATAACTTGATCCAATAATCATTTGCACACTGCCTGGCAGCCTTTTGCACATCTTCCTAGCTTGCCTTAGCTCACTCAGAGTGTTACGCGTTGGTCTTTCCTTGTTTCTTAAGAGAGCTTTCTTCTTCTTATCAATCAAGGGCTGCAGAGTCTCGCTGTTGGCCGCAAACCAGTCCTGCCTCTTATGATCCACAGTGCCGTAAACCCCTACGGCAGTTTTATAAAGAGTTTCCTTAATTTGACCCCACTTTTCATTTACTGTACAATTTTCTGGTGTATCAGTGAAAGCGTCTTCAAGTTGCTGTTGAAACTGAAAGCACTTTTCAGGATCATGAGTGTTAATAATATTAATCCTGGGGCTAGATTTGTGTTTAGCTGTGTAGATTCTCTTTGGTCTCAGTCTAACCCTTGCAACAACCAAAGAATGATCCGTATCACAGTCAGCACTGTGGTAACTACGAGTCAATGATATATGGTTCAGATGTTGTCTCTGTGTGATGATGAAGTCCAGCTGGTGCCAATGGCCGGATCTTGGATGTTTCCATGTGACCTTATGCATCTCTTTTGTTTTAAAAAAGAGTTTGTAATACATAGGTCATTACTGGTGCAATGCTCCAGCTAGCCTTTGCCCATTTTCATTCATGCGACCGATGTTGTATTTTCCAAGGCACACTGGCCATGAACTCGAGTCCTTGCCCACACGAGCATTGAAATCACCGAGCATATAAATGTAGTCAGATTTTGGAACTGCCTTGATCACGGAGTCTAACTCCTCATAGAACAAATCCTTCACATCATCAGAGGAATCGAGTGTCGGTGCATATGCAGTAATAATGGTGGCAAACCCACAAGAGGTTGCCAAGCGCAGGGATAATAGTCTTTCATTTCCTCCTGCTGGAATTTCAATCATTCCCAGTAGCGAATTCTTCACTGCAAAGCCCACACCATGTTGCCTTTTTTCTGCCTGCCCTTTACCCTTCCAGAAAAAGGTGTAGTTGTTTTCCCTGAGTGACCCTTCCTCAGCGAGGCGAGTCTCCTGCAGGCCAGCAATATCAATGTTAAGACGATTGAGTTCGGCATCAATCACAGCCGTTTTTTCTCACATCGTCAATATTGGTCAAGTCAGTGGAAAATCCTGGACACATGGTTCTCACGTTCCAGGTTGCAAGCCGTAGCTTGAGGTTTCTATTTTTATTTTTGTTTGTACCTGGTGCATTGGTTTTACAGCCTGCGATTCAGATTTTGTCCTAGCCCCAAGCACCCATTGAAGCAGGCAGGCTGTGGCGGATCAGCACCCAATTGGCTGGGGGCTGCCCAGCTTGAGGCGGGCGGTAGCTGATCAGTGACACCTATAGGTGTCTCCCACCGTCAGAGGCAACGCGTGGCGCCCCATGTCTACGCCAACTGACAAGGACTTATAACCCGTAACAGTTGCCTCTCGCTTTGATTCCGAGACCAGTTAAGACCAGGGATGGAGTTATTGCCTCTCCATAGCACAAAGCCTGGGCTAAAATATAGAGATCATGTGTTGCCCATGCAGCATGATCCCTCTCTCGGCCTGCCTAGTTCACTCCAGAGGAAAGGTAACACCCCTACATCTGGAACAAGACAAGCTGCAGAAGCTGCCGGATCAGCAAAGCAATGCTCTAACTGTCCGCCTGTCGGAGCTTCGATCCTAGACCAGTCGCCAACCAAGGCTTAGGGCCTGGTCTGCCCTGCCATGACAATTTTGTCTTTAGCTTGCATTTCCTCGCACCAGGGTAAGGCTTGTACCCTCCCAATTGCGCTCTTCCGCCCGAAGCCGTTGGCACAATGTGGGGTGTCGGGTTTGGTAAGCGCCGCCCAACGTTCGGCGCTAACAGAAACCAGGTAGTACCGTCTACTGTTATACGGTAGCTCAGTCATATCTGACTTATAGGGTTCCAAATACCCCCAGGCTTGTGCTTTCATCAACTCTGGCAGCAAAGTCCCTAGCAAAAGAAATGTGCTGATTGTGGAGGCAATCGGCCAGTTGGCGCACCACAGCAATGGAGGTCAGCATGGCAGAATGGATAAGAACACTCAGTCTTATATTTCCGGTGTGCTGGTGCAGAGATTGTGGGTTTAACCCCTACAGCGGTCAGATGGACTAAAGTGTTGTCTTGGGGACATAAATTACAAGTACCTCAGAAGTCGGAGTGGGTTTGCCAGATGGTGAGGGACACTGTTAATTGAGAAAGCTAATCCACACACAGAATTCAATCCCGTGCTACTAGAAGTAGTGTGAGTGGACTAGGCTTGAGATTAAAGCTGTAAATGTTAATCAGATGACAAAACATGACCATCCAGGCTTATCGGCATGCCACCTGATGATGATGGAATATTCTTGCAGATGTCTGCGTGAGGACGAGGCAGACTTCACAGCATGCCACCTGATGATGATGGAATATTCTTGCAGATGTCTGCGTGAGGACGAGGCAGACTTTCCCGTACTCTGCGCGTGCATGAAATGAATTCTGTACCAAAGTTCACAGCAGTCGGAGGAAGACGATGGGGGCGGGGGGAGGGGGCGGAGGAATACGATGGGATGACGATAACAAACACAACCCAGATGATGTAAGAAGGAAACAAAAAGTAGGATATCTATGGTGCTCTAATTTGCATATGTCTCAATTTTCAGCGGATTAATTTTTAAAAAAAATTTTTAATCGGTATAAAAATTTGAGTTGATTTCTCCGATTTTAGTAAAGAAAACGGGTGTCCCTTCCGGCTCTTGTTTGTCTCAGATCGCTTGTTGACGAATATGAAATCTGGGCATTCTACAGAATAAGGGGTCTAAACGGGGACATAACTCTTTAGTGTAAACGACAAGTTCAATACCCCTCCATTATTGTTCTCTCCAAACTTTCGAGACGTTTCAGGTGACCAAAATATTTCAATTTTCTTTGTTTTATCGTTTTTAATAGCCAACCCTCTTCAATATTCAGTATTGATGCATTTGTTCTTTTCTTTACCCAAGATATTCTTAGAACTCGTCTGTAATATGTATACTCAAAGGCATTCGCAGCTCAGCTTGTTTAGTAAGTGTCCAGGTCTCACAGGCTGTATGTTGCAATGGGAAAGTATGCATGCTCTTAAAAATCTAATTTTTGTAGTTCTGTCTGTCCCATTCCATAATTTATTCATCTGTTTTAGTCCTTGAAGAACAATGGATAGTTGCCGTTTAATTTCTTTCATTGTGTCACCGTTATTGGCTAATCAATGACCCAAGATATTCAACATTTTCCACCATCTCCAATTTTTCCCCATTAATGTATATTTCTTTCTCCAGTAGTAGTTTTCTCTGTATGCATTATCTTTGTTTTTGCTATGTTAAGATATAAGTTGTGATTTTCACTATTCAATTGGGTTGAGGCTATTAGGTTTTCTATGCCATTCTGTGTTGTGGATAGTTATACTGTATTATCAGCATATCGAATCTCCGGTATGTCATGACCGCCGATATTTAGGGCATCATATAGCTCCCTGTTTATATCATCTCTTACATTTCTCATTATATTTTCGGCGTACAGGTTAAACAAATAGGTTGACAGCACACATCCCTGACGGACTCCTTGCTTGATGTCAAACCAATCTGATGCCTCGCCATCTATTCTAACTGCTGCTTGTTGGTCTAGATAGAGCATTTTTATGAGTTGTAGCCTACTACATGTGGTGGAAAGCCCATATTCCTCATGATTTCCCAAAGTTTCTGATGTTGTACACAGTCAAATGCCTTTGAATAATCCACAAAACATGAGAATAGGTTTACATTAAATTCTCTGCACTTCTCTATTATTAAACGCATGTTGAGTATGTGATCTCTTGTTCCTCTTCCTTGTCTAAATCCAGCTTGAACCACGTTAATCTCTTCTTCCATTTTCTTACGAAGTCTTCGCATTATGATTTTTAGCAGAATTTTACTTGCATGACTGATCAGGGCAACAGTTCTGTAGTTGGTACATAATTTCAGGTTGTCCTTTTTTTGGTATTGGAATGAAGATAGTTCTCTTCCAATCTTTTGGCCATATACCATATTTCCAAATTTGTGTACATAATGCATGATATATGTGTATGCTTTCTTCTCCTCCCGCTTTAATTAGTTCAGCTGGTATCTCATCACATCCAGGTGATTTACCATTCTTCAGGTTCTTTATAGCCCAAGCAATTTCATCTAATGAGGGTTCAGGTTCTGTCTCTGCTGTCATTGGCTCATGTATCTCATTCATATCCTCACTGTCAATCATATAATACATTCCACTGCAGTACTCCTGCCATCTTTCTAGAATTTGTCTAGATTCTGTTAAGGTATTTCCCACCTTGTCACAGATAACATTCAGTTGAGGTTGAAAATTTCTTGTCAATAACTTCATTTCTTTGAACATTTCATAATCTCTTCCAGTCTTATGATATTGCTCTATTCTGGTACAGCAATCTTGTATATATTGGTTTTTGTCCTTTCTTGTGTTCTTTCTTATTTCTCGAGTTAAAGATTTATACTTCACCCTGCTGTTATCGGATTCATCTCCTTTCTGTTTCAGCTCCCTTCGTTGTTTTATTAATTCTAACGTGTCTGATGTAATCCATGGCTTAAGTTGCTTTTTCTTGGTCGGAATTAGATCTTTGGCTGCAGTTATCAAGATATCTCTAGCTTGTACTGCCAGTTCATCAGGTGTCATTTCTTCTTGTACAGACATCAAGACCTCAAAGCGATTCCTAACTTCTACAGTGTATGCATCTGGTATTTTTGTGAGATCAAAACGAAGTGGCCTTGGTCCTCGGATAAGCTTTTTGAGTTTTAATTTTAGATCTGCTTCTAATAACTGATGATCTGTATCACAGTCTGCACTTCGTAGGGTTTTTGCAGATGTTATGCTTGATCTCCATCTTCTTTGTATTAAAATATAATCTATCTGATTTTTGGTAATACTGTCTGGAGACTTCCATGTGAAGAGACTTCTTGGATGTTGTTTAAAAAGCGTGTTGGCTATCGTTAACTCATTTTCTGTGAAAAATTCAATTAATTTGTCACCTGCATCATTTCTATTTCCTAATCCAGATGTTCCTAAAAGACATCTCTCATTTTCAGCTCTTCCTGCGCCTACTTTTGCATTAAAATCTCCCATTGTTATTGCTATATCATTATGACCAATCTTATTTAATGTGTCTTGTAGTGTGTTGTAAAATTCTTCAATTTCGTCCTCCTCTGCTGGTGAAGTAGGTGCATATATCTGTATGAGAGTTGTGTTTTTTGGACGGCCTTTAAGTCTAATAGTGAGGATTCTATCACTAACTGGATTATATCCCATTAAAGCTTTTGCAGTTGTCTTATCTAAACAAAATGCCACTCCACTCTGGCCTCCGACGTCTCTACCAGAATAAATGAAATACTTCCATTTTCAGTTGTAAAATGTCCCTTGCCGCTCCAGCGATGTTCACTAATTCCTAAAATTTGAATGGTTAACTTCTCAATCTCATCACACACTACTTACGACAACTAGCCGAGAAAAATTGGGAATATAAAAGAGATCTCCATAACATTTTTGTGGATTTTCAAAAGGCTTATGATAGTGTCCATAGGAATAGTCTATGGAATGCTATGCAGGAATTTGGAATACCAAGGAAGTTAATCAACACGACCAGACTATGCATGGAAGATACTTATAATATAGTAACATATAAAGGCAATAAATCAGACCCTTTCCAAATAACATCTGGCTTGAAACAGGGTGATGCACTATCGCCGCTACTCTTCAATCTGGCTCTAGAGAAAGTTGTAAGGAGGGTAAAAGAGGAATGTGATATTGGAGGAACATCCAAGCTGCTTGGTTATGCAGATGATATAGATATTATAGGGGAAAATGAACAAAAGACATTGGAAATATTGACTCACTTAAAGGAAAAAGTCCAACAGATGGGACTGGTTATCAACCTAGATAAGACAGAATATATGGTAATTTCAAGAGAAGGAATGGCTAAAAACTCTGGCCACATACAAATAGATAATATGACCCTTAAAAGAACGGAAACATACAAATACCAGGGTTTAATCTTCAACTGCTCCAACATAATAAGGGAAGAAATACAAACTAGAATCAACTCTAGAAATAAGATATACTATGCACTACAACAAGTACTAAAATCAAATGCGCTATCTCGTAACACCAAGATCACAATATACAAAACACTGATTAGACCATTTGTGCTGTATGGCTCTGAAACCTGGAGTACAACGAAAGGAGATGAAGCCTTGTTACAAACCTTTGAGAACAAAGTTTTAAGACGCATCTTTGGGCCCATTAGGGATACACAAAGTGGAGAGTGGAAAAGAAGAAGCAACAAAGACATTAATGATCTGTTTAAGTCCCCGCTAATCACTGGTATCGTGAAGGCTAATAGACTACAATGGCTGGGGCATATAGAAAGAATGGAAGACAATAGGGAAACAAAACTCGCTTACACTCAGGAAATAAATGACCGTAGACCCCGAGGTAGACCAAGAAGACGGTGGAGAGAAAATATATATACAGACCTACAAGCACTTGGAATCAACGACTGGCAAGAGAAGGTCAACCAGAGAGACGAATGGAGACGGACTGTATCTGCAGCAAAGAACCTCAATGGCTCGGAACGCTGAAGAAGAAGAAGAAGAAGAAGAAGAAGAAGAAGAAGAAGAAGAAGAAGAAGAAGAAGAAGAAGACGAAGAAGAAGAAGAAGAAGAAGAAGAAGAAGAAGAAGAAGAAGAAGAAGAAGAAGAAGAAGAAGAAGAAGAAATCAATCAGAAAACCGCAGGTGTTAGCACGCGACAATTACCATTTTATGGACAATCAGAACAAACCATTATTCTGCTCCTCATAAAAGGACATAATCAGTTGAACTATAGTCTGGTTTTTTTTTGTTTTTTTTTGCCCCAATATAAACATCCATATCTCAGTAACCAACTGAGGGAAAATTATGAGATTTAGTATATAACCTTATCATTATGTCCACCCAACAAAAAAATTTTTGTTCTGGAGATTTTACAGCAGATTTCAAAGTTTGTTTATATGCGGTATATAATTTACGGGTCTGAGATGAAATTCATAATTTTAAATGTATTACAGCGTAGCCAGACAATCAGCGCTCAGTGTTGAATATTGTACGTTTTTTCACGGGATTGGCCTTATGCCAACTCCCCGCGTTGTTTAAACTAGGACTGTTCATTCAGAGGTGCCTTAAAATGTGGGTTATTTCATGAAACCTGATTAATATGTTTTTGTTTTTTTTTAAATCTTATCACTTATCGCTAACATTGAAATGTGTGAATATTTTTCAATGGGATTGAATGCGAAATTATAGACTTCAAAGAATCGCTATGAAGTTGTACACATATTTTTGTCAAGGAGCTGATCGCAGGAAACTGTTTTATACTATTACAAATTCCAAAAAAAGAACAATGCATGCATTGGGTTTGAGTAAACGGTCATTTCGTCGATAGGTGCAAGAATCTGGAATTAAACCACCACGCAATAACCAAACGGTAGGTAGAAAGATTATTGTAGACAGCTTTGACAAAGATGTCATAAGGCGAGCTATTATAAAAATGCTTTAAAAAGTCGCTTGATATACGACAGGGTCGACTTCATAGCACCGGGTTCCATCCCATATGGCTCGGTCTCTTTCCGCAGCGCGGAAAGCATCGCACAAAGCACGAACTCCGCAGCTCTATCGACGACCCACAGAAATCTCCGAAAAATGTAACTCGTGAACCGAAGGATGCGGCCCGGAATCGAACCCACGACGTTTGGAGCCCGAGTCAAAAGGCTTGACCACTTCGCCACGGAGACTCCTAAAATTATAAAAATTTTGGATTTTATATCCAGGATTAGCCGGCTCCATGGCCGAGGGGTTAGCAGCTTTCTCCGCTAACCCCGAATACTCTCGTCACGTGACGCGACGAGAATTAGCAGTGGTTCAAATCGCAAAAGTGACTTATGAGAGTATGGAGCCGGTCGCTCAGAAAGTCGTGGCGTGCTGATGAGCGTAATCTAGCCTAGGAATCAACATACAGCTGAAAGATGCTGGTGTTGACCGCAATATCCTGAAACAGGATGGGAACGCGGGAAAAGAAGAAAGAAGAATATCCAGGATTATCCAGCATTATAAAAATGCTGGATGCCAAAGAAACAGTGACTGTAAGAAAACTTAGGGTTTGGTTCAGAAAGAACAACAACATAGAGCTATCCAAAACAACTTTGTGGAAAATTATAAGAACATTATCTTCACTATTTGAAAGTACAAGGGCGGTAGAAATAATCTTTG